>JAOUZG010030883.1:2536407-2555604 GCA_026289955.1 Argiope argentata | reverse complement strand
TCAGTTATCTCTACAAGACGACGAATTGGATAATTCTGAACACACAATTTAAAATTATAATGTTTAATTTTAGATTATATTAATTATTATATTTCTATTACACTTTATTATTCAAATAAAGTGGCATAGAAATCTCGTGATTCATCTATTGTTTGAGTGTAAAACTTAATTTTAAATTGTGTATTCAGAATTATCCAATTCGTCGTCTTGTAGAGATAACTGAATACCTTCTCTTCTAAAATTATGAAAATATATAAAGATAAATACTGCATATAGATATTTATATTATAATTGTAAGTGAGAAGGGCACTAACCAATACCTCAGCGATAGACCGAGAGAGTCTCTGCTAACTTGTAATGAAGTAGTTACATAATATTATATGAGCCTTCTTCAACTATTGAGCGTGTATGCTCATAAAGTCTTATGTGAGTTTTTAGTTATATACGCTTGAGTGTGTGAAATAGTAAGAAATATTACATTTACAGTAAGATGGGTACTAATGTCTACCTCAGAATACAAGGTGATTATAATTCAATTTCCCCCATTAATGGCATCCTATCAGGGCCCGACTTAGCCTAATTGGGGCCCAGGGCAAAAACTTCTTTGGAAACCCCTCTGCTTCACTACTTTAATAATGAAGAACAATCATTAAAGAAGGAAACGTAAATTAAAATTTCTATTCGATTTGGGTATCTTATTTCGCATGGGGACCCGAGGGCAACTGCCCCGTATGCCCTTGCCTTAGTCAGGCCCTGTATCCTACAACTCAAACAACAACAACAAAGAGGTGAACGGATTGCAAAGAAATTTAGTACATAGAATGTATACGAGATGCACTCAAGGAATATTGAAAAAAAGTTTTAGTTCCAAAATGTCTACCGAGGACGCCTTTTAAGAAAAAACATTCATTTTAACACAATAAATGACCAAAGAGGATCACAAAAACAATATTAACAATCCATAACAAAAATTATGAGTAATAAAATTAAAAACCAGGAAATGCTGGAAATTCCATAAAGCTTCATGTGCGAAACCACATTCAGTAAGGTGGCATCACAACTGATCAGTTACATTCTGCTGTTGAACACACGATCCATAGACTTGAAATTTCACAATTAAATGAAGGTGGTCACTTGGAGTACCTTTCTCTACATTGCCCTGAGCACGATTAACAACTGCTCATCTTGTGAAATTTCGTCCTAATCTGTTCTTGTTTCTGCAAAATGAACTTTTTTTTTCAAAATCAAACATTGTACTGTTATTTTTTTCCTTACCTTTACTGAATGTGGTTCGATGACAAGGTGATCAGAAACTAGGCAATAAATGTTAATATTATTTCTTTATTCCATTTTGGTGGTTTGCTATGTTAAATTTAATGTTTCCCAGGAAAAGGCACCCTCTAGTGGACAGTTTGGAACTAATTTTTTTTCTCAAACTTTCGTGAGCACATTTCATGTATAGTCTATATACCAAATTTTGTTTCAACCCATTTATCCGTTCCAGTTGTAGGCCGCTGCTTATAAGGAAGGTTTAATTATAACAACCCTATATATTGAAGGCGTCTCAGCTGATTTACAATGAGGCAGTTATTTTTTAATATAATATTATTTTTTTATGCTTGTGAGCACTCATATGTGGTTGTGTATTTATGTAAAATAGAAGAAAATATAATAACTTATAATGTTAGCTTCAATAAATAATTTTATTTATTAAGGGTTCAAATATTATCATATCAAATTATTCACAAAAAAACCTTGCAACTAAGATTTTGTGTATTATTTAAACTTACTTCAACAAAAATTAAAACTATTGACAAAAATCTTGAGAAAATAATACAAAAAAATCATTTAACAGATTCGTAAATTGAAATTAATAATATCTCCTCCTTCCTAATGGAAAGAATTCAGAAGTGGAAAAACTAATTATGTAAACCAATATACTAGAATATATATTATAATTATACTTATTCAAAAATAGCCAAATATATTTGAAATGTAAAAAATATTCCTGAATTATTGGAAGAAAGAAAAACTCACCTTTTTGGATACTTTGCTGATTTCTACTGCAGCGTCTACAGCTGAATTTCCTAATCCAATAACTAACACAGTTTTATCTTCAAATCCTGCCGCTGATTTCAATGAATGAGTATGAATCACTTGGCCGCTAAAATCATCTAAACCTTCAAATTTTGGAATATATGGGTAGACATGATGCCCAACACATACCATTACACCATCAAAAATCTCACAAAATTCTACATTATCATTGAGATTTTTTATAGTAGCTTTCCACCTTCCAGTCGTTTCATAATCTTCTGCCATTTCTAATTGAACTATCTCATGTTTGTATTTGATGTATTTCAAAAGATTAAATTTTTCAGCATATAATCTAAAATATTCCATCATTGAAGAATTATGCATGAAATTAGCAAATTCTTCGGGTGGCGGAAAGTCACTAAAGGCACTCATTTCTTTACTTGTATTTATAACGGTTGATTTCATAACCGAAGGCTCACCGTCTGCATCATCTGAGTGATATCTCCAAAGACCTCCAAATCTTTCACATTTTTCGTAACATACAACATCCAAATTTTTTTCGAGACAACATTTAATGGCGGTTAGGCCACTGGAACCGCCACCAATAACACAAATCCTTTTCCCTGCAAATCAAACAAAATATGTCTATTATATATCAATGAAGTGAAATATCAAAAAGTTAAGTGCAGAGATTAAGATTTTTATTATAGCAAATACCACAGTACATATTTAAGAGTATTGATGAAATAGTAAGTCCATCCATTGGCGATTTATGAGAGATTGACGATTATTGTGTCGAAAGCTGAAGGAAAAAATGTACTGAATTAATTTATTATAAGTTTTAATTTTTTTTTCAGGTGAATCGAACCCCAATTCGAACATGCATTTTCTTTATACAACTGATTTCAATGGCAAATTTGAGGCTTATCAGATTCCTTTCATGGAATGTTTTCATCCCTTTACACTTATCTAAACGTCTTGAAAATCATTCGATAGTATAGGGTGTCCATAAAAGAAAGGGGTTTTAAACAATCACAACGAGTTAACGGCATGAGTTTGGTCAAATCTATTAATTTTGAAGAAATCAATAGCTCAAATTTTATTCCCTACTATTTCAGTTTGTTTTTTCAACAGTAGGTAGCGTTGCGCGTCATTGACCTTGAAGTAAAGTAGCAGACACTCATGAATTTTTCTGAGGAAGCTCCATGTCATGTAAGTGGCACTGCGAACCAGGGCCCGACTTAGCCCAACTGGGGCCAAGGGCAAAAACTTTTTTGAGTCCTCCTCTGCTTTACTACTTTAGTGATGAAGAACATTCATTAAAGAAGGAAACGTAAAATAAAATTTCTATTCGATTTGGAGCCCCACTTGGGGCCCGGGACAGCTGCCCCGCATGCCCCTGCCTTAGTCAGGCCCTGCTGCGAATCGACACAAATGTTGAATTTAAGGTTCACAGCTGCCTCATGATTACATGGAACATCAAAGTGACGCACCGGAAGTGAATGCTTGGTGCAGCCTTATGCATAACCAAGTAATAGGTCCCTTAAATTTTGGAGAAAATTTCATAAATGTCGATGCATACTTTTCATGTTTTTCCTTAGTTGGTTGCTACTGAGGAGGAGAAGGTCCCTGTCTGCTTTCAGCAAAATGGAGTACCACCTTACTTCAGTTTGCGGGTACGGGAAGCATTGCGTACTCGATTAAGTAACAAATGAATTGGAAGGGCAAGGCCTTTTTCTTCGCAACAAAGTTGCCCGTATCTGGCTCCATTAGATATTTTCTTCTGGGTACATGTTGGAAATCTTGTTTACACTTAGAAAATTCAGGATTCAAATCATCTCAAGTAAAGGATAATAACTCCAGACATGCTGACCAAAACAATAGGAAGAAGTTGAATGCCATTTGGATGTGTGTCGTGCCCCAAATGAGGTACATATTGAAATCTACTACATAATAAAAATCTTGATAAATTAACCTTTAAATGCATGCATATAAAAGTTATCCACTTTTATGATTGAAATAAAAATATTTGCATCAAAACCCTGGATTTTTTTTATGTCCTGGATTTTTAACAGTCCGTATTTGTATAGATTTGAAACATATCTACATTTCTGGATAGATTTAAATTATAAAAACCTTCTCATTCTTAATTTTCATTCACGAGTTTAGTATGATCATACATTTCAAGTAATAACTCACAGGATATGGGTAGGGACTCGTATTTTGTTCTGAAAGGCTGATTGAGATTGGATTGATTTCAGCAATTGTATTTATTCAAAATGATGACGATATTGGTGCATTTATACATTTAATTGAAGGTGAAATGAACTCCTCGATGATTCTGTAAAGACTACATACTGCTTCGGAGAGGCAGTTACATGCATCAATAAAGGATAAAGCTTTTGATTGGATGTCGATTATTTTACCCACGAACTCTGATTTATCAGCAGCACAAACTAGCATCAGAGTGGGATATTTCAGTAAATTTCTTTATAATCCTAAATATTTATCGAATAATTGATTTTGAAAAAAATACTAAAGGTATGTTTGCGATGTGAGCTACACGAATTATTATAGAGAATTTAACAATCATAGAGCAATGAGTCTTGAACAATTTTAACTAGAACTAAAAAAAGAATTTGTGAAACATGATGTAATTGATTTCTCAGGAAATGCTGCATAAAACTTCGAACCATAGAAATGATTATATGCGTGTATTTTATTCATAAAATTAACTCAGAATACTTTAAAAACTAGATAAAGTATTATCTGCATTTTTGTTGCTCAGTGTCTGCAAAAGATGATACGTAAGAAGCTTCATTTATTCAGATTTCCGCTTCGTAATTGACAACCATCTGAATAACTGATAATGTAAATAATAATTACTATCGTTCAATTAAAATTAATTATACCGTTCTTGTCTTTCGAGAACAAATAGTTTGTAAAGGAATGAATTAAATTCAAGAAATATTATATATATTTTAAACTTTGATGAAACCATTTAAGAGAAAAAAATTGACTTACTAAAATATAATTTATTTTTTGAATTTCATGGGGTAAATAAAAAAAATCTTTTTATTCTTTTTACAAAAAACATTTTTTACAGGAAAAGTTTTATCTTCTATCGATCACTAATTATTTCAGAATTTAATTGTAAATCAAACAGATACGTAATTATTCTGAAAATTTAAAGAAATTTTTACAAAAATCTTACAGAGACTGATAATATTTAGAAAAATGACTCATGATGATTTTGATACAGAATATTATTAACAAAATTATTATAATTAATTTTTAAACATTTAAAATTATACATATTACAAATGTTTTTGAAAATATTAGTGTACAAAGAATACATAATTAAAATTGATGCATCATAAAATGGAATAATATCCAAATTATGAATTATAGATGCATTTATGATGTTATTCTTCCTGGTAATTTGTGTACGTGGTTAAGAGTTTTTGTTTGCATGTATTTTTTTACGTGTGTATGTGTGTGTGTGAGTGCCAAAAGTCGCCAATAGTAGCTGTATATCATGAGAATTACAAGGAGATTTTCTTTAAGTGATGATCAGCTCCTTGTTTAAGAGGAAGATACGTGAAAGGCAAGATGAGGAGAAAGGTCAGTGATTGAAGACTTTATGGCTGGGGGCAAACTGCTTCGAAGAGGATACCAATTTGGTGAAAAGGTCAGTGTTATGGAAGAGTTAGGCTAAAGATAGAAACGGACCACAACAAATCCTGTAGACACTGCTTCGTTCAATGGTGGTGGAATGATCAGCTGTACACAAGAAGTAGCTGTAAATCATTGGAACACTGTTTTGAATGTACCTAAAATTGCTGTATGACTTCCTAAATTACTGAATTACTAGTACCTAAGTTACTGAATTACTTCCTATTACTGTATGTATACCTAAAATTACTGAGAGTCCAAAAGAAAAATCAAACCCATTGTTCTTGAGATTAAGTTTATTAAAACGTGTTAAAGTCACCATTGCCCTGTTTAGGTTTTTGCCTAAACAGTACAATGGTCTTGGTAGTTGTCGCCACTTTCTTTTGAGGAATATGTGATTCGTTGGATCATTACATTTTGCAACTCTCTCGTCATTGTACAGAAGGTATAGCCCGGCTACTACATTTCTTAGGATCACCTGAAGGATGTAGTGCATAAAGAAAGTTCAGTAATGCAACGAACTGAAATAAATCAACTGTCCCATTCAATTAATGACGTTGTCGGACGTCGAAATTAATTTCACTCTCCGCTTGTGTTAAAACCCTGCTGGATATTTAGAGAACATTATCTTATGATTCTGAACAATCATTCATTGAATAATAGATTCTGAAGTTAGTGTTTCTACTCTCGATGGCATTTCATACTAAAAAAAGGAAATATAAAAATTCATGAGCTGAAAAAATGACCTTCATAATTTAGTTATTCTTTCAATCGATAAACCATAAGTACTTTTCTAGTTATCATATAGAATAATTTAAATGGAGAAATAAAACAAAAATGAAAACCACATTTAAATTCCAATATTTTCTCAAAGCATTCAATTCATAGACTTCACAGTACATTTTTGAAATAACTTTAAGAATATTTATGATTTTATTAAATGTATTATGATTTAAAAGAATCTCTTCTACAAATATTTATGATTCTATCAAATACATTCTGATTTTAAAGGATATCTTGTGCAAATATTTATGATTCCATAAAATATAATATGATTTAAATAAATCTCTTGTATAAATATTTATAATTCTATCAAATACATTATGATTTAAAAGAATCTCTTGTACAAACATTTATGATTCTATCAAATACATTATGATTTAAATAAATCTCTTGTACAAACACTTATTATTCTATAAAATAAATTATGATTTAAAAGAATCTTTTGTACAAATATTTATGATTCTATCAAAGACATTATGATTTAAAAGAATATCTTGACTATAATCAACAATTAATGCAAAAGTAATATTTAATAATTGGTGCAAACCTTTTCATTTTTAATAGTTAAGCGACAAAATATTTAATACCTGCATTGTTATTTGACACCCAGCAATTTCAAAACCAATGGATTAAACAAATGATTTTAACTTAAATTTAAAATGCATCCTAAAAGTTATATGGAAGGATAAATTGGATAGGATATTAAGATTGATAAAAAGTGCATCCTACTTTCTTGATCCATTTTTCTGAGGAAGAATAAGCTGCAGAAGAGACGATACTTCAGAATTTTCTAAATTGCATTGATTTAAAAATAAAAATATTTTTTCAATCGTTCACAGAAGTAGATAACAAACAGTTTCAAAGATTATGTAAGGGTTCTGGAAAAGATATCAACAAATTGGTAATCAAAGGTTGATTTCTGTAAAGGCATCACTGTACTTATCAAGAAGGATAACAAATTTAACGCAATCAGCAATTAAAAAGAATTAGCCATTTTCCTTTCTCATTTATGTAATTTAAATATATATATAAACGCATAGATGGGAATTTAATTTTTATCGGGTTTTGTAAATAAGAATTTAGAAGGTCATTTATTACAAAAACTATAGTTTACACTTTTTAGATAAATTAAAAATATTGCTAAAAGAATACTTTGTCAATCTGTCTTTTACATTTACCATACTTTCTTTCATATGAAATTGATGGAAGTCTCAATTTCTTTAAATAAGTTCTTGAAAATCATAAGCGAAGTAGAACGAAGTGTTATTTATTTTGTATACAATACACAAGGACATACTAAAAAATGAATATTAAGTGCTATTAAAATAACCATATTGAGACGAATATTAGCAGAATTTAGCAATTCATAAAAACTTTTGAAGAAATAATTTTTTTTAACCTTTTATCTTCAAAATACACTTTCTTAAATTCAAGTGTATAACATTATAAAATGAGGCAGTTTCTTTTTTAATTTACAGCAATAAAGGGTTCACAATTTTCTTTGAAACATTTGTCAGTGTTAGTTGGTCCGCCTAGGGACAAGTGAAAAAATTCTCCTAGGCTCAGATCCAAATATAGGGTTACTGCGGTCCGATAAAGGAATTATTTTTTTAATATTATTTTTTCCACAATAAATGAGGTCTGGTATGTGCCAAATTATAATTTTTACACTAGTCGCCTCAGGGGACCAGCTGGCTATATTTCAGATAAATTTCAAATATAACTTCATTTCCAAATTGTCTCATTTTAAAGTCCTAGTAATTTAATTGCCATATTTAAGTTTTATTTATTGCGTACATAAACCGTCAGTGCCATCCCATCATAGAGTTCTATAAAACGTAAACATCCGGGTAATCTATCTTCTAAATTTCGCGATATTGTGGCATCAACTTTTTTATTTGTCTTGTAAATTATACAGATACTAAGCAGAATCTCTCTTATTTAGTTTTTAACAATGGAAGAAAATTACGGTAAGAAATATTTGATAAAATAAGGAAAACGGTTTGCATTTCCGGGCAAAAATGTATTCTATTATCGGAAGTTAGAAAAAAAAATATTTTTAAAAATTCGCAAACATTCTGGAAAAATTTGTGCGATTATTAAATTGGTATCATTAATTTTTTTAAAAATTTGAATTGATGTAAAATTTATTTTCGTGTTATGCTATTTTCGGAAGTTATTGCAAAAAAGCATTAAAATTTTGATTAATTTTTAATTAATTAAAATTTCAAACCGTGCGCTCCAAAATGCACTTCTTCACCCTACAAAGAATATATGATCCTGAACCTGTAAACCTGTAAAATGTCTACACACACATACTTTCATCCTTATTATTATTTGAGATTTTTTTTTCTCTGAATGAATATAAATTTCACGCATTCCCATCGTATTAATTTAAATTGCATAAGATGGCTAGAAATCGTAACTACATGATAAATGATAAGGACACGAAAAATAGATTTTTTCTATCTCCTCATGGGATGGCAGTGTGTTTTTATCTCCTCATGGATCTCCTCATGGGGGCACCTCGTAATTGAGGATGAGAAGCTTCCGACATGCTGGATCATTTTCATTATCCTGGGGAGTACTCGAAAGGGGGAATGGGTGTTCTGGTTCCTGTCATCAATGATGGGACATACGTCCTTAGGGAAAGATTGTACCGTGGCCAGTGATGGTCTTTAGTACTCAAACATAGTTACTGCCAGTGTTGTTATAGTGGTGGTCCGGTCATTCGTTCTTAACCGGGTGCCTCCGGGTATGTCAAGAGTCAGAGAGGGACTAAGCAATAAGCTATAAGTCAGGCTATAAGTCAGAGAGGGACTAAGCTGAGGTGACTATAAGACTTGTTCTAACGACCTGCGAATCTTCAGGTGGGCCACGCGTTCCCCCAGTTTACCCCTTTTGCAGTTTCTTGGGATCCTTTGATTTACTGACAATTTGCAGGAAACTTCGGACGCGTCCACAGGCATTATCAAAGGGCCTCAAGAAACTGCAAGAGGGGTAAAATGGGGAATGCATGGCCCACCTGAAGATTCACAGGTCATTGGAACAAGGCTTATGACTAATTCAAAAGTGGAGGAGAAGAAAGGGCGATAAAGGCCTGGAGTCAGATGGAGACATGTAGAACCTGAGGATGTCATCCCACTTTTTAATTACCCAATCAAGTGTCTTTTTTAAGCTTTTGTTTATCATTTTAGGTATTTATTTCTATGTGTGAAGGCTCCGCATGCCAATGTTTTGACCTTTGACCGCTCAGCCTTCCGCAATGTCCAAAGCACAACAGCCACTTTTTTGGCATGTTTAAAGAAATCAATTTTAATATCAAATAAAAATAATTGCAGGTATATTATCAAATATAGAAAATATAATACAAAATCGCAACTCATGCTGCAAAGATCTCTTTTCAAAAAGCAAACGATTA
The DNA here is from genome assembly GCA_026289955.1 of Argiope argentata. Taxonomy (NCBI): domain Eukaryota; kingdom Metazoa; phylum Arthropoda; class Arachnida; order Araneae; family Araneidae; genus Argiope; species Argiope argentata. The sequence goes on along the minus strand of JAOUZG010030883.1, from coordinate 2,545,688 downwards.
CAAATTGCATATTATTGAATATAGAATCTATTATAATAAAAATGGAGCTCGAAATGCGTTGCTAAGCGCAAAACTAGAGAACGGCTCGACCGATTCGGCTAATTTTTATTTTAATATTTTCGTTAAGACCCGAGGATGGTTCTTATGGAGAGAAAAAATGAAAAAACTGCGAGGAAAATAGTTAAAACGACACTTTTCTTACTTTCCCGCCAAAAATCTGCATTTCCTTCCCCCCCCCACACCGAGCAAGATAGCAGGAAGTAATAAATTATCATTTGTTTAGAAAAAATGCACGAAGTCAGTTGGTTTTCATTCATAGATAACGGGATGTTTAAAAAAGAAAGAAAATAGTTGCTTTTATTATTAGTCTGTATGAATATTTAATCTATGCCTGCTCGAAATAAAGTCTGGGTAGGGAAGAAAAAAAAAGAATAACAAAGTGAAAATAGGGTTTGTAGAAACAAAATTAGTGAAGAAAAAAAGGATAGAAAAAAAAAGAAAAGAAGGATGTGTGTGTATCAATATTATTTCCTCTGTGCAAGGCATTTTCCGAGCTTTTTTTAAACTTTCGCATCTCTTAAAAACCAATTGTCTTTATTGTTTAGTGTGTTTACATTTATGAAAATTTGAATCTCATTATTCTATGAAAATGTAGAATTTTAGACCTTTCCCTCCACCATTTAAGTAAAATATCAATTCCGGGACAATCATTGCCCGGATAGAAAGAGAAAAATGAGTAATACAATGAATAGAACATCTGAAAAAAATAATACTATAAATGAATTATATGATTATCAAAATTTGTTTGGTTTCAAAATATTTTGGTGAAAAACCTGTTATGAGACACAGCTACATAAAATATTATTTGAAAATTTTAGCGAGCATTAATACTGGCGAACCGACTGGTCGCCAAAGGCGGCTAGTTTCAAATAAAAATAATAGAAAGTATGCTATCAAATATGGAAAATGTGATACAAAATCAAAAATATATGCTTTGTAAAAAATAAACAATCACAAGTTACATAATAATGAAGATAGAATTTCTTAAAGTGTTCTAATATTGAAATAAATCCTTTTGATTTATTAATAGTAAATCAGTTAAGTGTTTAAAAAAACATCAATTAATTATTTTTTAATAAAACATAATAAAACAAACAATGGTGGAAATCGGGAGACGAAGCAGAAACGTTTGTTTGAAAAATTTTCATGTTGATAAAACTGCTTTTGACGTAGTGATTCATGCTGTTATCAGATTATTCTTCCTCTGTAAGATAATTTTAGATATTAACAAACTAGCATACTACCAAGACAGAGGCGAAAGATTAAACAGTCGGGGTCAAAAAGATTAGATAATCAGAATGTTCATCACGTTGCCGATATCTTACTTCGTGTGAATTATGAAAATAACGATAAGTAAAAGATTTGCAAAACTTAAATAAGATAGCAATAAATTTATCAAATTGATGTTTAAAAATATTTATTTTTAGCATAAGTTTTGTTCAGAGATTTAACTTCTTTAATTTTTGTTATTCATGTGTGCCTGGAAATATTTCTTTTCTGGAATGCTGTTCATTTTTTGAGAATATGTTTCTTATCATAAAGATCACTTCAAGAAATTAACAAATTTTCATGAATCTTTCCAAAAAATGATTTTCTTCTCTTTAATTTAAACCTTAAAATGTAATTTCTTTTCTTTAATTGCTTTAATTTCTTCCATTTTAAAATAATTTAATTTAATTTTTTTAATTGATTTAATAAATCAGTAAATTTTAAAATTTATTGATTAATTAATATTTGATTTAATTGCTTCATTAATTTTTTTTATTTGTTGAAAATTAATTAAGGCAATTATCTTTAGTATTTAAGCAATTATATGAGATTTTAATCAATGCTATTAATTTTAATATTTCAATAATAGACAAAATATCGAAATGATATTTTTTATATTTCATATAGTTTTTAATTTATGCAAATAATCAATAATTTAATTTATTTTGTAAATTGAGGTTAATTTGATAATCCAGGGTTTAATTTCAGATATATTTTTAAAATATTCTTCTCATATTTTTTAATTAATTATTTTTTATTAATGAAATCCTATTTCTTTAGAAGCGTAAATATCTGAATTCTGAGCCACGGAAAATATGGGTAACTAAGCTGTATCAGATTTTCAAGCCAAAATTGAGCAACAAATAATTACACAGAATGTATACCAAATAATGATGCTCTCCTTTTAATTATGAGAATTTTGTGTATGCCATTATACATGGTCCTCTGTAACGAAAGAAATTTTAAAAATATTATGAGCGAGAATCGCAAAAATGTAGAACGAGATCCACGAGCTCTTGCATAATGCCAGATCTCAAACAATTCACTTCATTCTCAGTACAATGAAATTTTTTTTCTTTCAAAAACGAATTGTACTAATATCTTCTGAAAGCGACTAAAAAGAGTGATTTTTTGTGAAGAAGAAAAGTTATTATAAAATACAGTAAATGTTTTCAAAAATGGAGACGAACAGCAGTGAAATTAGTGTGTATGCCAGATGCATTCAGAATTCACAGTGAGAGGGCGTTACATGGCGAAGTGTGAGGTGCCACGTGAAAAAGTAGCTTTAAGCGCAGCTTTTAATTATGAGAATTTTATGGATGCAATTATGCAGGGTACTCTGGAAAGAAAGAAAATTTTAAAATATTATGAGCGAGAACCGCAAAATTGTAGAGCGAGATCCACGAGTTCTTAAATAATACTGAATCTCAAACAATTCACTTCATTCTCAGTACACTGAATTTTTTTTTTTTCAAAAACGAATTGCATTAGTTTCTCCCGAAAGAGGTCAAAAAGAGTGATCTTTTGTGAAGAAGAAAAGTGAGGTGCCACGTGAAAAAGTAACTTTAACCCTTTGCGGTCCGATGACGAGTGTGACTCGACATTCAAGATTGAGCATCATTTTTGACTATTTATTCATTTATTTTTCAAATCTAATTGCTAAAAACGACTACATAATAGTTAAGAGATTTAAATTAATTTTTCAAAGAAATTCGAGTCAAAAGAATCATATATATATTTACTTTTCACTACAATAAACAAATCTTTGTATTAGGTGAATAATTTTGCATCTAATTATTTTTCGGGCTGCTAAGTTGCGGAGTGGAGCAGCAAGGCGACTCAACATATGCGCCCCGTGTTCTTTTTAGTTATATTAACGTCCGATTTTAAAGTAACACCCATTTTAAAGTAATCCATTTTAAAGTAAAGAGGCATTTTGGTCCGGACCTTGCAATTTTGAACCATGGTCAGACGACGAGGACAATACCTGAGCTGACACTCCTTCTTCAAACTTCCACACCATATCAGTGGGAGAACGTTTGGTCCCGATGGATTTAATGTGCACTACTGGTTTAACAATAAACGTTACGGTGTTTCGGGGAAATCGGATCTCGAACCGGAAGCCGCTGCCTCTTAGGCGCTTCATTTTATGTCAGTCAGTCATTTTATATTTAGTCATTTTATGCTTGACATATTAAACATAAAATGACTCCGATAACTTAACTGAAATTGTTAACATCAGTAGCAATTTGGGCGTATATTAATCATATAAAATAATTCAAGAACAATATTATATATTTTACTACTCCACTATTTACCAAATATTTTACTATAAAATAAATTTTATTGATTAATTCGCATGATTACTGATTTCATGACTTAATTTTGATTTATCTCAGAGCTACATATTAAACTATGTACATATTTAGAATAATAAATCAATTATTTTTTGCATTTGAATTCCTTTTTCCTATATGGCTTAGCTTTTGAGATGAAATGACTAATTTCTGCTCTGCCTCAGATAATACCTTTTTGCACGCCATTTTATAACACTTCTTTTGAGCAAACCTTTCAGAAATATAAATGCTGAATTGAAACATCTCACATTATCAGGACTTCTTGTTATGAATTATTCGTTTTTTCTACTGTCAATTTATATGTGTCATCAAGACTTAATTTTTCTTATTTACATTGTTATTCTTTTGAAAAGTAAATGTTTTCAGCTGTAAAAGTAATGCAATGATATTAATTTCATAGTATGTTTATTATTTATTCAAAATATAGACATGTTTTTAAGCAATCAATTTCAAGAAATAAAGGAAAATTATTTAACTTCCATTTAGTTTTAATTTACTTAATAAAGAATGAAACAATTTAATATATCATCATTTGCAAAGTAATATACTAATCTCTTAAATTTGAATTGTGCTTAACCACTTCGCATACAATGACGTGTCTGACACGCGCATCGAATTACTGAATTTTTATTTTCAAGTCTGCAACTAAGTCACAGAATTAAGTATTTAAATACGAAAAAATAAACATGAAACGATTTGGTATCCCAAATGCTCCCTATATTATTTTAAAATAATCAAATCAACAATAAATTACCAAAATAGGATGAGGTAGAAAGGTCAAGTAGTTAACTATATTTATAAGTAAAGAGGCAACCAGAGTATTCAATTATTTAAAGTGTTGAATAGGAAAAATACAGCGGCTCTAAATCCTTTTACCCGATGCATTAGTTCCAAGGGGGGGGGGGAATCTTGTACTTGAGAATGAGAAGCTTACGACATGGTGGTTGGTTCTCGCCACCATTGTGGATATACGAAAAAATGGGTGTTGACTACCTCCTATCGATGAAGGGTCGTATTTCCTCAGGGATGTGTTGTATTGTGGCCGGTGATGACCCTTAAGACTCAACGACAGCTTCCGCCAGTACTACTGTTATGGTGGTGTGGTCTTTCAAATTTTTCCATGTGCTTTCAGCAGATCGGAGTTAGTTTATGATACACGATGCACTATGCCAGTAGTTCAATACCATAAATGAATTTTTGAAATGCTGATATCATAATATTTCCGCTCCAGAATGAACACGTTTCATATGTTTGTTATTTTTATCTTACTCTTCCTATAATTCAAAGCATAAATCCTTTTTATCAGAGTATTGCTTGTTTGATAAATAATAAGCTTATTGGGTTTGGTTATTATTTTCAATGACAAAACGAATATAAGCCTGTGAATTGGAAGCTTATATGAATGACCTTTTAGTAGAAATATTTATTTTGTATTCCTCTATAATATTTAAAATTCTAAAAGTTGATTTTCAGAGTCTCCACCAGAATATAGCTTTTGCTTATTTATTTTTCATTTGCTTTAGCAGTATATAAAGTCCACCTAAGACGGAATCATCTCGATCTTCAAGAAAACGTTTGGATTTTTTTTCTTTTTCAAAAAACTAAAAATTTGAAGTCTTATAATATTACAAAAAGAACAGAATTTTTGGGAAAAAAAGCATTGTCTCATGTGGCAGTGCCATGGCAGTCTCGATGGCCAAGAGCGGAATTTAAAATTTGGAATATTGGCTTTTCAATGGAAGTGTTTTGTTGGAAAAAAAAAGTGAAACGTTCAATGAAAATCAATGATGCATCTTTTTTTACACCCTTATAGTGATTAAAAAAAGATCTCATTTTCAGAAAAAAGAGTATTTGTATAAAATTTGTGAATGCGAATATTATGTGTAATTTTTAGAGTTTATGAGTTAAAAACACTTTCAATTAAAATTACTTGGTAAATTATTTTCATGTATACACTTTGCTATAATCTGAAATAGTATATGATATCATATAATATAATAAAAGTTCTACAAATAATATTTTAGATTATTTTTCTCTGTTCTGGAACATTCTAAAATCTAAGATTTTGATAATACTAAACAATATTCTTTCTTAATATTATAAAATACTATTCTATATTATACGATATTAAAGATATATGCTTTTATTTATATTTTGTTTTTATATCTTCCTGCTAAATTCCAAAGCCTAAAAGGCCATATATTAGATAATGAAATAAAAAATAATTTTGTTAACATTTCCGCACAGTTCCCCTTCGTGATGCTTTAACTGTATTTTTCTTATCTTTCCATTTATTCTATAATTATCACTGTTTTTGATAAACCGTACTTATCTTGCACCAAGATTCAAATACGGAACCTTTTGGTTAGCACTCCGATCTTTAAACCTTTGACTGAGCCAAAATCTGAGTAATGAGGGTAGATATGATGCATAATTTGATGAGATTTTTTAAAAAAGGCGTTGATCTGATACAATATTTTTATTTTGTCGGAAATTATGCAAATAATTAATGTAAATAATTGGTAGAATTTTGACAACACAACTTAAATACCAATCATAATTAATAAAAAATATGTTGTATATGTATATATCTTCTTTTAGAATAGGATCTCGGAATTTTGAATCGTGGTCAGATAATGAGGAATAAAACGAGTTGGTATTCCCTTTGCAAGCTTTCGTGCCACACCAGTGGGCAAGCATTTGACCCCGACGCCTTTAGCGCTCTATAGACAATTGTATTCATTTTTTTTCTGTGAAAAAAAACTGTCCTGGTCTCAAAATATCAACCCTTTTGCTCCGACTTTGCCAGACAATTCCCGAGATCTATTTCATTTCGATTTTTTAAAATTCTATTTTTATTAACGTTTAATTTTAAAGCAACACTAGGGCTATTTTGGAATGTATCTCGTAATTTTAAAACACGATCAAATGTCGAGGATGACACCTGAGCTGGCATCTCCCCCTCCAAACTTCCTCGCTATACCAGCGAGAAGATGTCCACCCCGACGGATTTAATTTGCACCAGACCCATTTTCACGGTGGTTCTTCAGTGGAATCGGGTTTCGAACCCGAAGACTTTCGGTTTTGAAACCAAAAACTTGTCTTGAAGCTACCGTGGCCACCTTTCTCTTTTCGGTGAAATAGGGCGAGTTAGAAATCGGGATTGGAATTGTAAAGCAATGAAAATACTTTCGTTTCAATATAATTTAATGCGAGATTCGAAAGATTCTGATATTTCCGTTTGATATCCTTTTAAAAATTCCTTTTCTAGTCGCTTTAAAATTATTTGAATATTTGTTTTTTTAGACGAATGTAAATGAATTTTTTTTAAAGTACTAAATTTAAGTATATGAAAACTAACTGAAATGTAATACATTTGAATGGAAATATTGGAATTTTATTATTATATTGAAATATTTAGAAAATCTTTTAACGTTTTCTTCTTTTTTTGTTATTGAATACATTTTTGTGTTCAGAATGGAGCATAATTATTACTGGAAAAATCAAGGATATTATTATCTGTGAAATAATTCTCATTACTTTAACCTAAAATAATTTAGATTATTTTATCTCTGAAAACACAAAATTACATTTAATATTAATTGAAATGTAATTATTTTAAATATTTCAGGCAAATTAGTTTACTTTGCTGATCTGCCAAATGACTAAATACAATTGATTCAATACAAATACAATAAAAAAAAACACTAGACCGCTATTTATTAAAACATTTCAACATTTAGTATTGATTGGAAATTAAAAAAAAACGAAAGATCAAATTAACTTATAAAATAAATAAAGGATATTATATTTTTAATTCTAGTGATAGCAGTTAGTTTGTTTTTCATAAGTTCAAATTATCTTTTTTATTAAAAAAATCAATTCTCTTAAAAGGAAGATGCGATAAGCTGTCAATATTTTGATAACTCACTTTCTCTGCTCATCTACATACTCGGAATTCAATTTAAATAATCGAGAAGGAAAATTTAGAAATACTAGATAATGTAAAGATAAAAAATATGCTTCTTCCGCTAAAGTTTAACTTGCACCACTTTGACTTTCTCTGAGAAAGTAACTTCAACAAATATTATCAATTTCACGTGCCACAACTTTGTTACTAGTGTAACTTTATGATATTAGCCATTCATCTGAGATTATGACATGGCACTTTTCTGCCATCAGTTTTTCTCGTTGGTTCCAAAGTTCACTTTTTCTGTCGATAAATTCATCATGTAAGATCAAAGCTCAGTCAAGTGCCATTTGATTTCGTATATTCAAGAGGTCATTTTTAGTATTCGTACAAGTAAGTGCTAATTTACTTGCACATACTATTAACATATTATTTTATCTCATTTATAAATTATTGTTTTTTCTCATTATCTTACTTCTAAATGCTTTTAGTATGTTTATGTTATGTGCATATAAATATATCTCTTCCGATTCATTTATGTTCTTTCTAATATTAAAAAATTAAACATGAAAATGTTTTAACTATTTACATCAACACATCTCAATTTTTTACCATTTGGATTCCAAATGTCGGTATAAATTTTAATCTCCTTTTACCAATTTTTTAGTGAGTTATACTATGAATTTAAAAAATAATTAATTACGGAATGTCCATTGTTTTATTTACGCATATTTTATGAATTCTTTTATATCCAGTATTTTCAGATACTTCTATTTAATATGACTTGTTTCGTATTTTCAAACGATGGGATTTTGAGCTCGAATAACCAATCACTTCTGAATATACTAAAGTTTTGAAATACCTCGAGGTATTTTGATGGTATTACTCTTTTAATGCTTTCAAAATTCAATTATTTGCTCCTTGACTAATTTTAGTTAATTGATCCTTTATACGTGGCGCCATCTGCTTGTAAATTTGAAGAAAAAAATTAAATTCAAAGTATCGTAATCTTGATGACAATGAAATCGGAATTAAATATATATATATATAAAGTAGAAAACATTTAAAATTGTTTTAATATACTTATAAAATGTATTTTAAATTTTTTTTATTAAGACTTAATTCGAAGATTCAATAATCTGTATTGTGATATTCCTTATAGAGATAATTATTTTGGGCAAAGTCTTTAAAACTCACGTTTATAGTGACAAATTTTTTATCAAAATTCTTGGATTTAAAAAAAAATTAGAAGAGTAAATGTTGTTAACTGGAATATTTAAAACGTTAATGAATGCTCATTTTTCTTTGTTACTCATAATATTTACTTTATCTTTTTATTTCTTTTATTTTCAATATTTTAGAGTTTAATATATCTCATAATTAATTGTTATAAATATATCGAATTCTTTCTATCAATTTGACTGAAATAGTGCTAGAATTGAAATTTTACTAAAATTAATCAATTTATTTATCAATAATTTCTGAAAGTATTAAAATAGTGTATTGTTTTGTAAAATACCTCACCGTGCAAACTTTCAAATTTCTATCTCATCAAAAAGTGATAATTTGATTGTAAAATCCCATTTTTGGGAACATAAAACAAATGAGATTGAATAAATTTGTGCACTAATAAATCAAATAATTTCTGATTTTGAAATTCTTAAAAGTCCTAACAAGAAAACAAA
>JAOUZG010030883.1:2522290-2536007 GCA_026289955.1 Argiope argentata | reverse complement strand
TGACTCACGTCAGGGTCAAATGTCCTCCCACTGGTTTGGCGTGGAAGTTTGGAGAGGGGTTTCCAGCTCAGATGTCATCCTCATCATCTGACCGTAATTTAAAATTACGAGGTACGTCCCAAAATGCCCTAGTGTTGCTTTAAAACGAAACATTAAGGTAACTAAACTCGCTAATAATACATTACTGATTGTTATAAAAAAAACTAAATTATGTATGATACGTTAGCTTATTATCCAAGTTAAACAAATCTACCCAAAAAGATGCAAAACTTATTGAATGTATTCAAATATTGCATTCAATATTTTAAGTTTGATCTGGGAATTTGTTTTCTTTCTTCTACCAATTATTCCACGGCATAAGCTATATTTTCCCAATGTTTCTTTTAAAGGCATGTTTATTAACATATCTTTTTGAAATGATGATCGATAATTATTTTTAAATCTGATAGAATACTCGCATTTATTCCACTCAGAAAATTCTGTCTTTAAAATTAAGCAAGAAATACTTATTTTTGAGAACATTAAGACTCGCAATAAAGAAAAATTGTGTTGAAAATGCCAAAACAAATAGCGTACCGCTTTTCAGAAGCTTATTTCCCTGTTGAAAATTTATTTCGTATTTGGATTATTATCCTTGTAAGTATTTCTTTTAGAATTTTGGACTTCTATTTCTGCTTTAAGATTTGTTCACTAAGCGACCATTCCTTTATTATTTCTAAGAAAAAGATTAAAGTATTATAAAAACTTATTAGTTGAAATAAATGCTCAAAACAATGTAGTTTCCTCTTTGTTTCTGTATCTCAACATTTTTTATTCGTACTTATTGTATACATTTCAGATAAAGTTTTTTTTTTAGAAACGACAATTTTGCTTTTTATTTTTTCATATGCATTTTTCATTATAAAATGTTGGTTTTTAGAATTCTTCATTAATTTTTAGAAATTACGTATATAAGGATTACGATGAATTATCAAACATGTGAAACTATGTGAAGCAATTTGAAGATTGGTTAAATTTAACTACCCTAAACCGAAACAATCAATTGACTGTACATAATTTTAAACAAATAGTATTATTAAATAATGCTTTTTTATTTTACCTCTTTGAGTAGTTGCAACATTAGAAGATTTTAAAGGTGAAAAAAGAATGAATTCAATTTTCAGTAAAATTCCGTTTATTGCTATATTTAAAAACCCATTCTTCATACAGCATGAAATGTTTTCTGAATGATGTTCAAAATATAAGTATAGTAATTTGGTGAAATTATTGAGGGGGGTGAGGAGCTAATAAAGCTATAGGCAATTTTATAGTTAAAAGTAATAATGGTAATAAAACTGCAGGGTTAAAGTTAATATTAAGTTAATTTAATTTCCCTGTTTAAAATTCTTTATTAAAACTATTTTGGTATTTTATAATTTAATATTTTAGTTGTAATTTATATTTTTAAGCTGAATGTTTTTCACTGATAAGTTTTAACGTATGCTCATTTTATTCACAGTGATTCTTCTTCTTAAAAGAACTCATAGTTGATTCATTTTGAAGAACTGAAAAATAAAATTTTAAATTAAAAAATATCAGCATTTCGAAAATTATCAAAAGAATTATTCTCCAAAAATGCATTTTAACTAACAAAATATTTTGCACTAATATTCTAAATTTTATTGAAAAATTGTAACTTTATTTGAAATAATTATTTAATTATTTCTCCAAAAATAGCAGCAATAACTATAATGGATATTTTTAATGAACAATCCAAATTTGATTTTGGAAAGTTCTTCAACGTAAGATTGATTGATTTCACTTCATGTCATGGACTTTAAATAGCATAAATTTAATTCAACTGATTTAATATACCATAAAATAATCGTATAATAATAAATTATGAACTATTTTTACTTGTTTCGACTATTATTTTATTTTATTATAATTTTTAAATAATAATGAGAAAATTAGCTTCCGATATCACTATAATGTATTTCATCTGAGGTTATATCATTGAAGTTATGCCATTTTCTATTGTCCGTCGTCATTTGGTAGTCTCTGACATTGTACAAATACTTACACAACATTTTTGTCATTAGTTATTGAGTACTTAATTATCTTAATTTAAACATAGAATAATTATTACGTGTTATTCTAAAGGCAAATTAAAGAAATTTTGCTTGTATCCTCGCGTCGAAGATGTTTCGCCCCCTTCCTGAAATTTTCTGCTGTCGCCTCTGTTTCAACGACTAGCGACAAGGAAAAGATATGGCTCATGATAAATCTTTAATTTAAAAAATATATTTCATGTCACGATGAAGACATCCAGTCCTCGATTTTGTAAAGTACAAAGCTAAATATTAGGGGAAATTGCAATATACATATATTGCAATTCATACAAATTACCTCATTAATAAATGGGTGAGGGAAAAAATATTTTTACAACTTAGCAAGAGGAAAATGGGTGTTTGATAAAATAAAAAAATTGTATTATCTCTAAAAATTGTATTAAGTAGGCATCTAACAGTTTTTGGATGTAGAAATTTTGCTGACAGAAGCCTGACAAAGGATATAAAACAAAAAGCGATAAATTTAGTAAGTAAGAGGTTGAGTATCAAGTAAGAAGTTGAAATTATTATTCGTTCGGCATGGCTTTTGACGTCAATGCGTCTTTAAATTTGTTACCATACGGGGGCAATCAAAAAAAAAAAAAAAACTGTAGTGATAACAAAATCGAAGGATACAGTTTGGCGTTGTAGTTTCGAATCTATCTCTACATCCAAAATTAAATTATACCACTGGCTAGCTAATGAATCAAAGAATTCATTACGATAAACGAGAACAGTGACACATCACATGCGGTGGAGGGGAAAGCGCCGCCATTTTGAGGTTATTTTGACTTCTTAAAAAATATAACCCGTTACATAAACGTATTCACGTACAACCCATGACCGTGACCATGACACAGTATAAGAAAACGCAAACAATTGGAAAAGCTGCATTTTCAATTCAAGTTTTAGAAGAAGGTGTGTATAATTAGATTGAAGAAAAAGTACATTAAAAAGGTACATTACAAGGGATGCATTGGATTAAGTATTTTTAATCGCTTAAAGTTTCCAAACCTAATTAATTTATTTAAAAAATCCTTCATAATATGTGACGTCAATTCTAACTGATTTTTTCTTTAATTGAAGGTACCATTTGGAAGTCATCAAGGTAGAACCGTCCAAAGAGTATGAAACTAACGGGCGGTGGACTGTCACTGTGAAAAGTACGCAGACAGAGGCAACTTCGAGAGAAGAATTTGATGGAATTATGGTCTGCATTGGACATCACGTTTATCCAAATATACCCACCTTTCCAGGGCAAAATAAATTCAAGGGTACTATTCTACATTCTCACAGCTTGAAAAGTTGTGAAAGATTTGATGGAGAAAGAGTTATAGTTGTAGGAATAGGAAACTCTGGAGTCGATGTAGCTGTTGACTGCACTTTCGTAGCCGAACAGGCAAGTTTCAAAACGTTTCATTATTTAAAAAAAGTGTTCTTTTATTTGTCAATACTTTTTTAGCTCCATTGCGTTAAAACTTCCAGGTAATTAAATGGCATAATTTGGATGATAGATTTAAGAACATTAATATTATCGTTCCAAGTTATAAACTCATTCGAACGATAAAAACTTTGGCACAGAATAATGGAATAATTACATTACTTATGATATTCATTTTAAAGATAAGTAAGGTTATATTGTTATGGAATTTCAATTCCAGTAAGCTTGTAAAGCCATCGGATTCACTTGTAGCTGATGTATGGTGTGAAAACAATTAGCAGGCCTCAATAACAAACGACGACTTTTAATAAACGCGAAGAAACGAATACGCAGACAACAAATAATAACATAAGCTGAAACAAAAACAAGCAACACACAGCATCACACTGCAACAAACAGTAGCCCAGAAGTAGAAATCGGTAATAATAACAACAACAGCACACAAAGCGGCCAGACAGAATTCAGCAGGAGGAGGGAATTTTTGTATCTACTCTATACGATCTCTCCAAACGCCTGCAATTTTCCACAATTTCCTCGCTTTAGCAGTATCTAACTACTGTCTCACTACTACACGAATGACTATTTCTCATACAACTCGATGTTGCTTCTACAATAAACACCAGTAATCGGCACACAGCCTAATGCATCAATCGCTTGAGTTTCATACAACACTTGCGCTTCGCTGTTGAGTCGCTATGCAACTTTATATTTTCCTGCGACTCTTTCCATGATTCTGTGCTCGACTGGTTTCTGCTTGAGACTGCCGGTCTTTTATAGTTCCCTGAGCCGGGTATAGAAGGTTCTGGAACAATCAGGTATACCTTGGTTCCTATTGTCTGTATCACCAAAATTCTGAAAGATTCCAATATTATTTACTTTATCGCCAAAGTTGCCAAATTCTTCGTCAAGTCCCCGAATGGTCGTCAAGTGTGTCGCCAAGTCCTGAGATTACTGATTCGGCATCCGATCAGCATCCAACAGAGCTAATCGTTAAACAGTTTTTTCAGTGATTGAACTAACCATGCTGGGAAGTAACTTTACACATTTTTATCAGTACGAAAAAAATGTTTTAAAACTTATTTTATTGCAATATTTTTTGAACATTTAGAAATCCTCGTGTACTCTAAGTAACACGTGAGGCTTACAGAAATAGACAACACATCACATTCAAAACAGCTACTCACTCAACACATTTGCTTGCAAAGCCCTTTTTTTTACAGGGGGACACATTCAAACATATCACAGATAGAACAAATAAAGAAAAATAATGCCCAAACCGGGTTTCGAACCCAGGACCTTCAAATCACAGGGAAGACGCGCTACCCCAGTGCCAGAGCGTCTGCTTTTAGTGCAATTGGAAGTATGTTTCAAAATAAAGCAAAATACTCAAGGTAAACACAAAAGTAAAAAAAAACATATGTTGATTTTTTTTCTCTAGAAACTGCACACTATAATTCTTATAACTTACGGGGATTCAAGCAATATATTTTTTTTCTCTATGGAAAAAGTCGAACACATTTTGGTTCAATTACGCTGCATGTCATATTTTGAAATCCAATTCAGCTAAATTTTCCTTATAAAATATTAGAAAAAAATTGTCAATTTATGCGTGATTCCCTGCTGATCTCCTACCTGACAACAATATACTAGATGTACAGACAGTTTCCAGACCTGAAGGGCATTGAATAGCTAAAAATAGATTTTGTTAGAGAACTGATTTTATCATGAAATATCAAAAGTCGCTGTTGTTGTTACTTATGGCACTAGCCATTGGTCAAACCCCGCTGATGAAAACATCAGTAGATTTAAATAGAATTAGCGTCTCTTGTTTTCAAAGTAGCTCCAACTAGGGCCAAGAGTACGACTTAGCTACACACCCATCACACTTTCGCTTGCACAACTGCTTTTTACAGGGGGGACACAGTCACACATCTCACAGATAGCACACAGAAGAACATCCATGCCCAAACCGAGACTCGAACCCAGGACTCCCAGAACACGAGGAAGTCGTGCAACCTATGAGCCAGAGAGCCAGTAAAAATGTGATCTTTAAAAAAATGTGATTGGTATCATATTTTGATGAGTGGTACATTCCATTCGTTAGAGAATTCAATATTTCGAGATGCACCGTGTCAAGAATGAGCCAGAAATACCTACTTTCATAGATAATCTTCCACTGTGGGCAATGTAGTGGTTAATCACTAGCATTTTGCCGAAACAAGCGACGTATACGTAGTGCTAACAGACAAGAAACACTGCCTGAAATAATTGTAGGAATCAACATGGATCGTACTACAGTCGTTTCCATTAGTAGAGTGAAATGAAATTTGATTGTAATGGACTGTGCAGCAGGAGATCGATACGAATGCCTTTACAAATAGAACAACATTGCATCTCTTAAGCTCATGACCATACCGGTTAGACCCTAGACAATTGGAAAATCGTGGCTTGGTCAAATTCGTTACGATTTCAGCTGGTAAGAACTGATGGCAGGGTTCTAGAGTGGCCCAAATGTCCCAAAGTCAACGACCCAAGCTGTCAGCAAGACATTGTGTAAGCTGATGATGGCTCATTAAAAGTGTGGGTTGTTTTAAAATGGAATTGACCGGGTCCTCTGGTCAAACTGAACCGACTATTGACTATGGGTGAAATTCAGCTAATTGGGGGCATTTTGCAGCCAGCTATGGAGACTTCGTGCATCCAAACAACGATGGAATTTTAATGGACAACAGTGCACCATGCCATCTGCCCACAACTGTTCGCGATATGTTTAAAGAACAATCTGAACAATTCCAGCGAACGATTTAGCTCTTAGATAGCCCGACATGAATACCGTTGAACATTTATTGAACATAATCGAGAGGTCAGTTCATGTACAAAATCTCCCAGCGGCATAATTTTAGTAATTAGGGGTTTATTAGACAGCCTGGCTAAATATTTCTACAAGAAACTTCCAATGATTTCTGGAGTCCGTATCGCATTTATCCGTTCAAAATAAGGACCGATACGTTAGTAGGAGGTATTCCATGGATTTTATCACCTAATTGTATGTTTTCACATGATTCATTATGTCTTACTAGCTGTTTTTTTCATACGAATCAGCTTTCTACCGAATTGTTTAATCATTATACTCATTGCAAGCTGTTTCAATCTCCGCTTTCGAGTCTGTCTACTTCAAAATTACATCTGTGTATAAATTTTGTAAGTTAATATATTTTGTGTAGAAAGTCTTCATCATTCGGAAAAGTCCTTCTTTAATGATTGTATTTTATTGTAATTAAAAGAATGCAAACAAATTTAACATAAGACCTTTGTTATATCTTTTTTTCTTAAACATACTGCACAAAATGAAGAACATGTTCACTTTTTTTGAGCTAAGAAATTGGCCGAGACAATCCCAACTCTATGTCCGAGATTAGGATTAAACGTTTCGGATTGTCCACTACTTATCAATGGGTTTATTGTTCCATTAAATGAAAAATTTGCTGGATTTAAGTTTTTGTAATGATTTTAAGTTTTCGCTTATGATAAACTTATCCATCTCAGATTTAATTTGCCTCCAATCATTATAGAATTGGAGGTCATTCTTAATAGAACCAATGACAATAAATACACCTCAGAAGAAGACAATAAAAGTAATTACAAAGTATTTCTTTCTCTATCTTAAAAAAATCTTTTATAATTAATTATTTCATTCTTTTTTATACTTTTATTTATTCTTTATTTCGTTTTGACTAATATTCCAAACCCTCTTGAATTATCATACGAACCAACCGGAATTCAAAAGCATCCCTGTTGTTGAGAGGAATAAGTCTGAAATGATACCAACCAATGTCACATATCTATTTCCCTACTCCCTACCAGGAGGAAAATTACCTTTGGTCTTAGGAGTTATTTTTGTAGCTTCAGGTGTGCACACTTGTTTTGAACTCAAAAACGA
This sequence comes from Argiope argentata, assembly GCA_026289955.1. NCBI lineage: Eukaryota > Metazoa > Arthropoda > Arachnida > Araneae > Araneidae > Argiope > Argiope argentata. The sequence continues at coordinate 2,528,536 of JAOUZG010030883.1, read as the reverse complement.
ATTTTTAAAGATGGGGGGAAAATACATATTCGTTTGAAGTGAAGACTTTTCAGGAATACAATTTCGCAGCCACTGAACCTAAAATATTGATAAACATTTATTGTTTCGTTTGCCATTCATTCACCATTTGTTCCTATAAGAAAGAAAGCATAGCGCAATTTTACGTGCTAAGCTGCTACATGTACACACAAACATACCTGCCGGCGACATGGCCTTGGTGATGTGAGTAATCTGGATGTCCCGGGTTCGAATCCTGGTTCGGCCATGGTTGTTCTCTACCTTGTATGCTATCTGAGAGGTGTGTGAATGACGCCCCCTCCCTTCTGTAAAAAGAACTTGTGCAATCGAATGTGTAGGTTTTGATCTGTGGATGAGTGAATGAAATGTATGAATGAAGCCCGCTATGTGAAAAGGGTTGTGACGAATGCGTAGCTAAAACGTATTCTTGGCCTTACATCGTGCTACTGAAAAAAACAAGAGACGCTCTCTCGGCATAAAATCGCTGATTTTGTCAGCGAGCATGTCTATGACAAGAGCCATAAGAAACGACAACAGCAACAAACATACCTAAAAATCTGGAACTCTATTTGAATAAAGGAGTAATATTTGCTTCTTTGCATTTATAATTATCATTTTGCTTTGCATTTATAGCAATATTTCATTATTATTTTTAGTAAATGGTCTTGGGGGAAAAATGTACGAAAAGGAAAAGAGCATTTAGTTGGAAAACAAAAACCATGATGTTAAGAACATCTCATTTTGCTTTTAACTGATTATTATTTAATTTTTTAAGAAAGCTGTTTTAAGTAATTTAGTCAATAGAATTTAAATAACGTGATTTTATTTTTAGTAAAGAGTAAACAAGAATTATGTATTTCGAAATACTTCTAATATTCAATGAGTACACTAATGCGTGCATTGCAACCTCCAATGTAACTTTAATGTAAATCATTTTGTGACTTAAATATCGTTTAAGATCCGTTCTAAAATTATTTGACTTTAAAGTGATTTAACACCTTACACAAAATTTATGCTGTTCTGCTAATCAGCTGCAAATATTTAGTTAAATATGGTATCTACATCAAATCAAACTTCTCTTAAATATGAAAATCCATTAATGATAATAGAAAAAAACAACAATTTTAATGTTGTTATATTAATAACAACATGCAAAATATTTTTTTCAAAAAGATTTGAGTTATCAGCAATAAAATAAATGTGAATGTTATCGAATCAATATAAGAGGTATTTCTTAGTATCTACCTGTTCTTATTCCTATGTGATGTAAAAATCATCATAGTCATCATATTATTCTAATGTTTAACTAGTTTTTTTAATGAATGTGTCTTGGATATATATATATATATATATATATATATATATATATATATATATATATATATATATATATATATATATATATGGATTGGTTCTCGAAGTATAAACTCGTTGTGTGCCAACAAGTAGACCAGAAGGCTTACAGATGTAAATCATTTCACAATTAACAGAAGGATGAATTTCGAAAATAAAGACATAGGCACAGATGCAAAGAAAAAAAGGGGGAAAGCAAATACATAAGTTAAATACACAAAAACTGCTCACAAACTAGCAGAAACACACAGTAGATGTTATAATACAGTTGAAGGAGTATGATAAAACAAAATAGAACATTCAAAACACAAAGAATATATGCAAATACTTCTAGACAAACCCACTGAAATAAAGTTTAAATTACACGGGAGAAAATGCTATTAATATATGTACAAAAGGAAATGTAAGATGATTTATTCTGCACAAATGCAGAAAAAAGAGGAGGCCAAGTTATATTGTTCTTTACAAGACAAATCCTGAATTTACATCTTTCTTGAATAAATTTAGTGCACTCAAATATCAAATGCTTGACATCCTGGACTGCACCACTGTAGCACAAACACCTATCATTTTGTGACAAATTGAATCGTTTTAAATATGCTTTAAAGTTTCCATACCTAGTCAGATATATTGAAAGACATTTTATCACCATTTATAAACTGATGTGTTTCCTTCTCTTCTTTTAGGTTTATCTTAGCACAAGAAGAGGATCATGGATAATGGGACGTGTTGGAGAGAACGGAAAGCCCTATGATTTAGATTTCGCTCGTCGAAAAAATGTATTCATGGGGAAATTTCGATCCTATGACACCATGTGCACATTAATGGAAAATCAGTTGAATGAGAAATTTGATCATGATGCTTACAATTTGAAACCAGAGCATCGGATCTTCAGTGCTCATCCAACCATGAATGATGCTTTGCCAAACTGTATCCTCAGTGGCAGGGTGATCGTCAAAGGAGACATTGAAAGATTTGAAGAAAATGGAGTTGTGTTTGTTGGAGAAAAAAATGTCACAAAAGCAGATTCTGTAATTCTAGCAACAGGGTATGAAATCAAATTTCCTTTCATTGACAGCTCTGTAGTGTCAATAAAAAACAATCGCGTTCATCTGTACAAGTATGCCATTCCACCAAATCTCAAATTTCATAATTTGGCATTCATAGGTTTAATTCAGCCTTTAGGACCTATTTTTCCAGCAGCAGAAATGCATTGTCGATGGTTCGCGCAGATCATGGCTGGTAATATCAAGCTACCCAGCGAGAAAGAAATGGAGCGGGAAATCGAAAACAAAAATAAAGCAAACGAAAAACGTTATGTTAATACGAAAAGACATACCATTCAGGTGGATTGGATACCTTTTTTGGATGAACTTGCCGAAATGTTTGGAGCTAAGCCCAATCTACTGAAATTAGCAATTACTGATCCCAAATTATTTTGGGTTTGCTTTAATGGACCTTGCCTACCATATCAATATAGGCTTCAAGGCCCTCATTCATGGCCAGGGGCAAGAGAAGCAATTCTAACTTATGAGGAGCGAGTCTATGCTCCTCTCAATTCAAGTGGGAAGAAACCTTGTGATAAAAAGGATTCTTTAATCTCGAGAAAAAGTCTTTTCCTACTTTTGGCTGTATGTGCAGGATGTGTGATATACAGTAAGAAATCCTCTATCACTTTTCCTACTTTCTCAGAGTTTTAAATGGAAACAAGAAATCTAACTGTGGAATTGCAATTGCTGCTATTGAAATCTTTATAGAGCTGTATATTTCTCTTTCGATCTGAATGGACAAATAATAAAAAAAGAAGCAGACTGTCTTAAAAATATCATACTAGCACATACTTCCGAAATAACAATTGTTATGTTCGAGTAATTTTTCTTCTTAAAATATTTTAGGTAGTTTAAAAAGCCTTATACAGATTTCCTCTCAAGAGGAAATCTGTGAAACTGCTTTCAAGATTTACCTTTTCTGTAGTGCTTTTGAGTATCAATTGAAGCATTGTTCTTTGAAATTGAATTGTATTTTCTTGTCTAAGTATTTTCAGAACAAAAAAAAAGTCAAACTATTATATCAAAGCAGTTTACAGAAATAAAAATTATTTTATACAATAAAAGAATTATTTACAAACATGTTTATTTGCTTTTGTTTAAAATAATATAATTATGATCTGCGTGAGAAACTGAAATTTTTTTTATTAAGTTTTTTCATTTGCGTTAGCTTGTATGAAACCTTTTTAAAATTGGACACTCGAAATAGAAAATTTCTTCTCTTTCAAAATAAGTTTTTCCTCAAATTTTCGTCTTTCAAAAATAAAATGCGAATTTTTATAATTTCAAATGAATAATATAATCATAAATTTAAAATAGAAAAATATTCGGAAATTAATTAGTAAAACCATTAATATTTAAAGACAGCTTCTGAATTTGCTCTAATCGAAATTATAGAAATGACATGTTTGATAAATGACAAATCAAGTTGCGATATTTATGCTATATTAAAAGAATTAGTTTAGTTTTAAGTTTGATACCGTCTCAATTTAGCATATTTTTCTATTTTCAAGACTTTGCTTTCGTTGTAAGAAATGCATCCATAGAAAATGCATAAGACGTAGAAAAGATATGTCATAGCTACTTGTTAAAACTTATTTTATGAGCTCTCAAATTTTATCACGTGGTTTGAATTTTAGAAAACTCAAAAAAAAAAAATTCTGAACATTTCAGAAGAATTTTCAAATTGAAAAAATAAACCAGGTTATTAATGTTCAATTATAAATAGGAACGGGAAAAAATCCATATGAATCTTAAAAATAAGCAGGGCCAAAAGATTTTCAAAATCTGAACACACTAAAAAGTTCAAAAAGACAAAAAAACTTTCAGAGACTTATTTTCTAATGGTTTTACTAAGAATTATGCCCACACTGTCAATACGTACACGGTCCGACGATGCACGACGACATGCAGGGCCTGACTAAAGCAGGGGCATACGGGGCAGTTACCCCGGGCCCCCACATAAATATGGGCCCCAAATCGAATAAAAATTTTATTTTACACTTCCTTCTTTAATTAATGTTCTTCATTATTAATGTAGAAAAGCAAAGGGGGTTCCAAAGAAGTTTTTGCTCCGGGCCCCAACTAGGCTAAGTCGGCGCCCTGACAACATGTGTGTTAAATGCTGCAGTATCTACTTTAAGTGAAAGATAGCATTACAAAAGTTTAAAAATATTTGTGGTGCATATTTGCCTTAGATAAATACTCTAAGAAAGATCAGTTCAATTTTCAACAAAAATTGAAGAAAGCATAAAGAAAAAAAGAAGAAAAAAAGAGTCTCTAAAAAGTCTATAAAAAGAAATTATTACACTTAGAAAGTAATAAACTTTCTATGACAACAAAACCCACCTTTGTGTTTTAAGACCAAATGTGTCTGCAACGATAATTTTTAAACTTTGTATTGTTAGACTTTCCATGAACAATGCCTCAGACAATTGAAGCGCAACCATGACAGTTATGACTCGGCTGAATTCATTTAAATAACAGTATCTTCTTTGTAACTACTTCTGTGGTTTTATTTTAGCAGCTATGACTACTTTAGGGATATGAATATTTTTTTCCCTCCATAACTTATAGATAATGAATTTGAGCATATTTCTAAATTTTGGATGCTTCAAGAAATTTTTAAAAAATTTTGCGATATCCACTAAAGTCATTTGTCTTTAATAATTTTCATTCACATAATTCCTTTTGTACAAAATAAATTAAAATGAAAGGAGAGGAAGGTGAACAATGCCTTAGACAAATGCCTGGCGTTCTTTCAAGTGTATTGATGAATGTACAAGTGAGTGAAGGTCATGTCAACAAGCTAGTGAAGGTCATGTTGAATTGGTTCTATCTAATGTATTCTATAAGTGATATGTATAATTTTTTGTTTTACCTTTTATATTAATATTAATTTTTATTTTTCCAAGAAAATTTATGTTCGTGAAATATCTTTAAATGTAGATCAGAAAATAAATGTTAGAACAAACAAAGATGATACGTAATTTTTTTGAATAAATTTTTCTTATTAAAATAAAATTTAAAACATCTATTTCCCATGTCAGTCTTAAAATCAATTTTAAATATTTATTATTCTTTTTATTGAAAATAATGCACGTTTGAATACTGTATTCGTTACTTTTAATGTGAGACTCACGTCAATTATTTTCGACACAAATTCTAAGTCAGTTTGAAAATGATATATCTTACAAAGCGGTAGCTTCTCTCACCGAAATAAAGTTCATTATTTTAGATCAAATTAACAACTATAATTTTTAAAGAATCTGTCTCGTGAATTATTACACATCTTACCTTTTGCGAATAAAAGATGAGAAATTAATATTTTTTGATTGTCGAAAAAATTCAAAAGAAAAAAGAAAACTGATGCCGTGGAAGGAAAAAAAAATGATATTGATGAAAGAGTCTAAAAATGATGATTTTGACTTTTCACAATAAAAAATGGAGGCTGTTGGTTATTTTCAGGTAGCCTAAATTTCAAAGAAAAAGGTTACTTTATTTGAAACTAAACGTTCTACTTGAAATATGAGCTCTATTTTCTTCAACTAAATTGAGTTACTAGTCTTTATTCGTTCCAAAGTAAGTTTTTGAATTAGCACAGGTTTAACTAATGAGTACATTATTTATATTCAAAATTCTAGCATTTATCTTTTTTGAGAAAACATAATCATTTAGAATAAATTTAAATTTATCTTTCCATGGGAGAGCAAATTTTGTACATGGAGACGAAGTTCCACCGCGTTGAAACACGTCAGACAATATAAGAAAAGTGCGAAATTTTTATCCTTTAATTATTTTATTTAGAGATTTTCCAAGGGATTTCCTT
>JAOUZG010030883.1:2465154-2517290 GCA_026289955.1 Argiope argentata | reverse complement strand
ATATATATATATATATATTCTTTTCTATTAATAATCACATCCGTCTTTTCTATTTAATAAACCAAATGTAGTATTATAAAGATAATGCGTTATTGATGACTCTTGACTCCACGTGGCAGTGGATGGATAGTAAATAAATCACTGTTATGAACAAATTCTTTTAAAGTATTCTTGCTTTTCTCTTGTCAAAGGTCAACGAGATTGAGAATTCCTGCCAGAAATCTGCACGCGTCTGATTTATGAGGAGTTAATGATATATAAGACCAAGTTAAATGATTTCGTTCTCTCTTTATGCCTTCTTGTGTGTTAATATCCGCACTGTTTGTAAATAATGCCTGCCTTTCGAGATGGAATAAAAAAGAAATTAAAAATTCAACCTGATAAACGCATATAATGAAATGCATATAAATGAAAAACTTTGCCTCGCTCACCAAGTTTCATTTAAAATTCTACATGTATTATGCCATTCACATTATTGAACATACATTAATGAACGCAAATAATGTATTCTTATTTTAAATATAAATATCATTATATACGCAATAGATTACCGCATTTAAAAGCTTGCATTTTATTTTATAATGTTATCTAAGTTGTCACAATCACTCCTAGAAGTAAAATAATGCTGACATAAAAACAGGTAAGAAAACTTCAGGAATCGATACATTCGGAGTCACTGACATTGAAGAAATGTCTAAAGGACATCTGATATGAAGATATCTTTATGTATTTAAGGAATTGTTTCGGTAAATGTCAACTCTCGTCAAAGATAAAAGTAGCCAAGCCTATGAGACAGCTGACTTCAAAGAATACTTTGAAATTCTGATAAGAACGTATTTTATTTGCTTTCTCAGTATGAATAAGTTCTTGTCTCAAAGTGTGCAGCAGGCTTACTAAAAATCTTAATACAAATAGATAATTCCATATAAAATGTTGCAGTGAAATAATCATTATAATAGATAAAGTTTGCTTTTAGATTAGTGTATAAAGCCCATTTCTACTTCGAAAAACATTTAAATCATAAAAAATTTTAAACCCCTATTTTAGAATTCTTTTATTTGCATAACACATAGGATCGCCCTTCAGCTGTTAAATCGAATGTTTTAACATGAGCCAAAAAACCCCTATTTCTTTTTTACTAGCTTTATTCACTTTCACATAATCTGGATGCCATTTATAGAAGCTATAAAATTGAAATTAAATTCTCGAAGTCTTAATACATAAATTAAATATGTAATCAATTCCTTTTATACTCGAAGTTTACAATTGATTCTTTCTAATTGAATTCACTTTACCTCTTAAGATGTGCGAACTCCGACGTTTCCTAAGCTTCTCTGAGTGTACATTTTGTTGCTTCGATTCTCTAACGCGAAGCTGCAAAGTAATGTGAAAATCATTAGACTAAAATATATGCCATTTCAAATAGATTTCGGTAAATTCACTTTATTGAAAGTATATTAAAAAAATAAGGATCCCACAGTCATATGCTTGAATTTTCCCTTGCTATTGTTATCATACTGCTGGTTTAATAATTTCTAAGGTTCCAATTAAGAACTTTCAAAATCTTTCCTCCAAAAGATGAATTTCTGGCTTATTGAAGAAAAATGATAAAGTTATGATTTAAAGAGATAGTTCTGTTCTCCTGATACATCTTAAAGAAATTATAAGTAGAATAATAGTCAAATTATATGGTGTCATGTCATCCATTGAAAAAAGAGCTACCACTATGAAAACCATAATTAAATTTAAAACCATAATTAAATTTGGGCAGGCTTGTAACAAGTTATCACATTGTTACAAGCTTGCCCAAGTTATGACTATTGGAGTTAAAAGCGACTGAAGGAAGAATTCCAAAGCGGACGATATAAGTAGTTGAAGACCTCTTAGCAGCCTCAGTAAGGAAAATTTTAATTTTGTTTAGTGAAGTTGGAATTAAAATTAAAGAACTACTCATCAATTAAATAAAGACCGTTTAAATTACTTCAACACACACACGCGCGCACCAAAATAGTTGCAGATAGATGCCAACATAGTTACAGTGCAAAGTTCGGAAAATTTAACGATTCATCCAATAGGAACTGAGGAATACACCTGATTACATCTGATTGGTCCCGAACCTTCTAGACCCGCCTCTCAGGAACTATAAAAGACCGGCAGTCTCAAGCTGCAATAAATTGTACCGTGTTTAAAGTATCCAATATTCGAGTTGGTAAGTTTCCTTCAAAATATAGAAAAGTTCAGAAGACTTAGCAGAAATTTTAGGAATTGGGATGATGCAATACTATAACGAAGTTATAATTGAATAAAATAGTTAAGGTTGAAAAAGTAAAAAAGAAATATTTGTTATGAATCCCATCTTCAGCTACTAGACACTGTACATCCTCAAGGCTCTTCGAAGAGTGCAACGTCATCCAGAACGCCAGGCCACTCTCTACCAAAAAAGGACAGGGGATAAGCTCCTGGCGGAGCTAGGTGCCCCTAGAACGAACACTACACTGCTGCAATAAATTGAACCGGAAACGGAGTTCGATTAGAAGACAAGTAACGAGTCGTTGAGAGGATAACGAAGCAACGGAGGAATAGTTCAACGTTGTGTGGAGCTCAAGCGGTTGCTGAACAGTGGTATGTGCCGAGTTCTGTAGTCTATTGTGAAGGCAGCATAAAGTTGTGTGTGGAGTAGCCAGTTGTGTGATAGCAAGTCGACATTTGGATGCAGCCAAAGCGAGCAGACTGTGAAGAATTTCGACCATTTGGAGAGACCGTAGAGCAAAACTCAGAGAATCCCCTGTCCTGCTGAATTCTGTCAGGCAGTTTTGTGTGCTGTGGTAGATTACAACCTGTGGGATACTATTTGCTGTAGTGTGCTGCTTTGTGCTGTCCTATGTTCTTCTCGGATGTGCATATTTGTCGTCTCTGTACATTCGTCTCTTCGTGTGTAATAACTTTTTAATGTTTTCTACTGAGGCCTGCTGATTGTTTTCAAAACATACACCCAGTACAATCGAAACCGGTGAATTTACGGATTTATTAGTAGTAGTGACATATATCGTATATACATATTTTTATATAATGTTTTGTATAAAACTGGTGAACACATTTCATTTTTAAAGTTTATCATACAGCTAAATTCTTCCCAGGGGCCAAAAGAATGATGCATTTGATGACCAAAATCACATTTGGGAGAAAACACAGATATGATTTTTCTTTGATTGGTGTGTTTGAGAGTATTTATTTAATCATGTTTACGGCGCTATCAAGAAGGCAAAATCGTCTCAGTCTTATTGATCATATTTCTGGACATTTTTCGAGACAAACAGTTCCTCGCGATCTGAGCTTCCTGGGTTAGAGTCTCGGTTCGGGCATGGTTGTTCTCCTTCTGTGATGGGTTATATACTTACTTCTGTAAGGCCCATGTGATATTTAGTGGTGATAAAAAGTTTCTAAATGTTTCAATTTTAAAAAAAAGTTGGAAGAAAATGCAATATTCCTTTTTTTAGTGATCAGAGATTGAAGTATGCATATACTGCAGGGAAAAATTTTTTTTAAAGCTCTTTGAGTTCTATTTTTAACCTTCTTCTTTTCTTGAATTAATCATTGGTTACCTTTGACAGTCAGGTGAATCTCGCAACTAGTTATTTGTATTGATTTAATTATATCGATTGGGTTCAAATTCACCAATGTAATATAACCTTAGCTCAAACAATTAATTATTACCTCAGACCATAAAATGAATTAGTCTCACACATACAATGAAAAAAAAATTCCAGAAGATACATCGGCATTTGAATTTTTTTTTATGCTGAATAAAACATGCTGAAAATCATATTTTACGACGATTCTTTTTCTTTTGGTTATGTATAAAACGAATTTAAATTACAATTATATAATTTATTTAATTAAAATCAATATTATATTAAATGTCCCTAAGGGGTGCTGGAACATCAATGGTACATTTAACCCTTTGTACTCGGAAAAGTAATTCGATGCATAATTATTCAATATACAAGGGCTTGTTTATTGCTCCAAATTTGTGTGTGTGTGTGCTTAAAATTGATTTTCTTCGTCTTTTTACCATTCTGTAACTATTTTCAATAATCAAAATTGATAAATAAATAAGTAAATCGTCAAAATGATGCACTGTCTTGAATGTTGCCCAAGAGGCACCCTCGAGAGCAAAGGGTTAATATTTGATATCATTATCCATGATAGAATAGGGGGCTTTGGAACGATTTTTTCTTTTATTTTTATTTTTAAGGAAATGGTAGCGCAGATAAGAATGAGAACCTCTATGTTGGACATAAAAACCTCAAACGTAACACATATATACACTGAAAAGGGAAAATGTTCACTTTAGAACTATTTTTAATTAATGAAAATTAAATGTTGGCGTTTTTCTCCCAAAATCACTAAAAACCTTATAAAAATGATTTTATTCCATCTTGAACTTCAAAAAAACTATTTTTTCTACGATACAAATTTAATTGCAGCACGGTAATTTGTCTTGTTTCAATTAGTTTTTAAAACTTATTTTATTGCTATATATTTCAATGATGTAAAGAAATTTGAATAGTTTCAATTATTGCTAAAATTACAATTTTTTCTGGTCTTTTCTTTCATTGTTGGTAAGGAGATACGTTTAAAGCTTCCATAATGAGAAGGTTTCTATTTGAAATATATTTTTAAAAACTTTTTTGAATTTTTCTTATACATACAATTAAGTTTTACTTTAAAGGTCAGGAATTGATATTTTTTTACAATGCTCCGCTGTAAAAAAAAATTCTGCATACAAACTTTGGTATTAGTTCGTAATTTAATTATTTTCATTTCAAATTAAAATTCAAATTTTATGAAAGATTTTAGAAAATTAAGAAGCTTTATTGTATAATAAACAGAAAGGTTAGGGTCGGTGCTTTTAAAATAGTACAAGTTCCGTGGCCATAAAAATTTGAGCATTAAAAGTAATGTACTAAAAATCTTTAAAAATAAGTAAATAAAATATTTAATTGAAAATTTTAGCAATAATCAATCCCAACTTATTACTGGAGCCACAACGGCCTGGTGGTAAGGTCTTGGTACCGGATTCGGAGGGACTTCAGGTTCAAGTCCTAATATATAATAAATGTCGTATAAGCGAGCCTGGAATACACTACATCCGTCTACATTAAACGTCCCTTCTCTCATTTGGCGTGGAAACTTGGAGAAGGGGACAAATGCCAACAGAGGTGCCATCCCTGTCATCTGACCGCGGTTCAAAATTATGAGGCCCGTAATAAAATAGCTCTTGTTCTGCTTTTAAACAGGTAGAGAATATTACTAAACTCATTTTATCAGTTGCCATAGCTCGCTACTAAAAAATAAATGAAAATTACAAGGGAAGATTATTTTAACAGATGAGGAAGCTGCAATTAAAACCTTATCTAAATATAAATCGAAATCATATAGTGAATTAAAATAAAAAATACATTTATTTGAAGAAGTTGGGCTAAGAATACTAATGAAGAAATAAAAATGAAATGCAGTTTATGACAGAAAAAACACATACACACACACAATTTTACGTCATAAAAATTAAAATAGATTTTGCACTCAAGTTTTTAACAGATGAGCAATATAATTACCGGTGTGATGGAACGATGAAATTGATTTGATTTTCAATTTTACATTGCAAAGCATTGTTGAAACTTAAGCATAAAACCTTTTTATGAAAAGTTGCCAAAATTAAGAACATAACACCATGACAACTAAATTTGAAATACTGATGAAAACAGATGGAAAGTTCTATTCTGATACCATTTGAAAAGTTGATGGACCCTAATTTCAATAACTTTAAAAACTGCAGTTCTTATACAGCATGCATATTAAAGATTATATCTATAGATCATGTATATAAGATGCAAATATAGTTTATGCATATTAAATACCAACATTGAGAAGCATTGGACAACATTTACAGAACTTTGCTACTCGTCAGCACACTAGCAGTCATTCAAGACCACAGTGACAGAGCATTTTCATAACATTAGGTGGTACTTTTACACTAACCAGGCGGAAGTGAAAAATTGCCAAATAAGGTAGAATTTCGCCAAATTTCTTACAGAGATTTTAAAGCGAAAAATTGCCAAATAATGTAGAATTCCGTCAAATTTCTTTGGCGATTTTTCGCTTTCTAAAGGATGGCCATTAGACCATCCTTTAATGGCCATTAGACCATCCTTTAATGGCCATTAGCTTAATTAATTAATGGCCACTCGCTTTTTAATGGCCACTAGGCCATTAAAAATATATTTTTAAAAATTCTTATCCTGTGAAGAACTTGAAATGTGATGTTTTGCTATGTATTGGAGTTATTTGAATGCAGAAATAACGATGGACGGATTTACACAATCGTCTAGAGAGTTAAAATGCTTGTTGAAATCTCTGTGAAATAGTGAAATGCATGTAATTTATTTTTGAGCTGCTGATCCTTGACAGTGAAAAGTATTCTTTCAAAATAATCAACAGCGGCAAAGAGTAAGCGGCACTTCACCTTAAGTTCGGATTTTTTTAAAAAAAAATTCTCAGAATAACAATATAGTTCCGAAATATCAACACACTATGCATCCACCAAAAACTAAAATTCAATATAAATTTTCATTTATATTTGATATAACTTCCTTAACCACTTCGCATACAATGACGTGTCTGACAAGCGCATCGAATTACTGAATTTTTATTTTCAAGTCTGCAATTAAGCCACATAATTAAGTACTTAAATACGAAAAAAAATATATGAAATGATTTGCTCCATATATTATTTATTTAAAAAAAATCAAACTAACAATAAATTACCAAAATAGGATGAATTATCTAATTAGAAAGTTAAATAAATTCATATGTCAAATGGTTAAATACAAATATTGCATTCTGTAATTAGTAATATATCTGACATATTTTTAATTGGGAATAAGTTTGTTAGTTTAAAATTTTAATTATATATGTATATGCAAATATATATTCGTGGGAGTGAGTGAATTTAACCCCCCGTTGTCGCCTAACAACCAGTATTTTCAAATCCAGTCTACCATTGTATATATATGAGTGTGTAAATCGATCACTCTGATTAATCGACTCCTGCTATTAATAATAACCGATTAACCTCATCAACCGTAACATAAAAATATATACATCCCACATAGCTTCTTGGAATAGTTCCGTGAATTCTTTTAGGAAAAGTGTCTTTCCAATGTCTTTGGTACAGAATTGCTTCGCAGTACTAATTCAAGTCGGTATTTTATGCTAAGGAAATTAGTAGAGTTAAAAAAAAAAGATCGACTATCTATTTTAATCAGGTAAGAACAGCAAATGTCTACTTCCAATAAGTTTATACTAAACGTCAGGAGGTAGAAGACAACCTCTTGAGCAGTGAATTTGTTTAACATACCTTCTAATTAGATGATACGTCTTATTTGAAGCATTTATAGTTATTTTACTTCTTATAATATCAAAAAGGACACTTGAGACATTGAAGTTTTTCGAAGAGATATTAGAGCTTTTAATTATTTAGTATCTTAACTTAATTGCAGATACAAATGCTAAAAATTTAATAATTCGATTCACATGTCAAATACGTCATTATAGTGTTCACGTTATTATTTCAAATAAGTAGTTAGGTTTATATTTTGATTTCTTTATTTATTTTTACTGAAAATAAGTAATGTTGAGATGCCTCAAAAATTTTAATATATTTTAACAAATTAAGAAATATATTGCTACATTTTATTAATACATTTTAAATACAAAATTCGATATAAATGTATTAATATATTCGATATAGACTTATAATATATTCGATATAGACTTCGATATTGAATACCTCAGTGAGTATAAAATATTTATTTCACATATACTTAGTTTTGGTTGAATTAAAATTGTATTGTTAATTGTATCGTTAACAGTTTTTTCGGTGACGTACTATTTAGAATTATTCTTATTTCGGTCTTTTAACAATAGATGGCAGCATATGTATCTATAAAAAACTAGTTCTTGTTATTCTTTCTTGAAGATACGTTGTCAGAATTCATTTCTTAAACTTTAATCGTTAGTGCTGTTAAAAATATCTGCGAGATCCTACTCTCATCGTTTTGATAAAAGAAATCATTTAAAACTCTCTAATTTTTCTAAATACAGTAGAAGATGTCTTAAATTATGGAATTTCCAACTCTGGTTTTTCCGGTTGTCTAACAAGTTTTGCCCCTTCACTAATCAAGCGTAGTGAAGTCTGCCAATCACGAAACGTTAAGTCTGAAGCATTTTCGTAAGTACTCTCAGATTTTCTCGATTTTATTTTTGTTTGACAACAATTGCGGTTTTTTTATTCATTTTTTTTTTACATGGGAATAACGGTAGTTCCCACATTTCGTAGATATTTCATTTCTGATTGTGAACCGGGTTTCTGATTGGGATTTTGTTTTTATTAGACATCGTTTTTTCTTTTAATAGACATCATTGGAAAATCATTTTTTTTCTGATGGATTAGCATAATTAATTATTTTATATTAAAATCACTTATTTTAAATATGTTTAAACATTTCTTATACATTTCAGGATTCAATTAACTCTAATTCGTTTTGTTAATTGTTTCAGAAAAATATATTTTCGCCAAAAAATTATAAAAATATTGCCATATCGCACTCCCCCCCCCAATTCCTAGATAATCTGAAAACTGAAGGTTTCTTGAATTTAAGCAAATTTGTTTTTGTACTCTATTATTTTAGAAAACAAGAATTATTTTCTTCGCATGGTTTATTTTATTGTAAGGCAATAATTTGATATCTATTAATTATAGAATGTATAAAAGGCAATATTAGAATGATTTCTATCTTCAGAAATGATCTTAGCCCCTTCCGTTACTGAAGGATTCTTAATCATTTTTCTGTTATTATCTTCATCTAGTTCAAGATAGCGGCAGGTGAAATGGTGACATTTTTTGACCGGATCTTACTGCATTTTATTTCAGCATTTTGTTTAAATCTGTTACAATTGTAATGTGAGAAAAGTAACTTTTTTTAATGCTACAATTTCAATTGAGGTTAAAGATTTAATTTTCTTTTATCAGGCTGATAATTGAATGATTTAACGCCTCATTAAGAGCTACAGTTCAACTAACGAAATAAGGAAAATAAGTGCATTCAATAGTATTGCATTTCATATGCATCTGAAACATTGTATAACCCCTTGAATAATGTTAAAACGCTGTAAAAATTTAGTTGAAGTGTATATTCCTAAATCATGAAATATTCTTTAAATTTGATGAAATGTTTCTGTAATTTTCTAAATGTAGAAAATAATTTATTCAAATATATATCGCTTAAAAATAATTAGAGAAGTAAATTGCTTATTACGAATTGTGCATATCTTTTCTGGCTCGATAGAGCAAAAAGATCGGATATACAGGGCTTAATTAACGTCCACAAAATGATGAATACATCGAAAAAAAGCGTAATAGCATTTATCTTGAATTTCGACTTCAATTTATTTAATTAAAGTTTCACTTTTTTCACTAAACAACCACAGAAAAGTTCGAGCGTTCATTAATTTTTTACGGCAATAATCTCTGTAAATCTGATGCACAATTGAATAAAGGATTTAAAAATAATGTTAAAAAATTATAATATAGAAATGTTTTCTCAAAATGATTTTATGAAGGCAAAAGGTGAATTTCTATTTTTAAGGATTCTCTAGGGTGATAAAGAATTAATTAATTTCTTGTCATTTCTTAAGCAAATAAATATATAAATAAATAAACGTCAAAAGCTGTATGTGAAAGGTGACTGACAAGATTTATTATGAGGTTTTATGTGCAAAAAAAAGGTCCAAATGGTTTATATTTCTTTTTCTCGAGCCAATAGTTTAGATGTAAGTAAGTGTTTTAATTTTTCGGATTTATTTAGTAAAAACAGTTGGAATATTTAACATTTTAAAGAATTTTTCGTTCTTGAAGTTTCATAACTCATCATAGATGATCAAATTCAAATCAAAAATAATTTGTATTTTTTTTCTGTTCAAAAAAACATGCTCAAAACGTGACTAGTGGAAAACAAACATATTTTTGAGAAAAAAATTATTTGAACTAATAATAATAATATTCACTAAAACATTAATTGTTTTCTCTTTAATATGAAAATGAGAGTGATCTCGATAAGTTTTACTTAATATTATGCAGTTTGGATAAATATTTAATTAGTACTAGTTGGCACCTGGTGCGTTGCTGACATATAAGAAACAATTTTGGAAATATCGTTTGAAATTTGAATTAGGAAAGATAGAAAGAATATTTATTTTCTTGTCGACAATGAATAAATTCAATGAAATTGAATGATGCATAAAAGAGAAGAATGAATAATATTTATTTTACTTTTTGGCATTATTGTTACAGTATACTTTAGGGTAGACAATATTTAGTTTCCATCTACATTTTTTAAAAAAAATCTGTCTTGGGATTTAACTTACAACTGGCCCTGTGAAAAACAGGAATTTTCTAGGTTCAAAGCAATAAGTTGGCAAAGTTTTAACGCAATCGGGTGAAAGGAACAGCAGCGCATGAAATACGACCAAACAAAAATTTATTTTTATACATCAGATATAATAATTATACAATGCCTTTAGCCTTCGAGAAAGAGCAATAAGTTGGCACATTTTTATTGTAATCAGATGAACAGTACGACAGCGAAAATAAGAATTGAAAAAGAAAAAAATCATTTTTGCATATTAGATAAGCGAAGCAGTGCAGTCGTAAAATTTTTTAATTAAGAACTTAAAGCGGTATCTCTAAATACGTTTCCATATGTCGGTATAATCGATGTTAATGTAAACCCAATATTTGCAAGCACCTTGATTTATCTCTTATCTCTTTCTTTATCTGTTCAATTTTACCTTTCGAAATGTCCTATTTGTGCTAAGGAGGCAATTCTCTCACACCCAAAGAACGACTCATTCTAACCTGTTTTTTCCCCAAACCTACACAAGTTAGAAAGCAAAGTCTAATAATGCACACGTCTTTAAGCAGGAGGTTAAAAAAATAGCTATCTTTCAACACCTTTTATGAAAAGAAATATACAAAGAGTTGAGATTGTTAAAAAAAAATCCTTTTCCGCCTCAAGTTACTAAAGAGTCTTCATATTTCACGTGCCCTGAGGCAGAAAAAAAATTGTTTTAATTATTTGAGTCAGTGAACAATATAACTAAAAAGGAAGTGAATCTTGGTATAAAATTTAAATCAAATAAGTAAAAATCTCAAATTTTGATCGAAATCCGTCAACAAGAACTTTATCTGTAGTGCAATGAGCAATATAAAGGAAATTTAGTATTTGGTTTGACAATAATTGCAGGTTTGGATCAAATTTTGGAGGAATTTGGCCAAATTTGTATCAAATATGTAAACATTTCAAAATTTGGACGAAATCCGTCATAAAGAAATGTATCTGTAGTGCAACATTAATAAAATTTGGTATTTAGTTGACAGTAATTCTAAGTTTAGATTAAATTTTGGATGCAGTTAGCAAATTTATATCAAATGTGTAAAAATCGCTAATTGTGGATGAAATTTGTCAAAAAGAAGTTTATTTGTTGTGCAACAATAAGCAACATAAATGAAATTTGGTATTTGGTTTGACACTACTTGCAGGTTTGAATGAAATTTTGGATGCAGTTGGCCAAGTTTGTATCAAATATGTAAAAATCTCACATTTTGGATGAAATCCGTCAAAAAGAAGTTTATCTATAGTACAATAATGAGCAACATAAAAGAAATTCGGTATTTAGTTTGACACTAATCGCAGATTTGAATCAAATTTAGGATGCAGTTGATCAAAACAAAGAAATATAAAATATATTATATATTTATTTTTTCACTTTATTAAAAAAAACGGACCATTGTATGTCAGAAAAATAATGCGCTGACTTTTTGTACTGAAATTCTCATTATGGAAATTTAGGGAAAACTAAATTATAGTTGTCTTTAACTCGGAGTAAAAATTCCGTTTCTTGAGCAAAGCTTTCTATGAAATCATTTAAGTTAATATTATAAAACTACAGCAGAGTTCAAAGTGAAAAAAGTACAATTTAGAAATAATTTTTCTCTTATATTGTTATGTGATAGATTTCTTTCTATTGTAAATATTGATCTTTATTTCGTTAAATGCAAAACACAAAATGTCGCTTCCAATTCTTCTCTGCCTCTGTAGAATCGTGCAGACAAAATTTTAAAAAAATTGAATGAAATTCCAGACAGAAACTTTTGCGTCACTGAAATACGAAATATTATGGGGCTGTAAAAGTCCAGAGAGTCAAGATCTGAGTTTTTGACATATGTAAATCAAGTTTTACTGAAGTAACACGAAACAAAAATTGTATGAAAAATAAATAGAAGAATTTTATTCTTTCCGAAATGGGAGCTTTCCTATTTTGGACCAGTTAAATGCCAGCATTTCTGGGCCTTATTTTCTATCAAATAACTGTAACAACCTTTCAAAGAGTTGAAAAATTATCCAAAGCTGACTGCAAAGCGTTTGAAATATTCACTCTCTAATAAATTACGTGGATCAGAATTTTCGACATGAGGTATTACAAATATAATAAACACGAAAAAGAAAAAAAAAGGAATAGAAATTTTTAAAAAATTAAGTTTTAATGTTAGAGACATTTTAAAGGGTGTTCTCGTTTGTTTTCGTGGGTGACGCTGGAACCGAAACTAAAGAACTGCCTGGGCAGCAGCTTAAGACAAAGTTACAGTTATTGCATCCCGAAGAGTATGAGAAACTTGCGCAACTCAAAATTAAAGTATTCCTTGAATCTGTATTTAACTGGCTAGAAAATAATTTTTAGAATACTACATACAAATAAGAGAAAATTCAAGTAAAAATTCAATAAATAAATAAATAAAAACACCGAAAATAATGAGAAATAATGGAGAAAAAAGCTTACAGACAAAAACACATAAATAAAGAGAAGAGAAAAACAGGCGCCAAAGTCTCGTAACTTGATATATTGTGATCATCGGATAAATACTTCCGCCCAACGCGTTAAGAGGTGTGACCTTTCTTCTGTTCTTTTATCTTCTGTGCTATACATTTTCTTTATTTTCTTCATATTTAATCTTCGGTTTGTATCCATATTTTATTTAACTTGATTTCGGCTTTAAATTATTTACATTGAATCTCGATTTTGCATTGTATTTTCAATCTTATCCACATTAGTTTATTATGACATTAGGGGTGTAGACTAAATCTTTTTACTTAATTGATGGATATTGTATGCAGAAAATCCTATAATCCCTTTTGCATATTGATTTTATTCCCTGATGAGTAATTAAGGGTTTAAGAGTTGACCGCATGTTCTCTTTTTCTTTCTTTCTTTCTCTCTCTCTCCGCGCGCGCGCGTGTGTGTATATAACGATCCGAAAATGCTGGTGTCCTGAGAGACAGCGCGTCTTCCTCGTGATCTGGGCTTAAGGGGTTCGAGTCCCGGTTAGAGCATGGTTGTTCTTCTGTGCACTATCTGTGAGATGTGTGAAGGCACCATCCTGTAAAAAGGGGCTGTGCAAGCGAATATGATGAGTATGTAGCTAAATCGTACTCTTGACCCTAGTTGGTGCTACTTCATAAACAAGAGACGCTCATTCGGCTTAAAATCACTGGCGGCCGTCAGCGCGCCTGTTCATGGCAACTGCCATTAGTAACAACAATAATACGATCCGAAAATGTCTATGCAGTTAAAAATAA
The DNA here is from genome assembly GCA_026289955.1 of Argiope argentata. NCBI lineage: Eukaryota > Metazoa > Arthropoda > Arachnida > Araneae > Araneidae > Argiope > Argiope argentata. The sequence continues at coordinate 2,503,533 of JAOUZG010030883.1, read as the reverse complement.
AATTATAACCTTCTTATCCGATATGGGTATTAGAAATCGATAAATCCAAAGTTTTAAATCTTAATGACGCGAACAAATACATTTAAACCATACTAATTTATAGAATAGATACAATAGGATGAGAGCAACCAATGTCATCTATGAGATCAATTTAGTACCGCCGAATGTGTACATCAGTGCTTAGAGTGCAAATCTTTGAATATGTAAATTCAAAGATTTGAATTCTAAATTGAACAATTCTTTGTTGATTGAAATTATTATGTGTATTTATTGGCACGCCTTTTATTCAGTGAAAATGTGGATATTTTACCTTAGGGCTGAAAACATGGACTGTTACGTAATATATGATGGATGATAAATTTTTGTGAACATGTTTCATTACCAGAAGAAATTTTTTTGAACCGATTGTTTGGTTTCTATACTGGGTAGCCAATAGAACAAACTACGAAAACTCCATTGCAGCTGGTGATGTAATATGAAGTAGTAGAAAAATTCGTTCAGCATCACTTCTCAGAAAAAATGCTTTTTCATTTCCTGTGTTTCATCGTGATTTATAGTCATGAGGAACTCCATTTCAAATGAGAATGAATGACTCACCATCATTTTCTTTCTTAGTTGGTGACAAAACGGGCGTAAACAGGAAGTAAAACTTAACTGATAAGGAATAATTTTATTATTGAAAAAAATATTGTTTCGTAAACTTCAGGTAAACAAGTTAGGAAAATAAGCAAGAATGGTCACACAAAGACGATTAAATCAATTTTTTAAAAAGTGGGTAGGTGTGGGAGGGTCTTAAGCTGGTACAAATTAACCTTGGAAAATAGTTTTATTGTAAAGCATCGTTTATACATCTTTCAAGAGACTGCTGTTAAAATATACATAAATGAAAATATATAATCTAGATTTTTTAAACAACCATCATTATATATTTAATACTATTAACTTAAATTTATTTAAATGTAATTGTTTTCAATTTTTGGGTATCGCACTTTTGTATTACTACGCAATATTGAAAATAATAATTTAATTTTAAAATTAAATATTTATCATAAAAGAGAGAAAAATCATACCTTTATAGTATATCTTGAGTACGAACCAATTTTTTTGTGTGTGATTTATTGCGTATACATTTTAATTAAACAAATTTTAAATCATTATCTGCTATGCTTATTTCCTGTGAGTAATAAGTACAATATTCATAAAACGAAATAAGTTGTTCATTGAATGCTTCTTCACTAGCATTTGAAAGACAAAATAAATTTGAATTTTTCAATGAAGTCCATTGCATCTTTAACCCTTTACACTCAATGGTGTCTCTTACGCACCATTCAATTTGGAACATCATTTTGACATTTATTTATTTTTCAATTTTGATTATTGAAAATATCTACAGAATGATAAAAAGGCAGATATATCCAGTTTTAAACACACACACAAATTTGGAGCAATAAACAAGCCCTTGTATATTGAATAATTATGCATCGAATTACTTTTCCGAGTGAAAAGGGTTAAATTAAGGTCGAACAACTTCTTCACACTTCTCTTCATCATGGATTGAATTATTAGTAAACTCAGATAATTATTTTTCTATTAATTCATCAATTGATAATAATTCCGATATCGGCATAATATTTCGCATATTCTTCGAAAGAGATTTCTGCCCTCAGGAAATTTGAGAATTCTTCATCCATTCTTCTTTCTTTGGAATATTTCTTTTTGATATCGCATTCGTCTAATTTTGCATCTGAAAACCTTTCTTTATTGAAACAGTTTTTATCATTTCAGATTTAATTCATTCCATGCTAACATGATATTGGCCTACCATTTCACGCGCTTCGAAAGAGATTTCTTCTCACAGAAAATTTTAATCTTCTGCGTCCATGATCACAGTTTTATCAACATTTTCTTCGACCTAATATTTATTTTTCATATCACATTCGTTTAGTTTTGGATCTAAATACCCTTCTTTATTAAAACAGTTCGTTATTATTTCAGATTTGAATTAATTTCATGCTGTGGGTTAATACTATATTAATATTTATCGCCTTAAGTACGTTTATCCTTTTGTAGTTACTTCCTGTTATTATACTCTGAAATGTATGGTGTAACAAAATTATTCTGTAACTCATTTTTAAGGGTTCCCTCCCCCACCCCTTCATCTTCCGTAACGCATCTACCGCGTTCAAGTGAAACTTCTGCAGGGTGGCTGGAACGCGCTTCCAGCTTTCTTCTGCATTTTAAAACTTTTAAAAAGATCTGTAAATGTTTGATTGTTGGTGTTTTTATTTTTGTTTGCTCTAATGCGGCGAAAAACAGAAAACTTCCGGGGAGAAATTTTCGCGGGGCAGGACAGGGCGGTGAAAGGGTTAATATATTTTCTAGATCTGAAAGTTGTTTTCTCATACATCAAGGGGGAAAAAGCCCTAGCCGGCTTTCTGGCACTGAGGTAGCACGTTTTCCTCGTATTTTGGGAGTGCTGGGTTCGAGTTCCGGTTTGGGCATGGTTGTTCTTATGTGTGCTATCTGTGAGATGCATGACTGTGCCCCCTGTAAAAAGGGGCTGTGCAAGCAAATGAGATGAGTGTGTAACTGAAGTCGTACTGTTGGCCTTAGTTGGCGCTACTTGAAACAAGAGAAGCTTATCTTCGCTTAAAAATCTGCTGATGTATCAGTTCGGCTTATCCTAGGGAAGTGCCGTAAGTAACAACAACAGCAACAAAGGAAAGCCCTTTCTCAATTTTTAAAATGTCAGTAATGGGCCTAATATCCATAAAAAGCGAAAACTTGCATTTTTTTATATAATTTTTTTGTGGCAAAGAAAGTCAATTAACTATCCCCCAGTCTTTTTCTGACTTTCCTATGATTTCAGTCCTCTGACGACTTCCATGAGTGTTTGGAGAAGATTTTTAGGATTCTTTCCACCATAGCAATTGTCACTTTCAGATCAGAAATTTGAAATGATAAAAAGAAGTTGCTTTCATCAGCAATATAAATATCCTTTAACTAGATACTATCAACTTCACTTAGAAAATTTGTGAGCTATTTGTCAATATTTTCAGCTAGTATATGTTATATTCTCACATTTGGAATTTATGAGGTCATCTGTAAGAGAAAAATGAATCCTTTGCAGTCAATTTCAATGCAATTACTTTCGCTTTATTCTATAAGAATATTGATCTTTGATACGAGGGTATTTGACTTATGACATTGCATTAGAAACTTGATCAAAATGTCCTTTACTTCAGGTAATTGTCCTTCTTTTGCACCCAGTTTCTTTAGAACTGAATTTCTACAAGCTGCTGACCTACCCTAGATTATTTTATTTTCATAAACGGTTTTCAAACTTATTATGAGAGTAAATAACTCATAAACGGTTACCGTTACTCTCTTTATGAGAGTAACGGTAAGTAACGTTCTCTTTGATTTTCAGTCTTGAACTAGAATATCCAATTTTTCTGTCTCTTCTATTTTTATTAATCTCCTTGCAAAATTTTTGAAATTTCATTTTTTTTAAATGAAAATTATAGGAATTCATTAATTATTTGCATATTAGACAGACTAGTCTGGGCAAATGAGTCCCCATTAACGTCCCCTATCTTACATTTGTAGAATGTTCTCAAATGTTCTACCCTTCCGGCTTGGTATATTCGGAAATGAAAGCGGGGGGGAAACATTTCTCTGTTTTTTAGGAAAAGTTTTCTCGTTAATATATGCAGGAAAATGGCAATAAGTGGAAAATTTGCGAATTTTGGAAAGGGAACAAATGAAATATAATCAATGCTTTGCGTTTTGCTCATGCTTTAATTGATAAGTTGCCGATTTTCTTAGCACAATGTTGGCCAAAATTATCCAGTCAAAAAAATCATAATTTTATTGAGCTTAATTGTTTCAATAATATAAAGATAGGTATCTAGAAAAAACTTCTTAATTTAGAATGGCTTATAAATAAAATAAAAATAATTTTATTCAGAAAATACGTGACTTCATTTTATATTAAGCGAAATCTTATAAATTCAAAGATGAAAAATTCTGAATGGTGATATATTTAGATCGAATAAATTCATTTTACTATTACAAGAATGATCATTGTTACTATTATTGTTAGTTATTTTATTCGTTTTTCACGAAAACAAGATCAAATTATAAAATGCTAATTAAAAATTTCAGAAGAATGAAATTAAATAATGAATTTGTTTTATTTTTCTTAGAGCAAGAAAAAAATTACCTAACTTTGCAATCAACTATTGTTCTTTTCTCTCTCTCTCTTTTTTTAAAGCTTTACGTCATAAAACAATGATAAATGATGTTAAACGATAAAACGATAGTTTATGAAGTAAACGATATTTCTTATTATATAAACTCCAAGCGATATTTTTTCACATTTATCTTCTGCAATATTAAATTAAAATTCTTCTTACAATCTGATTTTTAATTTACGCTTGGAATGATTTGCTGTTTTTTTAAAGCATATTATATTTTTTGTGAGGTCGTACAAATCACTTCTTGATACATCTCACTTCAAAAAAAATCAAACTGTCTTGAAGTTAGGCTCTCATAGAACATCAAAATGATAATTTTTTGACTTTCGGACCTACAGTAAAAACCCACCGCTGAACAGTTTTAACAGTGAAATGCTCACAAGGAACTCTAAAGAATGAAAGAATTGTCTTTGGTAAAAACGGAGTGGTCGTCTTTCGAAAATAAAATTGGAATCGAATATTTTACTTACAGCATCCATTACTGGAGTTTCTAGTTTGTTGGTAATTTCTTTAGAACTAAATGAAAGTTCTCGAGCTGTAAGACACGTATTGCAACCTATACTCGGCATTTTTATTCCTAAAAAACTTTAATTCCTTCTTTCTTACATTAGCCTCCTCCCTTTCCTCCAGCTAAAAATAAGAAGGAATTAAAGGAAGTTCAGTTAATGTGTCAGATTTTAAGTTATTCTTTAACTAAATAATCATAAATTATTTTTCTTGGGAATATTAAATACACCATCCTTTTTGAAGCTGGTTTCACCCATTTAACCCTTTGCGGTCCGATGTCGAGTGTGACTCGACATTCAAGACTGTGCATCATTTTGACGTTTTATTTATTTATTTTTCAAATTTAATTATTAAAAACACCTACATGTTGGTTAAGAGATGTATAGTAATTTTTCAAAGAAACTCGACTTAAAAAAATATGTATATTTTTTTTTCATAGCAATAAACCCATCTTTGTATTAGGTGAATAATTTTGCATCTAATTATTTTTCGGACTGCAAAGGGTTAAAGCAGAGTGGCCCGATGATCGGTTTGTGCCAAACATTCCCTAGAAATGTATAAGCGAACGATATGATTTATGAATAATCAATTGTATACAGTGTGTATATTCCTGTAGATGAATGATACGTGCGTAATGATTTAGCTAAGAGAATTTATCATATCTTGTATTGCTTTATACCATGAGCATGAACCACGGCTCTTTTGCTAATGCTTTTCCAAACTGCTCCTTATTCGAAATGACATCATCTACATCGTTGATGCCTTACTAACATCATACATGCTTGCAGGAGTGACTTCCACTTCTCTAAGCTTAAGATACTGTAGTTTGAATTTTTATGTTTCCCTGTATATATTCATTGTCTGTCTACCTTTACCATTGGTAGCTCCATTCATGTAGGGCATATCAGCCTTTTTCTTGTTTGTGAAGCCGCTTATCATGTAAGGTATTACTGCTGAAAAAAAGCTCTTTTATGAATTCAAACATTTGCATACCTCTAATTCTTCTTCTTTTATTGATACACTTACAACGGATGATTTCTTCTGGAATAGATAGATAACGAATGGGGGTGTGGTGATTTCTATATAAGCCAATTAATATCCTTCGAGCTGAAAGGTCCCTTTTGCTTGATTGTTATGATACTCGGCTACTAACCATAAAATTGGGAGTTCGGGCCCAGCGCTATCCGCTAATCACCAACAATGGTGACCCGGACCTGTTTTGAACACGCAACCTAACGCTATTTTCTTAAGTACCTATTTCCTTACGTTCTCTCTATCTTTGTTTTCTTTTCATAAGCGCCGGCTTTCTGGCACAGAGGTAGAACTTCTCCCTCGTTCTCTTGGAGTCCGGAGTTCTAGTACCGTTTCGGGCATGATTGCTCTACTGTGTGCTATATGTTAGATGTGTGACTGTGTCCCCCTGTAAAAAGGGGCTGTACAAGTGATTGTGATGAGCGTGTAGCTAAAGTTGTACTCTTGGCCATATTTAGCGCTACTTTAAACAAGAAACGCATATCTTCGGCTTAAAATCTGCTGATGTATCAGCGGGGCTTGTCCATGGCAAGTGCCATAAATAACAATAACATCTTTTCATAAGTGATATGACAGATTCTCAGGAAACTTGCTTGGTTTGATGTGTAATAACCCAAATTTATATTTAGGCGGTCTTTTTTTTTTATTAATCTCTTGGGATATAACATGAAAATCACAATTAATATAAAACACGCACTAACATTCTACAAAATTCGGAAAGCATTTGAAATTATTCTAAAATTTATTTTGATCCTTTCATCATATTCAATACCATCATTTGCAATCCCGGATTTATCATAATTATAAAGGAACTGAAATCCGTTTTAACATTTTCTCATTTTTAGCATTCACTTTAAATATTTGTTTTCAAAAACTCATTGAAAATCTCTGTTGAGTAAACAATAACTAATAATCTTCATATACAATGAGAATTTGTAAGTAACTAATTATTTTCTTGCCTTTCAGAAAATGGGTACCATCAAGCAACATATTTTAGTCATAGGAGCCGGCATGGCTGGTCTTACTGCAATCAAAGCTTGCAAAGAGGAAAATATCGATGTGATATGTTATGAAAGATCCAGTGAATTCGGTGGCTTGTGGCGTTACAATGAAAGTAACAAAGATGAATACGGCTCCGTCATGAAGAACACGATCAGTAACACAAGCAAGGAAATGAGTGCCTTCAGTGATTTCCCTCCGCCGCCCGAATTCCCAACTTACTTACATCATTCCATGTGTCTGAAATATTTAGAAATGTATGCTGAGCATTTCGATTTATTTGGAAGTATTTCATACTATCAAGAGGTGTGTCAAAGAATACTAAGAATTGGATTTTCCTTTCAGCAAAATAATATGGACACGCTTTGAAATGTTAAATTGTAGCCTATCACGATAAACCTAGAATTTCCTTTTACTTTATGAATTTTTATATAAAAAATAAGAGTATTTATAAATAAGGAACTGATTGATTTAACCATTGGAAGATCACTGATCAATACGATCGTTGGAAGATCACTGACCAATATAACTATCCTTAAGAAATAGTTTGCTTAAAAGAAGCAAAATAATTTTTTTAATGTCCCTCTCTTTTAATAGAAACAAAAATTATTTGTAAATTAAATATTTCCATCATTCTTCTTTTATTAGTGAAACAGTTTTGTTACTGAACTATTTAGTTTAATTTAATAATTGATTCTGTGATTATATTTACATAAATTTGGGTTTCTGAAAGCCTTTTTTTTCTATTTTCTGTATCAAATGAGAAAAGTCAAGAAGCATATAATTAAAGTTATTTGAACGTTCAGTGAATATGGATAAAATATTTGAGTTTTGGCGTTCGCGCCCCTTTTCTTAATAGTTCTGAATGTTTAAGAGTGTTAACATTTTAGTTAGTTCTCTAACTTATGCCAAAAGTAATTCAAAGAGCTAAGAGCATAATTTTGCGTTATCTATTTGTTTATAAATAAAAAATCGATTCGAATTACCTGAAAATAAAATGTTTAAAATTATGTTAAGAGTGTCTGTCGCAGAATGCCTTTTACATATTTTCTAATGATATTTTAACTTATCATGAATAATAAGTCATGAACTAGAGACTCATCTCGCATCTTCAAATGAGTCTTCATTGAGTTTTTGATATTCTGTTGCAAATCAAAACCATTTAATAAAGTCATTTCGCCGTAATTGGAGTGAAAAAATTTATAATCATTTTTAAAAACTAAGTAGAAAAAATGAAATTAAAGCAAGCTATAAAGGACCTTCATTGTACCATTAACTCTTTTTCTAACTTTTCCTTACCTAAATTGATTTCTTGGCTTTATATTTAAAAAAAGAACTACGCTTTAATATGCATGTGAAAAGCATTTAATTTATATTTTTTCAATGTTACCTTCGCATTTTGTTATGAATCAATGGTTCAGGCAAATACAAACTTTTAAATGTAAAATGTTTTAATATTTTGCAAAGAACAGTTTAATTTTAGAATGTACACCACTTTTTTATGTGGTTCTTCAAAGTATATGCATTTTAATCATTTGCGGAGCTTAGAAATTGACGGGTCCACTGTTACTCGCAGCGAGGTACACAAAGTAACCGATATTTTATAGAAATTGGCGTATAATTTATATCTTCCAAATAATCCTTAAAACCCTTTTCACTTTAAGACTCTCTTGTAAACTGAGTTACGGCAAACCATCTCAGTTGACGGGTCGCGAACATCATATTTCTGTGGCAAGTGCTTGCTGACATGTGTTGCACGTCACTAGCGATTCTGTGACAAAAGAATCTCGAATGTGTGGCACGTCTTCCATCGCAAGTGTTTAAATTGAGCGTTCGAATTTTACATGCTTCTTATTGCCGATAAGTTTTCAAAAGGTTTTATTCTGTAATCTTAATTGTTTGAAATCTAATTTTCTTGATTGATCTTAAAGTGTTCTTTTTAGGTACAACAAATTATTCCTTCCGAAGATTATGGTACAACTGGCAAATGGCTAGTTAAAGTGAGAAATCTACGTTCAGATGAAACTCGGGAAGAAATATTTGATGGAGTCATGGTTTGCACTGGACATCATGGATACCCCTATACACCATCCTATCCGAATCTGGATTTATTCACTGGTCAAATTCTACATAGTTCAAATTTCAAATCGAGTTCTGGAATGGAAAATCTTCGTGTCCTTGTCGTTGGGGCTGGAAATTCTGGCTGTGATATTGCTGCAGAGCTGGCAAATGTCGCAAAAAAGGTAAGTGGGCATCTTTTTCATTCATTCCACTTGAGTTTTACTTTACTATGCTTTTTTATTGTATTCATTGCAATTTTTGTTCACTCATGTTGAATTAGTTGTTTTCTTTCTGTCAGTGCTAAGTTTACGAAGCTTTTTGCAATTTATGCACACTTTAGTGCATTAAAAGTAAGTCATTATTCCACATCTTTCCACTACTTGTTTCATCAAAACTTTACATTGTACATACTGATTGAGCATTGTATCAAAAATTTACATTGTACATACTGATTGAACGTTGTATCAAAAATTTACATTGTACATACTGATTGAACATTGTATCAAAAATTTACATTGTACATACTGATTGAACATTGTATCAAAAATTTACATTCTACATATTGATTGAGCATTGTATCAAAAATTTACATTGTGCATATTGATTGAACATTGTATCAAAAATTTACATTGTACATACCGATTGAACATTGTATCAAAACTTTACATTGCACATGCTGAACAAAGATTTTACATTGTAATTTCTATGTGCATACTAAGCATTACATAACTCTGAGCTAGATAAATGAAACCAATTTTCCTCTTATTTATGTCTACTAGTTATTAAATTATTCACTTTTATAATGCTTCATTTCTCGTTGATGACAAATTTTGCATGTTCTCATCTTATTTACTATCATGCTGAAGTAGATCTAAATATACTTTAATAACTCTATGAAGGTTTAACGTATTATTTTATTTTTACAGACTTATTTTATGTAAAAATTTGATAATTTTTTCCTAAATAGATATTTGATTTATTTTTCGTCATATAGATCACTAGTTTATTTATACTTAAAACATATAACTTCGAATGATTAATGTGTAAAGGGCTTAAAAACTAACCAAATAAGTAAGAAAAAAGTTGATCGATCACCTTAAAACAATTGTTGATTACTTTACTGAATTTATATATTTCTAATTTTAATAATAGGTATATCTTTCGAGTATCTTTCCTTTAAACTTTCTCATTGATAATTATAGTTTTCTCTTTTAATTCCTATAATGAAATGAATACGCTTCGATGCATTTTAGCAATGTTTCTTAATTCCAAACGATTTTATACAGAACTTATCCATAACTTTCTCGAAATTAATATTAGGCAGATAAAAAGATGCATCTGGGAGGTGACTAGGAATTGGGAGAAACCTAGAGTCCAATTTGAAATAGAAGACATTTAAAATTGAAAAGGGATTTACCGTCGCTTATTTAAAGAAAGATTTTTCCATTTTTTCCTCTTAGTTACCACCATAAATAGGAGTACCAATTCAGATTTTACGAACTCCATTTATTTTATGTGAAAGTATTTCATTGCGCAATCTATCAAGAAAAGTATACGAACAGCTTCTCATTACTCCTAAATTGAAACCAAAAATTTTGCCGCCTTCCAAAGGCAATTTTTTAAATTGTACACAGTTTTTGTTTAACCCAAGGGCTGCATGGTAAAATTCAATTCCCTCAAATCAATATTCTAATAATATTGTACAATTTAAAATGAAAATTCAAAAAATTAAAGGGGTTTAGGTACATTTAAAACGTTATCATTTCTTTGAAGCAGATGAAAAAAGAAGAGAAGTTGCAATTCCGATTTCCAAATGTCAAATAAAAATTTGTTAAACGCTTTTACTTGAATTGATATATTTCCTATTTGCACACATATAATTTTGTAATAAATTTTTCACTTACAACATGATGTGCTGGAGTTGCGCGGTTGCTTTTACAATTGAAAATAGAATATTTTAATAATTATGGAACTCTTAATTATCAATCAATTTACTAATTTAACTAAATACTGATTTCATCTAGCTAGGGGTATCTAGTATTTTTTTTGTGAAACATTGATTTTTAGTTTCTATAATATTTATAATCATGAATCATGAAATACTGCATAAAAACTAAAAAGTGGACAGTGAAAACAAAACTAAAAAAGTTTTAAACACAATTTTATTAATGTAATAGACAGTTGGATATAGCATTTTCATTTAAAATCATACAATATTATAAAGAAGTTAAGACGCAAATGAATGTAATACATTCCTGAGCATTCGTTAAAAATTTGAATATATATTACAACAGTAATGAAAATTCCGATTTATTTACTGTTCTTCTATCAGAATATCAGGATTTTAAAGGTTTGCTTTGGCATCTACATTTTCGATCAAAAAAAGTTTAGGTAAGACATGAAGAATATTACATAAAAGAAGAAGAATATTACTAGAATATTTAAAATTCTGTTAAAATAATAAATGTACGGATAATATACGTATTAAAAAATTTATTCTTAGAAACCCGAATAATGATAGGAAACAATTTTAATCTAGGTGAAATTGTATATAATTGTTTAAAATACGTATGAAATTTTTTTAAAGCCGCAAGTTGGTAAATGGTTTGCGCATGTATTTGTAACAATGCTAAGGTGACAGAACTCAATTACTGGATAAGGCTTGGGTGTTTTATAAGATTGAAATGCCTCGTAAAACAGCGTCAATTTTGATTATTATTATTTGATAAATGCATTTAAGACTAATAACTTGGAAATTATAAATATAAAACGCTTTTATCTTTGTGTTAAAAGGAAAAAAATTATCAAAAATCTGGAAGACAAAATAAAGACTGTTGAAACTCAAGGTGCAGTAATCAATAATAGAAAGATATAAAGTCGCAGTAAATATAATTGGAATTCAAAAGTAAATAACCGTTATCTAAAAACTAAAAACATTATACATGTAACTAAAATTACGGTATAATTATAGAAATTAGTTCTTCAACTCATCTTTTCTTTGGCAATTTTTGTTTTCATTGCAGATATTTACATTGACATTTCTTAATTAACATAACTTAGGATATAATAGATCCTATAATAGATTGTGTAAAATAAATCAAAACTGTTCATTATTTTGAATTTAAAGAAATATATTATTTTATTACATTTTAGATTTATATCGTTAAAATTATTGAATAGAAATGCATAAAAGGTTTGGTGATAGTCGAAAAGTCAACAATAGTAACAGATCTATGAAAAAGTACGAACCATTTTTATTTAGTAGTTTATAAGAACTACTAGAACATTTCTATTGCAAAAGTTGCACTCTTTTTTAGGGGTAGGTAGTAAAAAAAGTAGAGAAATGAACAATCCATTCAGCAAGCACATTCTGTTTCTATAGCATTCAAACAAAACTGTTCTTAGGCAAAACATGTCAGAAATTGTATTAATTGCACATAAGCTGGTAAAATGGTTTTGATAAACAGGTTGAGCTATGAACAAATAAATGTAATTAAAAAAGTATGAATAAATAATATTATCGGTAAAGCAAAATAATAATTATGTGAATGCATTAAATGTTTTATATTTTTATATGCCATCTTGTAAGTGGAAATAAAAATATATAATTTGCGTTTCTTTTTCGAAAAAAAAAAAAAAAAAACACCTTATTGAATATAAACATGCCTTCCCGATTTTTCTCAACTGTTAGAAATTTTTATTTGTTGAAAACTTCGGTTGGAAATTCGACATTTGATTATCATTTTTCAACAATTCTAAAAACAGTTCTGATGAAATATTTTTTTATTTAATATTAAGTTTTTCAGGATATTTGATTAATTTTAATCCTAACAAAATTCAAAGAGAGAAAAGTTACTTCAAAGGATTTTGTAAATATGATTTTACAAGTGAAGAATAAAGGAACGGAATTTAAATTGATACTCTTTTGTGTATTTCCTTTAACTTTTCCCCATAAATGCATACGAAATTAAAAATCCACAGTTTCGTTTTTTTTTGTGTGTCTTGGCAATTTTTGGGGGGGGTGGGGGGGGGGCTTGTATCTTTTGGAGCACAGTTATTGCATTGCAACTAAAATTCTTAAAGCAAAATTACCAATTCAGTTAATTAAATTTAAAAAGGGACGATTTATTAAATTGATCTCTTTTCTCTATGTGTGCATATTAAGATAACAAACTAAATCTTTTACTTTGAATATCTTCCATCAGTATATCTGTTATTTCTTAAGACACTTGCCATGGACAAGCTCAATGAGGGAGACGGCGATTTAAGCTTAATCAGCGTCTTTTGTTTTTAGTAGCGCCGACTGGGGCTAAGAGTACGACTGTTGCTACTAACTCATCATGTTCACTAGTATAGCCCCTTTTCACAGGTAGGCACACTCACATGCCTCACAGATAGAACACAGAGGAACAACCATGCCCGAACCGGGATGTGAACCCGTGATCCCTAGATCTAGGGAAAGACGCGCTCCCCCTATGTCAGGACGCCAACGACAGTACATCTACATTTCATATGAAAAGTTCTGAATTTACATTTGTTTAAAAGAAGGAAAGTTGGGAATTCTTTTTGAAAATTGTATAGATAATGGAAAAATAATTATGAGTTATAGAGAGAGGAATATAACAGAATCATATTTACGTAATTGGATACAACAAATATTGAACCAAAGAAATTTTGTCGAAAGTAACATATCGCCACATAAATTTTATAATTTTTCATTTATTTGAGTATTTATAATCACTCTGTTTACTTCCAGGTTTATTTAAGCACTCGGAGGGGCGCATGGATATATCCTCGGTTATTCGAGAAAGGAAAACCAATGGATATCTCTTTAACTCGGCGTTGCAATATGGTATTGCCCTCTTCTTATTTTGCAAAGAAAGTGGAAAAGACTCTTAATAAGAAAATGGATCATAGCCGATTTGGAATCAAACCGTATCATCCTGTAACCAGTCAACATCCTACAGTCAACGATGAAATTCAGTTCAAGCTTTTAACAGGTTCAGTCACTGCAAAGAAAGATGTGAAAGAATTTTTCCAGAATGGTGTATTATTTGACGGGGATGAAGAAATGACAGCTATTGATGCTGTTGTATTTGCAACTGGTTTCTGCATCAAATTTCCATTCTTGACTGATGATATACTGCGTGTTGGCAAAAATAATAAGGTTCTGCTGTACAAAAATATGTTCCCTCCACAACTGAAGCACCATTCATTAGGTAACTTCATACTCTGTCTTTTCTTATATATAAATGTAACAATAATGTGATTAATATACTTAATCAGTTTTTCATTATTCTTACAATAATTTCCTCTAAAATAGCATGAAACTAATTTTATACATTTCTTGTCAACAATTCTTATATATATGTTATAAAGAACATTTTTAAAAATCACTCAGTGTAATCCTCCTGTAACTATTTTTAAAAAGTTAACGGGATATATGTATAAATCATATGAATAAGGATGCACTCCCGTCAATTTTTTTTTAAAAAAAGAGTTGCAGGATAATTTGAATGAGCGATTTTTTAAAAATTTTAATCGACTCTTATTAAAATTTATATATTTTTTAATCCACCAAATGTTTGTTAACAAAGCAATGCAGTAATAAGAAATCTTTTTCTTTTTGTCGTCGTTGTCTGCTTTATGAATTGGTTTGTGACATAAAATTCAACTTAGTGGCGAACAAAGCAACACGATCATAATATTTCTAACCTTAGTCAATTCTTGGAATGTTTGGAATAAGAATTTAGATTAAACAGTAGTTTCTCATCAAACATGAAAAACCGGCTGTTTGAGAATGAAATAAACACATCCAAATAGAAGTCCATTTATTAGTCCAGAAGTCTTGTATTATTAGATTCCTCTTCTACTTCTTTTTTTTTCTCCAATTTTTCGTTTTTAGTATAATGCAAGCTGACATCTGTTCATTCTATTATTTAATTAAAAAGTATTCTGACGCAAAAGTCGCACCAACATTATTTTCTTCCATAGGACTTTCTACAATGTAGTAAAGGAATTCTACATATGCTTTCTTGATTGTTTCTGAATAATAATGATTTATCAGAATAAACTGAGAGGAAAGGACGAGATGAAAATCCATGCATGAAAAACTTCAAAAGCAAAAATATAAAACAATTTAAGATAGCATGATAGAAAACTAGTAAACTGTATGCTAGTTAATGATCAAAAAAATATATATTAAAAGAAATAAAATATTTCTTTCCAACATTTATTAAATATTTCTTTCCGACATCAACTATATAAAAAGATTTCTTATTACGCCATTGCTTTGTTAACAAACAATTGGAGAATTTTAAAAAATGATTATTTCTTAATAAATATCAGTAATAATATGGAAAGTTAATTTAGTTTTTTTTAAAATCCCTCTGTCACATTCCCATGAAACTATATTCTATTACATATACTCGATATCTATTGCATAATCCAAGGAGAACAAACGCCATCTTTTCTTTTATTATTTTTTCCTTTCCTTATCCATTTTTCAAAGATTATATTGAATCATTTGAGTTTTTGTTGACAAACTAAGATAATTTGTAATTAAAGAGATGTTGGTTTCAATTGTATCAAACCATTGGATTTTGTAGAAAAGTTTAAATATTTAATTAATTACAGGTGGATGAGGCTCTTATAAACAAGGAAGCTCTGCATTAAAAGTTTAAACTTGCTTTCCTTTTTAAGATTATGGATCATTTATTAAAATAAACGTAATAGAGGATTACAATATTTCTTAATTTATTTTTACATTTAAAATGCAAGTAACGTAATTGATGAAACTGTCTCCTTCGTTTTGCTAACAACAGTAATTTTAAGGCTGTGAAGTGCGACTTCTTATAGAAGAAGGTGAAGAGAGATAAAAACACAGGAAACTTCAAAAATACTAATTATTGAAAGCATGAAAAATATTACATATTACATGAAAATATAATCATGAAAAATATTACTCAGTCGAAACCATGTATGTGTAAAATTTTCGCTTTTACTTACAGTATTAGTTTGCATTTATTAAAATACTTTTGCATATTTATAAAATTTCATTTCATCAAAAATATTTCCTCTTGCTTTATTTGTCATACAACTCATCTGCCAAATGTAACTATGTAATGAAATCTGTATTTATATTAGAGTGAACCATGACTCCTCCTTAAACTGTAATCAATCGATAGTTTTCATCTCAGTTAACAGGATACAGGTTTAAATAAAATCTTCAAAAAATTGAATGGATAATTTCTCTATATCAGAAAATAAAGCAACCCATTAAAAATGTCATTTACAAAATTCACTCAAACATTTATTATCTGAGATAATAAATGTAAATCGCGTCAAATGGTTTTTACTCATGTACTTTTGAATGTTTGCTAGAATTTATCATTAGTTTTTGTTTTTATAATTTAACCTTTTCTTAAAATAAATTAAAATTTGAATGAAGTTAATTACGTCTCATATAATCTTCTTTCATAGTGAATATTAAATATCTTCCCTCTCTCATTAAAAGATTACATTTTAATATCAAATCGAAGAAAGGATTGTTGAAACATAATTTTTTCTCTTTGTTATGGAATGTTTTGTTTTAAATTAATTATGTCACTTTCTTCGTTGATCTTTTCTTTCATTTATGTGTAATAATGAGGAAATGTCAATAAGTTTTGAAAGTAATTAAGTATGAATATGACAGATTGATTTATTTGTCTCTGAAAAATACTGAAGAGTATTTAAGAAATTCCAGTAAATCAAATTTCGGTTTATATTTTTAACTTTAAGTGAATTTTGGAATTGATAATTCCTCTCAAATGGCATAAAATATAGTTTATTAAAATGGTTCATCATTTGCATCTAGCAGAATTTGATTGTTATTCTAGGGATAAGGATTTCTCTCTTTGTTAGAATATCCCCGAAAAATTATTTACATAAAACTTCATACTTATTCGAATATTAATTTATATATTGTTCTTTTATATTTCATAATATATCACTATTAACCCCTTAACTGTTTTGCCCGTATCGATTTTTCGAATTTTGATAGTTGTAAACAAAAAATATACCATTCATAACAATTATAATTCAATAGTAAAATGACTTCGAATACTTAAATAAGTCAAGTATTCCATGGATTTCCATTTGAATCAAAATTAGAAGATATTCCTAAAATAGAAGGTGTCATCTCATTTGGTAGTAAAGAAAATAAAACTGTTAATTGGTTAATTTCTGTGTAAAGCATGTTTAAGGTGTTGAATGGTCTCAGCCTGGGTGTCAAAAGTAAACACTCAGAGGTTTTGAGGTACTTGCACATTAATTGAGTTTTATTTAAGGTATAAACTATGACAGAATATTAACTCCTAAAGTGCTATAGTGTATAAACTTCGAATATTTCATTTAATAGATTTGATTTTGCAATGATCAGTGCCTAATTTCGCTTGGTGATAACCTTAAGATAGTAATTTACCATAAAGGTAATAACTTATATTGAAATTTGATATTATTGATTTTTGCATTTACTATTTTGTTCATAATTGAGATCTTAAATAAAATTTAATCACTTTTTGCTTATTAAAAGAAATTTAAAATATATTGTCTATTATTCATCACTATTCATTGCTCATATAACTGTGCACATTCGTGTAACGAAGCAGTTAATACAATTTTATCTAATTAAGAGCTCTCTTATTATTATTAACAAATAGGTGGATAAAAATTTTGTAATTGTTGAGAATTGAGTATGATTTATTATATTGAATAACTTTTATAATGAATAATTGTATTATGCTCTTCTAGCTGTTATTGGTCTCATACAACATTGAGTATGATTTATTGTATTGAATAACTTTTATAATGGATAATTGTATTTTGCTCTTCTAGCTGTTATTGGTCTCATACAACATTGAGTATGATTTATTATATTGAATTACTTTTATAATGGATAATTGTATTTTGCTCTTCTAGCTGTTATTGGTCTCATACAACCTAATGGATCCATTTTCCCAGTCTCCGAACTTCAATCCAGGTGCTTTGTTGCTCTCATGACTGGAAAATGCCAACTCCCATCCACAGAGAAAATGCTGGAATGTGTCAGAGCCACCGAAGGCTTCCGAGCTCGGAACTATGTTCAATCCTCAAGACATTCAGTAGAAGCACCTTATATAGCATACATGGACGATTTAGCTAGAATATTTGGAGTGAAGCCGAGCTTGGCCGCATTGCTTTTGAAAGATCCAAAGCTTTTTAAAGCTTGTTTCTTTGGTCCTTGTCTGCCATATCAGTATCGATTAAATGGACCACATAAATGGGACGGAGCTAGAGATGCGATTTTAAATTACAAAGAAAGAATGTATAAGCATTTGAAAAACGGAGGCGAAATATAAATTTGAGATTAAGCTTGAGCGCTACTTAATGAATTCTAACAAATAATTCTTTTATCAGTATTTGAATTTTGGGTCGTAACTTTAAATTCTTTGTCATTTATTTTCTATTATATATTATATATTTTGATATATCTTATTTTTATACAATTTTAATCAATAAAACGTAATTTTTTTAAAAAAATGATAGTTTTCTTTCTTTTTTATGCACAGAACTTGGGGTTAGAAAGATCGCAGAATGTATACGGCCTAGTAATTGAAAATATGTTGAGAAACTTACGTATGGGGGAACACAGAGGAACTCATTACTGTGGATCATTAATTTCAATACTCAGTAGTTAGATTATATCAGCCAGACCCTTGATTATATCAGTCGTTAGAATTCCATTGATTAGAATAGTTGGTTATATTAATAAGGGCCTCCATGTTAACCAGTTTTTTTCAATGTTGTATCTATCTCTGAGAGCCACTTCTGTAAATCAGTTAAATCTCAACTTCTGAATCATACCACAATGCTTTATTTTCATTTATATAGTTTTTATTTATATATATTATAGTTTTTATTTATTTTTTATTGTTAGCAAATAATTAATTTCATATTTATGAATATTTTTCTTGTCGTCTATGTTCTCACCTTTAATTGTTCATTGCTTCATGTCTGCTTAAATTGTCTTCAAATTCCCCCCATAATTCTTCATGTAATCAATCTTGGAATCCTATAATTGATTTTCGTCCTAACACAAAAGAAAAACTCGATAGGCCTCTACTTTTTACCATTTGAGTATTACTAATTTGTATTAATTATGTATATTACAAAAAATAACAAATAGGTATATTGTACATATATTAAGATAATGCATTTGTCAGAAAACTGCTATCTCATGTCTTTTCATATTGATTTTTGAGATAATGTCATATTGGCGAATAAATTGTATAAATGTTCAATAAGTATGTTGTCTTACGATTGCAAAGTATAATGCAACTGATTGATGATACTGTATAGTGGTCAGACAAAAATTGACTGTATGTTTAGGAGCATTTTTACGACCTGTATCAAAGGCCATCATTAAGGCTCAAATGTCGCGAACTGTTTCATATTTTCCCTTCAAGTTTTTATAAATCCCATAATCTAATGCTGAGTCTAAAGGTTATACAATCTATGTCTCTGACGGTTACAAACTCCAATCATCACAGCACCTCTACCATTTTTGGTTGTAGGTGCAATATTCGGCTTCTTAGAAGCCCTGTCTTGTTTTATCTACATCATCTTATATCCTTTTAATGTAAAAGCTATTAAATATGTTCTCATCAAAGAAAAGAAATTTTTCCCAAAATTTTGAAAACTTATAAACGTACTCATTTTCAATTTCTAAACACTTCTTTATTGAATGATGATATGTATAGCTTTCCACGATTTACATGGCCATTAAAATCAATCTAATTCAAAATTTCCTGTTTGTTAACTTCTTGAGTAGTTCTATTTCAAATATTCCTCTAATATTATTTGGTTTTTAAATCTATGGACTTGAAGATATGTCTTATTTCAGACTCAAAAATAACTAAATATACACTACTAACTTCTTCCGTACAGAAAAAAAAATCTGCTTTCAATTTATTAACGCTGCATTAGTTGTGTTCCCATTCTTATTAGAACAATTTATTAACGCTTCTTTAAGTGTGTTCCTATTTTTAACCTAAATTTTAATGTCTTCAGATTTAGCTATTTTTTATAAATTCTTCAATTCTCTAAGGATTTTTTTCGCTTTAAATCATCTTGTTTCTCATTTTTTGCATTAATATTTTGCGAAATTACGTTTTACTGAAAGAGATGAGTTCCATTATCATAGCCGTTCCATTTAAGAATAGCATTCTTATAATCTTTGATTTAAAATACATTATTTGGTTAAAAATCTTTGTATAGGATTTTTATCTCTTCCTTAGGACATTTTCCTAATAAGCCATTTTGAGTAATTTAAAATGTATACTCATTTTATCTGTAAAGTAATCCCCTTTCTTTCGCCGAGAATTAAACACTATAATAAGAACTTTAAAAAGTAATCCTTTAATACAGTAATAAAATGGAATGGTATTTTATTTTGAAGTGTAGTAAAAAAATGTTTAAAAGTGTAGTAAAAATAATCAAAACAGATCTCTTACATCATGAAAAAAAATATTTTTCTAAAAATCCGCATAATTTCACTTGCATTTTCTACGACATCTGAAATTTATCTATAAACTTTTTTATAAGCTCTTCAAACGGTAAATTTACACAAAATAGAATCATTAAATCAAATTATTCCAAAAATAGGCGGTTTATGTTTATTGTTTAAAGAAAATAGTTTATATACCACAGAGTCATACCAAACAAATATACTTAGATCACTTTCTCTCTTTCGTCTTTTATCGTTCGAAAATTAAGATTTTCAAAGACAAATGATTCATGAAGGATGTTCACTTTTGATTCATTTAAAAAGAAAAAAAAGGGTGACCATCACAGCAATAACAGTTTTTTTAGACGTAATAAGTTGGATTAAAATGAAAAGTATAATAAAGGTAAAATACTTGAGATAAGGTAAAATTGGAACAGAAATGTACAGCAAATTGTACTAAACATGTTTCTTCAGTTTCTTTCTAACACAACGTAAAGAGTAATTATTTAGGTGATTTTTTTATTTAGCAATTTTGTTGCAACATATATGGCACTTTTTATCGAAAGACATCTCTAAAGTAAAATAACAAGAACCATTCATGGTAAAGAATGCTATTTCTCACATGTCAAAATGACTTGAAAACAAAGGATTTAACTTATTGTGAAATGGCGAATCAATCAGCAAAAAACATAATTCGACTAAGTTCCTAATTGATTACTGAAGCTCCTCAAATCTAAATACAAACCAAAGCAAGAATTTAATATCTAAGAATATATAACAGTGGCAAATGAAGATCAGGAATCCAAATACTCGACAGGACACCGATCGGCTTATCGAGATATAGAAAATTCTGGCTTCGTGGTTAAATAAGTTGGCAAATAAAAGGAAACGATTTGATTCCTCCAAATTTTGAATCCAAAAGCAGCAATTTTATATCGAGTTTCAAATAAAATCCCATTCCGATTTCGGTACTGTTCGGATTCTTACATTTTTGGTCAACAAAAGTGTGCACAAAAAATGGATAGATCTTTCATTAAACCTATGCATTTACTAATGAGTTACATATACATAAAAATTATGCTCAATTACAATTCACAAACATTAATATCTTTTTAAAAGAAGTATCAATCATCACCATGCACAATAACGCTATTTCACATGTAGCGGAAGAGGCGATTGTAGTGACTAAGAATATGTCTGGAAATCTATTTGATTGCTGTTTTCAACAAATATATATAATTGTAGCTATTATATTAAAGATACTAGAATGAATATCCATTATTCCTACACCTGAAAAATTGATTAAATTGATGTAAATCAAAAGAATTAAACTGGTTTAAAGAGTATCAAAAAATTCTTTTATTGTATTTTTAATGAGAGTTTGCGAAAAATTACACTAGCAGATTCCATTGCTGAAGTAGGTTTGTATAAGTAATGTAAATTTTAGAAAAAAAGTAGTTAAGTAGACGATTAAACGTTCTACTTAAAGTAGGAACTCTACTTTCTCTCACTAAATAGAATTAGTAGTCTACTCATTTAAAGTACCTTTCTAAGCCTTAGATATTTGATTTTCGTGTCTCATAATATTGAATCTTTTCTGTTTAATAAAAAATTATTTCCTGACTTTTTCCGATATTGTTGGGGAAAGAATTATAAATATTTTGGCTGAAAGTATTAAATAGTTCTAATGGTTTGTTTGCGATCTTCCATAAAAGGAAACACTTTTTAATTAAAAATGGTAATAACGTAGCAATTTTGGGTACTTGGGAAAAATAAGAAAAGGTAATTTTGAGAAAATAAGCTGTGATTTCTTATCATTTCAAATATATTCTTTTCAAATCAGTTTATTATTATGATCAGAATCCAAAACAAGTGTTCTCAATTGCACGTTAGTTTGCAAATAATTAGGAAAGAGGTATCTGATAATATGCTAGGGTTATTTATGAATATTGCTGTAACTGATATTGATTAATTAAAATATTAATTTTGGAAAATATATTGTTTAATGGTCCTTCCAGAAATGATTATAAAGCTATTTTCCTTCTCATAAGATCATTTTTAAAACGAACAGATTTGAAGTCAGTAAAATTATTTTCCAATTACCTTAAATGAACTACATTCGTTGACTCAAAGATATATTTATTCGAAAAAATCGTATAATGCACGTCCATTCTTGTTACAAAATATTTGCTCCTGAAGTACAAATTGAGAAGCTAATTCAGTCAAGACAGATAAATAATGACAAAAGAAATTATTTCGATTGTCTCATATAAAGCAAGACCCGAAACTTTATATCCTTGATAATAATTCGGGAAAATGGAGGTATAAAATTCATATTCAGCATTTTGTCATGGCTTATTTATGTACTCATATAACTTAATCTAATTTTTTAGCAAAATACATTGATATATAAATAAGTTTAAATTACAATAATAGAGGAATTGTTTAGATAACGATAATAGAGAAAATAAGTTTAAATTTCAAGAATAGAGTAAATGTTTAGATTACGACGATAGAGTAAACAGGTTTAAATTACGGTAAGTATTGCAAAATGATTAAGTAATATCAAGACAAAAATAACTTATTTTTAATAGTACTATCACGAAAACACACACACACAAAGGGATTCAGAGTTCTTGCAATTTATTTAAATAGTAAGAAAATAAATTCATATCATTATTTTGTAATTTGAATAATTTAATGCAAATAATTCCTTCGTCTTCATTTTCAATGGGATAAGGATTTTTTTAATATCGGTTATTTTTTTCCTTTAACAGTCAGTTCAAAGATTAGAATTTATACGCCCTTTTTGAGCAGTTCCTTTAACTTTGGAGAAATTTTCAACGGTTATCATAAGATAAACTTGATTAAATTGACGAAAATCAATGAAATAATCGGCGATTTCGCAATGAAATAATTCCAAATAACTTTAAAATGACTTTCAATGAAATAACAAAAAAAAATATTATATTGATTGCATCTACCACATTATATGACAGAATAGCTGACTCAGGTGAAACTTTAGGGAATATTCACTTAGGCTATGTTAAAATTGTTTGTTTTCAAAAATATCGACAGCTTATTGAAAGAATGACATTTCACATTTTTATATTGATAGAAAGAATTCTAACGAAAAATACACAACAATTTTCTTATTAATGCGAATCATCATTGTTTACCATGATTTCAAAGTTTCTTTCGCTTAGAAAGATACAAATAATGCCGTTCTTTTATGACTTATTTTTCCTTTCACCATTTCATTAATGAATGTGATATTATGGTCCAAATCAAGTTCCAAACAAATCCAAATCCAAAACAAATTGAGAATAAATTTACTTTTAGTATAGGGTTGACATATAATAGAAAATGCATTTTAATAAAATTATCAATTTTGGTCGAATTTATAAAAAAAATTTAAATCATAATTTAACATCATTGAAATGACAAATAGTAATCAGTCATAATTTTTTCTGTCTTGTTCCTCATAAGGGAAGCATACAACTTCTGCAGATGAATGCAGATGCCCTAATCTCGAGTTGCCCAGGAATCGGTTTTCTGTTTTTATTCTACTCTTCCTAATGTCATATGTTGTTATTGTTACTTATGGCACTTGTCATGGACAAGCCCCTCGCTGATACAGCAGCAGATTTAAGCCGAATGGAGCGTCTCTTGTTTTTGAAGTAGCGCCAACTAGGGCCAAGAGTAGAATCAACATCATTTACTTGCACGGTCCCTTTTTACAGGGGGACACAGTCACACATCTTACATATAGCACACAGAAGAACAACCATGCCCAAACCGGGATTTGAACCCGGACCTCCCAGAGCACGAGGAAGACGCGCTACCTCTGTGCCAGAAAGCCTGCAGTGTCATCTGATTCCAGCTAATTACATCTGTCCCTTAAAAACATGCTCTGGACATCTCCATTAGAAACTCTTACCACTCTGCTTACTTCTTGTTTCTGATGAACAGCTAAAAGCCCTACCTGTTAATTGAGGAAGGCAATCAATCAAAGGATCTATACATGGTCCTTGATATATCCTTTCGGCTGGTAACGTAGTCATTTAAGTGGCTAACCTGCTAAAGTAGTCACCAACTGTCATTTGGTTGACAAAGTTTCCAAGAGCGGTGTTGAGTAAATTATGGCTAGCAATATGATAAGCACCAAAGTTAGAAATTCACTTTGCTTATGTCTTACCACCATAGTTAGGCTTCAAAGTGGGCTGTGCCATCTGTAATTCGAACCGTTCTTTGATTCTGCTGATTTTTGTTATTCTCTCTGCCCTTGGCAGAGAACTTGTTGAAATGCATTTCCTTGTAATTGCAATAGCATTGAAAGTTATTGACTGAAAGGTGAAAAATATCTCACCTATCGTGCGATTTACGAATTAAAACAGATTCTTTCAGGCACTCAACTACTGCTATGGTATTGTAATCTGAGAAAGAGTTGCTGATTGCTACTAAAAATATATTATTTCAAAATACTTTGTCTACCAAGATGTCATTACAGTAAAGAGTGTGATCATAAATAAAGGTAATAATCTTGTTGTTATAAATAATATTATCTTCATATTTGATACAACAAAAATCATCATCCAGTATCAAAGTAGGATACTTAAAGTACATTTTGATATACCGAATTTCAATAGGTTTTATAAATAGTAAAATACCAAATTTCAATAGATTTTCTTTGGAACCTCCAAAACATTGGATGTTCCAAAATAACACGTAGAAGAACAGAAGCTTATATTGAGTGTGTTGCTGTTAGTTATTTCGAAAATAGCTGTATTCTGCTTAAATTGCAAACAGCCACATCAGACCCACATACGGTGTCACCCACAATGGAAATTTAAGAACTTAAAACAATGAAAAACATATTACAAGCTTAAGCTAAAAAATTGATTCTTGAACCCAACCTGTGTTTCTTATAGCAAAGCAGAAAAAAGTAATTAATTCTGAAGGTAATCAGCTAAATAAAGAATTACGAAAATAGTTTGCTCTCTACTAGCTAAATTAAAACTTACTGCTGTTAATTATCGTTTCAATGATTCATTGGACATTTTTACGTCCAATGAATCATTGAAATCCATCAGAAAAAAGATAAAAATATTTATTAATGGCATATACTTAAGAATCTATAGCTGCTAAACGTAGACACCAAAAATCCTCTGTCTTATTCCCCCAAACAATTTTCAACAAATTACGACTCCTAAAAAGAAAAAAAATGATTAACAGTAATTCTTATTTTAGTGTAAATTCTTATGCAGATGACTTATCTGCAAAGAATCAGACTAAACGATATTTTTCTCAAAAAGGTTATAAGACAGTTTGTTTATTTTGTTCCGAAATGTGTTTTTTTTTGGGGGGGGATGTTTTGTTTCTAAGAATCTTTATAACTTAAACAATAAAATTTCTGATGTGAAAGACCTCATCAATGTATGTGTGTGGGGGGGTGCCTTTTAATTAATGATGAACAAATTTCCTTTTACTCACACGAAATCATTAAACACATTTGATCATGTTTTAAATTCTCCTTTAGTTTTATCTTATAGTTAATCTGGCATTAGGCAATACTTAATAATACTGATGATTTTAGGTTTATTATATTTATAATAGATATAATAATCATAATTTCTACAAGCCGTCCAGACACATATTTACAACAGTGGACTGAAATATATTCGAGACTCTTTAAACAATACGTAAGGATTTAGCTAAAAATAATTCCATTGTTGAATCCATAAATCTCATAACCTAAACAATAGTTCATACTGCTATTGCTTCCATAACTTCAACAAAATTTACATAGAGGAAACAAAGTGAAGAGTGAAGAAATAATAACTGCCAGTAGACTTACAGGGAGCAACAAAGCAAAAATTCAATCACATGTAAAAAAGCCATAAAGGAATCACGAAGTATTCAATGGTACTGTTGTAACTTATGATAATGTTGCTTCTTCCATTTCTATCCGAGAAATATGGCAGAAAATTTAAAATACAATATAATTTACATCATCAAATACGCATTCTAACCAAAATTTTAACCCTTTGCACTCCGATGGTGCCTCTGACTCATCATTCAAGATTTTGCACCATTTTGACGTTGTATTTATTTATTTTTCAAATTTAATTGTTGAAAACGCCTACATAATGGTTAAGAGATGTAGATTAATTTTTCAAAGAAATTCGACTTAAAAGAATAATGTATATTTATTTTTCATAACAATAAACAAATCTTTGTATTAGGTGAATAATTTTGCATCTAATTATTTTTTGGAGTGGAAAGGGTTAAAACGCGTTATTGAAGTCACAAGAAGAAATCTACGGGGTAAAATTGTATTTTATGTCCCTCTCTGATTTAATTATTGTATCAATTTTGTATTTTAAGAACTCCAGTTTATTTCAGCATATATTTACACAATTTTCCTGTCTGAGATAACAACAGCTATACAATAATCCATTTACCCTCTGATTCTAAAAAAATACGTTCCCTCTTTTTAACTGGAGATTTTATAAACGCCTGATCGTTTAAAATTTTTTTAATAAAATTATAAAATGCTTTTAAATGCATCGTGCTTATATTATTATATGCTTATGCTTATATTACTGCTTATAAAAATGATTCACCAATGAATTATTTATAGATTTTGAAGATAAAAATAATCTCCTCTATTCCAAAGTGCTTTCAGAAAGAAGGTATACCAAGTTCATCTAACCCTTTAACACTGTAAAGCGATTTTGTATTTTTACAGAAAATTCACTTAACAATCGATTATTCCGTTATCATCAAAGAACTTTATAGCGCATGGAGATACGGTATTCTAAAAGACAAGATTAATCTTAATCAAATAGGAGCCAAACACTTTTCATACGAAGTTTTTCACGATAGTAACAATACAAATAAAGGTCAAATCAAGATTTTTCGGGGGTGGGGATTAAACCAAGAAAAAGATATCCTAAATGTTATGGATGTTTTATAGTCCTTCTTTCCATTTTTAAAGTTAGCATTATTTAACAAATGGTTTGTGGAAAATATTTTCAAATAAGTAACCTGTATATATTATGTAGAGTAACGATGTTTGTTTTATAGAGAGACAACTGCAGTAAATAAATTCAAACAATCATCAGATATAAATAGTTTCTTTCTCTCAATAATCAAAGCAACGAATTCATTTCTGCCAGAAATTTTTTTTTAACTTTGAAATTAATTTAGATGATCACACATATCCATTCATCCATTTTTTAGGAAATATTTTCTACAAGAAAATGGTATTTCCATCTATCTCTCTTTCATGAAAACTGCGAGAAGGCTTTAAATTTTCTAAATTTTCTTAACCACTTGACATACGAATTTATTTAACTTTCTAATTAGATAACTCATTCTATTTTGGTAATTTATTTTTAATTTGATTTTTTAAAATAATATATGGAGCATTTGGGATACCAAAGCGTTTTATATTGATTTTTTCGTATTTAAGTAATTAATTCTGGGGCTTAATTGCAGACTTGAAAATAAAAATTCAGTCATTCGATGCGCGTGTCAGACACGTCTTTGTATGTAAAGTGGTTAATAATACTAACTGAGGAGAAGATCGAATTTCAATAAGGAGAATTAATAGTTTACTATCCTTTTAAAAATAATTATACCTGTATGGTCTTTAGTTTATCCAGAAAGACATAAACTATAAATTAGCTCCTATTCGCTATGTTACTCTTATTAGATGCTTCCATGCATTTTGATCATTTTTTTCCCTTTAAAAAGGCATTTATTGTGAAAAATTGATATAATGTGTATTAATCAAAATACTTTCTATTTTCCCTCGTTTTCAACAACTGTTCCCCATTTTTGTTCTATAAGCCTTGCAACTGATTGTTTTCGAAATTTTTTGGTCCTCCAGATCCTTTTTTTATTATTATTGACACTGAAACACCACTCTTAAATCGTTGAAACCAAATCCGACAGTTGGGATAGGACGGAGAAGCATCGCCATAAATATCTAAAAGTATCTGATGGGTTTTTGCAGCAGATTTCTCCAAATTAAACAAGTCGAAAATGCAATTCGGAGCCTTCCATGACAAGGGTTTTATACACTGAACACCCCAATAATGCTAAACGGAAAACTTTAAAAATGAAAACAATAAAGTAATAGTAAATTGGTAAAACTCAGAACTATTGTCGTTTATATAGATACTTCTTCCGTTTAAAAATAAATGCCGCTGATTAAAATTCATTTGCGACTGTAGGCCCGAGCTCGTTATCTGAGGATTAGTAGCATGACCATTAAGCAAAACTGACACTTCAGCTCGAGGGTTGCTGTCTGGCTTATAAAGATTTCGCCACATAATCTTCCACCAGGGAGGTGGTGGTTAGACGAATGATACAATGGTGCCAAGCTTATGGCGAGAACGTGTGTATGAGTTGATGGGGATGTTAGCTGTCGTATTTAATGTGCTTCGCGGCATCTTACTGCCCATAGAGTGCGTCGCAACAGCTGTACGAAAGCCACTCGTCCAAGGTCGCCGGTTCAAGCATTGAGGCAGATGCGGATTGTGCTGGGCCCGAACTCATAATCTGAGGGATAGTAGCCGAGTAACAAGGTCACTAAGCAAAAGTCACGCTTAAGATGGAGGCTTGTTATCTGGCTTATAAAGCTTTCTCCACTCATGCAAATATCTAATAGAATATGTTATGGGGGTTTTCACACTTTTCCAGTAACAAGTTTATCTTCTAATCGCAATCTAAACTAAACAGGAAATCTAAATCTCAGAAGATAAATACTCTCTTTGTGTTAAGCATTCAATCACAATCTAACCATCCTATTATAGCTTTAAACTTCGTCCTTTTTTTTACCTGATTACTGAACTAGAAAAGATACTGTACACATTCTTTGTTTATCATAATATTCATAATTTTATAAGATATGAATATGAATCATCTACAAGTATTTCTACATCTTACTAATTTTGTCCTCCATCGAAAGATAGCACTTTTTAATTAATTTTAAGTTATTTGATGTAACTCATTAAAATTACTTCTTTGTTATTTCTACTTGGAAGTGAGAATTAAAATGCAATATTAGTTTAACCATACATAAAGAGGACACAATTCTTTCACTTCAAATCACGAAAACTAAAGCTTTCAAACAAAAAGGGCAACAATAAAGACAAAGGTTGATTTTAAATTGAAGAGAAATCTTCTCTTCGTGAAAACGAATGTTCGATCTAATACACATCGGCGAATGAGAAATAATCATTTATGAAAAGTCGAATCATTTGCATTTCTAATGAAATAGTTCAATCACTTCATGATTATTTATAAGGATCCATTTTGAATTTCGAAGGCTTGAAAAGAATTCAAAATTTCCACAAATAAGAAAAGAAGTAAGGCGATGAAGGTAAGAAAAATCTCCCTCACTCAGAAAACTTACCTCAAATACATCTAGAAACTCATTTTCATAGGTTCATCTTTATAGTTAACTAAAATTTTAAGCTGTTTAAAAGAAATTCTCTTGTAAAAATGCTATTTACTTAGCAGTTTTAATCGTTTTAGAAACTTCATTTCCAATTTAGAGCGTTGGATGATATGAAATAATATTATTACGAAATAATATATATTGGGTTGTTCGGAAAGTAATTTCGTTTTTTTTGGTGAAAATGAAAGACGATCTTCGTATAATGAATAAATATTTTATTAAATTATATATTGGCCATTATGATCCAACACCTTTTGCCATCTTTCTGGTAGAAGCATGATTCCATGCTCATAAAATTTTTGGTCTTTGTTGGCAACTGATCCAGGTGATTTTTGACGTCTTCATTTGAGGTAAAGGTTTTACCATCCAAAAAAATTTGCAGTGACTGGAATAAATAATAATCCAAAAGGACCAGATCTGGAGAATATTGTGGGGTGGATCATTTTCGTGACGTTTGAGGACCGAATCACAGACGTCAACGTGACGACACAAATTTCTCTCCGTGAGGACATGGGGAACCCATATATTGAGCTTCGAATTTAAGCCTAATCCTTTCAGGTGGTCATAAACAGTTGAATTCGATAAATTTAACCTCTCACCGATCTCACGTGGTGTTATCTGCCGGTTTGATCAACTAATGCCTTTATCGTGTCTTTATCAGCTTCAACCGGCCTTCCAGAACGTGGTGCATTTTCGACATAAAAATTGCCAAATCGAAATTTTGCAAATCAGTTCTGGCACTGGATTATTGTCCACACATCTTCTCCATACACATCGGTTAATTTCTTTCTGGCTTGAGCAGCATTTTTACCTTTTCTATGGTAAAAAAGCAAAATATGACGAAAATGCTGGTTATTGCTCTCCATATTTAAAAGGGCACCCTCCAAAAACTACTGCGTAAAATCAATTGAACTTTTTCACACACAAGCATTTTATATTACCACTCAAAACACGTAATGATTATGCGGCTTAAGTGTGAATTAGGGATAAAAAAATACAATTAAATCCTCTAACGGGAAAAAACGAAATTACTTTCCGAACAACCCTATATATTATATATATATATATATATATAATAAAGATGACATACATCACGGGTCCGTATCCGTCCAAGTGTATGTTAGCGGTCTGACCTAGAGCTCCAAATATAGTCATATATATACGTATTTTGGAGAATGTAGATCTTTTTTTTTTGAAAATTTATTCGATTTTTAAATAATTAAAAGGTTAGAGTAATTTCCGTGTTTTCTCACGATGACAGTACAATAAAGGATTTTAAAGTCATCTTAAAATTAAAAAAGTTATCTTGTCAATGACACCATATATTATGTCGTATAATTTTTTCTGTATATTTAATCAAATATTTTAACGTATTTTATGGCAATAAATTTCATTGCTGAAGTAAAACTCAAACCGTTTTTATTGCAGCTATTAGTATTTCATCCAGTTTTCTTTGACATTGTTGATGAGAAGGATAAGAAGTATTCTGCTTATGTGGTGGTTGTTATTTGTGGCACTTGCCATGGACAAGCTTCACCGAGGCATCAGTGAGATATAAATCGAAAGAAACGTCTCCTGTTTTGAAGTAACGCCAACTATGGTTAAGAGTGACTTAGCTACTCATTCATCACAGTCCCTTGATTGCCCCTTTTTGCAGGGGGAAGGTCCTGAACAGCCATGCCCAAACTGGGACTCGAACCTAGGGCACCTGGCTCTCTGAGAAGACGCGCTACCTCTATACCAGGACGCCGGCATTCAACTTATTTTTCCATCAATATATACATGGATAGGTTTAATTATAATATATGCTTTTAATAAAATGTTTGCAATTTCATTACAAATACGAATTTACTTTAGAATCAGTCAATAGTGATACTTTTTAAAAACGGGACCATTTTTAAATACTGATATTCTTCCCTGTGATATAATTGGATGCATAAAGATATGGACTGAACATTAGAAAACGTATGATAAATACTATGGACAGAATGGTGCAGGCTTTATATATCTATCAAGATTCGAAATTCAAAACTATTTTGCTGAAGAAGACATTTAGACTAAATGATACAATATTTCCCTAAAATTTTTAGAAACAAATCAAAAACAGCTAATTAGCAATAATTTACTGAAGATCAGCAGATAGATCTAAAGGAAGATTTACAAGGGTTTCTATTTTAAAATTCATATAATAGTTTAAATTCTTTAATTTTATGCTTTAATAAAGAGGGACTATTTTTTTCCAGGAAAGGTAGCCATTTTTGCAAGGCATTACATGCAATAGTAGCATAATCACTGAATTAGGAAACACCGGCTATTCCGCTTGCGTTATTAATGCCCTTTTCAGAATTTTATGCAAAATTGGATTTAATCTTAATATTTTGTAAAAACTCTATTCATGATCAGTGAATGCTTTTATATGTTTGCTGATGGATATAGGGCATAACGCGAGGCAAGCTCTGTTTAAAAAAATTGTTATATGAGTTTAACTGATTATAATCTATCTTGAAATGCTTTTGCTCTCTGAAAATGCATATGACAAATAGCGTGTGTGTATTGTTATTAACCTTTGAGCAGTCCATTGACACCTCCTAAATACAATTTTCTGAATTTTCATTGTGTTGTATAATTTTTTTCTCAAACATGATTATTCATTACTAGTCGGAGAAATTCAGATTATTCTTACCTTGCATTACTTTAATCCGTAAGAGCCTTCCGTCAATCCAGGAGTTTCTTGCGTGATATTAGGCTTTACAGAAATACCTCATTTCACTAACAACTATCGTTTCTGATTACCCAAGATTTAAGCTGCGGGTAATCCAGGTGTTTATCCAGCTGCAAGCGAATGTAAAAGAATATTCTCGAAAAACGTGTTAACAAAAATGAGTCAATAAGAGTAAAATACAGGATATTTAATTCTACGGAGACGATTGGAAAGGATAAATAAGTGTGTCAGATAAATAAGTGCTACAGACATTTTACAAGTTACTGCCATTCTAGTATATGAACAGTCAGTTCTCAAACCTAATCATTCCAAAAACGATAGTCAGGGTAGTATTTTTTCAATTCCTACTATTAGCTCATACTTTCCCTGTATATATATAGATATATAGATATAACTTGTACATATTTTCAATCGTTAATTAAATACTGTTTATTCAACCAATCAAGTTCAAGAAAAAAAATTTAACTTGTAGTGGATGACATCTGATGTTAATACAGTTTTTTCAATTCATTAGTTTTTTATTAATTAATTGAAAACTAACTTTCTCACCAAAAACCTTCATTTACCCGACGCCAAATAAGTAACGAATTCAGTTTATATTTTCCCAACGCCAATGAGGTTAGGCTTAGCATGTTTTCGGCCGATTATTTTAAACTATTCTGTTTATTTTCCTTATGCTTAATGCATTTAAAATCAAACAATGTTAATTAGTCGATTTTCAAACAATATTAATTAGTCGATTCATTTTGAAATACTTCTGAATTAAAGTAATTCAGAATTAAGAAAATTAGAAATTTCTAATCTGTATTGCGTACCCCAACTAATGTAGAAAAATCAAGCATTTTGCGTTGCCACAATTGGTTTTGAATCTTCAATTGGTGTTGAAAATTTGATGCTAGTATAATTTTTTGATCAATTATTTATAGTAATTGGAATTCGGTCGAGATGGTTTGGTAGGTATGGCGTTGGATTCCCAACCCTTGGGCTGAGAGTTCGAACGCCATGTATAGAAAAGGGAATGGAAAATTGCTTGGAAATTCGCTTCCTATTTTGCCGCTTAATATTGTGGCTCTGTCATATTTCTATACATATTTATATTAATTGTAATTACTTAATAAAGAGTAACTAAAATAAAAAAAATTCTTTGTAAACCTATGTAGGAATTGATTTTTTAAAAAATTATTTTTTATTACTTGTTTACAGCATTCGTAAACATTATAGAGAAATACTATCGAAGCCAGCGTCTAGAACTTTTATATTGAGCCTTAATTCATATAGAGTGTGCTGAGAAATGAGGTTGTTTGGTTGGTTTTACAGGTTCAAGAACCAGATTTGGATATGATGCGCCACTGAGAAATGTGATTTGAAGAAATGCCGCTTTGACTGAGATGGATATCAAATCAGTCTTCAAAACAATGATTTTTGTGTTTATAAAAATACATTATGCGTATAAGGTTCATTGTCAACGACAATCTCCTATGAATGCTTGATATAACTTTTCATATCTATGAAAAGTTATATCAAGGAACTCATTCATATCTATGCCGGTGCCCTAGCACAGAGGTAGAGCGTCTTCCTCGTGATATGGGCGTCTCGGGTTCGAGTCCCGGTCAAGGCAGGGTTGTTCTTCTACGTACTATCTGTGAGATATATGAATGTACCCCCCTGGGAAAAGGGTCTGTGCAAGCGAATATCTGAATCTGTAGCTAAGTCGTACTCTTGGCCCTTGTTGGCGCTACTTCAAAAACAAGAGACGCGAATTCATCTTAAAATCATTGACTGCCGTCAGCACGCTTGTCCAGGGCAAGTGTCATTAATAGCAACACCAACAACTCGTATCTATATCTATATAGTAAAAAGCTTAAAGATGACTTTATTTATTTGGCCAGTTTTGAGTGGCATTATGTTTAATCTGGTGGATAAATTGTCTTTGACATATATATTCACAATTAGTTAGCCTTCCATCTACCACACATCAAATATAAGTGATGGTAGAATAGAAAATTCACTAAAAGGTGAATTCGCATACAAGAACCTGATGAATTTCCACCTGGTATGACTCCTTTTCCCTTTTGTTTATGAAGTTGTTTACGTTATTCTATGTACAAGAGCCACGAAAAATGCATGGTATAACTTGAAATCAGAACTGCTATAAAGCTTACAAAATTATACCATTTCATACTAAAGAATGGGATGATTTTAAACTATTAGAAAATTTACTGCGCATCTTTTGATGGAATGCCATGTATTCTATAAACTTTCGATGCATCTAATATTTAAAGTTTACGTAGCGTACAAAACGAGTAAAAAAGGGACGGAACCTTTATATCTGGTATTCTATACTATGATATTCACATAAATCTCGCACGTGTAGATTTCCGAGCGGAATTCTTATTCTTCTGTTTATATTGATCTTTCGATAAGACAAACGCATGAATCGTGATTTATGATTCATCCAAGGAATCCTCTGAAAGAATATTTACACCAGTGATTTATTATCCATCCACTAGACACGTGGAGTAATTGCGCATTATTATTAATTTATTTTCTATTTATTAAATAGAAAAAAGGGAATATATCTGATAATAATATAGCAATTCAGAATGAAATAACTATGAACTAAATTAAAACAAAACTTCGGAAATTAATTACAATTAAAATTAGAGTTTAAAATAACATTACATATATCTATGTAATATGTATAAGTGAGAAAGAACACTTGTCTCACTTTCAATAAATTCTACGGTGATTATATCATACCGAAGTTTAACTTAATATGTTAATTACTTGGCATGAATTTTTTTTGTTTTGTTTTCTGTCCTGAATATCTTACAGAAACTAGTGCCCTTTTTTAAAACTTTTTATTCAATTAATTACTTCATCCTCATTTCCCTTTTTCATCATTAGGTAACTGTTTCTAATGGCACTTGCCATGGAGAAGCTGATGAATCAGCGATTTTAAGCCGAAATGAGCATCTCTTGTTTAGAAGTAGCGCCAACTAGGGCCAAGACTGCGACATAGCTACTCATTCATCATATTCACTAACGCAGCGCCTTTTCACAGGGGGACACGTTCACACTTCTCACAGATAGAAAACCGAAAAAGAACCATGCCCGAACCAGGACTCGTACCTGGGACGTCCAGATCACGCGGAAGACACGCTACCCCTACGTCAGGACGCCGGCATTAGATTAACTGTAGTGAAGAAAAGAAGAAAACTAGAATTAATTAAAATAATTTAATTAATGTAATTAATAAAAAAATTTACATTTCTACCTTTAACTAACATTTAATGCTTATTATCTAAGCTACATATTTCATGATCCTTTGAATACCATCAGAAAGAATAATCATATTTGAAGATAATGGCAAGATTTTTAAATATCGGCTGGATATAAAAATTTAAATTTCCAAAAAGGCTTTCATAAAGCCAGAATTCATGTAAAACCCTAAATAATTTTGTATTTAAGCTATCCTACAAAACTACATAGGAGAAGTAAGTCTTCATGGAAGGAAGACATACTTTTCCTTGCTCAAACGATGAAATCTTCATGAGATGCTATATGATGTTACTTTGTTAACCATTTGTTGTAAATTGTGAATGAATACCAGCTGATTTCGATGTAAATATGATAAAACCATTAGTTTTATACCCTTTGATGCTATTGACTGTAATCTGCAATTATAGATGTATAAAATTCATATATATCCCTATATAAAAGATATACAGATCGTAAACTTATAAGAAATTTTTTACGGAAATTGGAAGTTGTTATTAAAAAATTCTAATTTTTTAAATAAAATGCATTTCGCTTAAATCTTTATTTCGAGAAACATCTTTCTTCTCGATAAAAAGTCAGAAAATTTCGAAGTTGATTCGTTTTTATCTTGAATTTCCTAAGCTTTAGAACATTTTATGTAAAAATTGGGAAACTGCTTTTTAAAACATGATTATTCATGTCTTTTAAAATCCTGTACTTGCCAGTCCGATCATATGTTTTCCATGTCGAAAAGATAACTGCTTCCTTTGCAATCTACTATATCAGACGAATATATGTTTTGTGCATAGAATGGGTTTCATTATTAGTTTTGCTCCAACCTCACAGAAATTTACAATGGAATAAGCGAAGAGAACTATTTGCAACCATGTAATAAATTAGTCCATGATTCATCGCTCTGTAAAGTAATTTACGTAATAAATAGGTTGAGACAGTTGGATTGCAGATTGTCGGATTCTCGAGAGATCTCAGTAGTAGAATCATTATAATATGTTGCCAAATAGCTGAAAATTTAATGTTCTTACCACACGCGGGTAATTCAATAAATTTTGTTGCTGTTGTTCAGTTGCTGTTCGGTCATGACGTTGCTGATATTGGCTAAACCAAGCGAAAAATCTTGAATGTTAACAAAAAATACTGTTGTTCCTACGACAAAAAACAGCAGTTGTAGAATTGTTTAGTTCGAGGATAAAGATTCAACTTTCGCTTTTCAGCATCTTTTTAAAATTCAAAATTGGAAGGGGAAAATTTTGGTTACTAGAATTATGACTAAATGCTGATGATATTGTGTTTCCTTTATCAATTAAAAAAGAAAATTTATTGTAATGAGAAAAACCTGAAGATTTCTCAATTTTATTCCATAGCTGATAGCTAGATATTCACCGATAATGCTGAAAACAAATTCATCCTAACGAAGCTCTCCGGATTCATCACTGAATTCTGTCATCTTTCTTCAAATAAATCTAATTAATTCATTCCAGAAGAACATCCTAAGTGTTTTCTTTCTTTTAGAATCCCCTTATCAATCAGTATCTCACGAAGTTTTATTTTCTTTCCTCTTAGCGCCAGGTGTCTCTGTGATGAAATTAATGCTGCTTCTATCATAATATTTCCCATTTTACTGCGTGGCTTAGGGTTTATTGTCAGTTAAAACTAAAGAAAATTGAAAAATATCAGCTTTGCCAACAGTCAAAGTCGTAGCTGGAAATGATTTTCCGTCATAATTAAAAAGGCATGAATTGTTGTCCGTGAGAAGCTGTTCGATTTGCAAACATAACTTTGAATCAAAGCTTCGCAAATTGGACTATGGACCTTAAAATCACCCAAAAATAAAAATAGATTTAAGAATATATCTCGTGTTCAAATTTTCAAACTTTAATAAAATACTTTTTATTCATCCACTCAATTTCAAGTAATTTTTTAAACCTGTAGTGGATGACATTTGGTGTTAATAAAATTTTTTCAAATATTAATTTATTATTTATTTATTAATTAATTAAAAACTAACTTTTTTGCCAAAAATCTTCATTTCCCCACCGTCAAATAAGTAACGAATTCTCTTGGGTTTTTTTCCCACGACAATGTGGTTAGGCTTAACATGTTTCCGGCTTATTATTTCAAACGATTCTTTTTATTTTCTTAATGTTTAATGCATTTAAAATCAAACATTGTTAATTTATCCAATTTTTTGGATTCGTTTTGAAGTAGTTTGAAATTAAAATAATACAGAATATAAAAAAATTAATTTCTAATCTATATTACGTAACCCCAACGGGAGTATAAAATGCACGCCTTTTGTGTTGCCTCAAAGGGCGCTGAATCCACAATTGGCTTTGAAAATTCAGAGCTAGTATAATTTTTTGATCAATTATTTATAGTAATTGTAATAATCAGACCGGGAAAGCCTGGTTAGCAGGGCGTTGAAATCGCATCCCTTTGGCTGCGAATTCGAACCCGCCATCCGAAAACTCTCCGTGTGTGTGTGTGTGTGTGTGTGTGTGTGTGTGTGTGTGTGTGTGTG
>JAOUZG010030883.1:2443243-2454556 GCA_026289955.1 Argiope argentata | reverse complement strand
TAATTTTTCAAGTGGCATTTAAAACAAAATTGAATATCAGATTTGTATATTGCTTAATAAAATATACAGGGTGTCCAAAAAGTTCCCGTACTGATTTTTTGTGAATTTATTTTACAAAAACAATAGGTTTAAAAAGAATTATTTTTATGCCAATGATAAAAGCACTTTTAACATAACTAAGGAAAAAAATAATGAACTTACATTTATAATAAATGTTCAAAATGCCCATCCCTTTCTTGGAGGCAAAGCTGAACTCGTTTGCGCATGTGTTTCGAAACGGGTTTTAACATGCTAGGAGTAATTTCTTGTATCCTTTGAGTAATTGCGATTTTCAAATCATCTATTGTTTGATGGTCACCTTCATAAATTTTATCCTTTAAATATCCCCACAGAAAAAAGTCCAGGATGGTCAGATCAGGGGATCGAGGTGGCCAAAGATTTTTTGAGATAAGTCGATCGCCGAAAAAAGCTTCAAGCATGTCCATGGTTTCATTACTCGTATGGCAAAATTTAATATACTTGAAAAAAAAATCATGGACAGTTATTTTTTAAATTTGGAGTACGGGAACTTTTTGGACACCCGGTATTTCAAGAAGTAAATGGCTTTCTTTAAAAAATACTTAATCTAAAAAGTAGCTTTAAATTTCATCCTTGGCTTTTGAAACCTCATCGTAAATTAAAAGGTCAAATTTCTTTTATCCTTTGTCTTAAAATAAGGTGTTGTTCAATAGAAAAAGGCAGAAACGATAGATAAAGTTTTTTCATTGAATTCTCTGTAATTCAGTTTCGCCCTATTACCAAGCCGATTTATTTATTTCAAAAGGGTTTAAGATTTTAATTTATGCTGAAATCGCTTTGTTCTTTAGTTTTGACATTCACATTTCGTCTCGCAATGAGCTTTATATAAGTTTGATTGATCAGACGACAGAATATAACAAAAATAGCAGTAACTGTTGTTTATGAAGATACAAAATTACTCAAATGATTTGTTTGTCAGAAAATTGTGATTGATATTCGTATAATTTATAAACAGAAAGTAATAGTAGCAATCATAACATGTCTAGAAAATAGTAATAGTAAATGCGACTTAGCAAAGTTTATTTTTTATTCATAATTATAAATGCAATATATACACATATATATTTAATCAGGTAGGTGATAATATTAGCTTTTTGAAAATATTCCTTTTCCAACTCGGTTTTTTTCTCGTGTCAAATATAGAAAATGAGCCTCTAAAGTTGAAAATAAACTAATGTTTTGATTCGCATGATCACTGATGATTGATTACACTTTGTTATTAATGTCATGGTTTCGTTATCGAAGAAAAGTTAGTGAGAATATTGCGGGTTACATTTCGAATGACTATTTAGAATTTCATCGCCAGAATATATTATCTTTTACAAAATAATCATCAATTTCTTTCTTTTCGCAATATTTCAAGATTTTAAACGTGCAATTAAAAATGGCAATCAAAAGTAATGATAATTCAATTTTATATCTATACACCTCAGCTATGGCATACTCATACACGTATTCTACATTTTAAAATTTGGAATAAATACATTTTTTAAAATTTGGTTTAGTATATAATGCTATTATGCATATAAAAATAGATATCCCGTAGAGCATGTGCGGGACATGCTTGGCCAGCGTGAAGCAGTCTGTTCAACCACCTCCTACATGTTTACTGGAACTTCGGAGAGCATTGCTTGATGAGTTGTGTAATATTCTCCAAGATCAGATTGATAATTTGATACTCAGCATACCTAGGCATTGTATGGACTGTTGCATCATCTGGGAGACATAATATGTATTATCTATCATACCATAATAAATCTAAATATATATATCTAGAACATAATACATACCATAAATATATCTCTACAACATGAATTGGGGTAGTAATTTGCCCATCCCTGTAACACAGAAAATTTAATGAAAAAATAGTAAATAAATAAATAAAGCAAATTGTTTCTTCATTAATGTATTTAAAAAGAATTCATGGTTTTCCATGTAATAAATATTTGCCTTGAGAAGCCGTTTCTAAAGTATTGTGATTAAACAGTTAATACATACGATAAATGATTAAGCATCACTTTCTATTTTTCTAATAATATCTTATATATTGTTATATTACTTTATTCTTTGAAGCAATTGAAGAGAATCCGAATTGTATCACATGTTCAACAATATTTTTTCTCATAAATTATCACATTTATGAGCGCAGTGATTATTTTTTCATAGAATAACTTATACATGATTCTGAATGCATAGGCATATTGAAATTTTATATTGTTTCAAAATAACCTTTATTTGTCCCAGAAAAATCCTAAAATGTCAGTTAAGTACATGTTAATTAATTAATTTATTTATTACTAAAGGATAAACTTAGTTGAAAATAGGTCTAAATTTTTGAATTTGTATGTGCTTTTTAAAGATTTGACAATATTTTACAACAAGAAAAATTATCATTTCTTGTACATTATTTACTCTATTCAATTGTTAACTATTCAACTTTATTTTAAAATTCAGCAATTTTAAGAGATCTTTATAGAATCTTGGAATCTTTTAGCTTAAATAAGGAAGAACTTTAAAAATTCTGTACCAAACCCAGAAACCTTTGCAGTTGATAATAAGCAATATCTTTAATTATATAACGTCCCCCTCTTTTGTAAATACTGTTACACGAAAACAACGATGAGCATCTAAAAATTGATACAATAAAGTTTAAAACAAAATTCTTATACAATCGGAAATACAATTGGACATATAGGCCCCTGACAGATTTAGTGCCGGCTTGCTGGCACAGGGGTAGCGCGTCTGCCTCGTGTTCAGGAGGTCCCGGGTTCGAGTCCTGGTTCGGGCATGGTTGTTATTCTGTGTACTATCTGTGAGATGTGTGAATGTGCCCCCCTGTAAAAAGGGGTTGTGCAAGCGAATGAGATGAGTGTGTAGCAAAAGTCGTACTCTTGGACCTAGTTGGCGCTACTTGAAACAAGAGACGCTTCACTCGGCTTAAATCTGCTTCTGGGTCCAGCAGCGAGCTTGTCCATAGGCAAGTGCCATTAGAACCAACCAACAGATTTAGTTCAAAATCTGATGTATTTTTGTAATTTATGTGAAAAGGCTGCACATCTAATTTAATCTTTCATACTCGTTCATTTTTGAGTTTTTAGTAGTATATAAAAAAGCAAAAAAGTACCTTCCATAATTCATAATGTAATTACGAAACCATACTTAAACTGCAAAATGGATTCAAAATTATGTTCATGAACGTATTTCAAATAGGAAAGCATGGAAATAAGTAGATTTTGGAAATTTATTAATACCTCGAAGTTTGCAGAAAATTGATAGATTACTTTCTATCATTTTCTCTGCATTTTCAATAGATCTGTCAAATGCCAATTGTTTGATATGTTCCTTGTAGAAGAAAACATTGCTTGTTAAATTGATAAACTTTATCTGTCATTTAACCCTTTTTAAGGCTGTGGAAAATATCTTACCACCGCCTTAAAACATTTTCAAATATTGTAGCTCCAAAATTAGC
This sequence comes from Argiope argentata, assembly GCA_026289955.1. Classification (NCBI taxonomy): domain Eukaryota; kingdom Metazoa; phylum Arthropoda; class Arachnida; order Araneae; family Araneidae; genus Argiope; species Argiope argentata. The sequence continues at coordinate 2,451,009 of JAOUZG010030883.1, read as the reverse complement.
CAGAAATGGACAAAAGTGTCATGTTCATCATGTAATGCTACTTTGCGTTCAGCTCCTTGTTATGTTGTTTCACCAGAATAATTTAAAATAATGCCTTTGGTAATTTACATTGTATTTGGTTTTTCTACCACTTATTTCATGTGTAATAAATACATTTCAAACTTTGAAATAACTAATAATAAATAGTTTTACAAAAATAATATTTACTTAAGAAATTATTTATATTTCATATTTTTCTATCGAATAAGTGAGTAAAATGTTATTGCTTGGTTTGGATTGTGGAAAATATGTGTTTCCACCTCTGTAATAAACTACATTACAACAACAAAATCTTAACAAAAATACTTTTTTTAGTCATAATTGAGTTTCTTTTTTCCAAATATAACGTAAAATGAAAATTTTGAAAGAAAACAACTTGTGCCCGTTAAAGGGTTAAAGAGAAGTTCATACCTCTAATACTCAAATGTTATAATTAAGTGATAATGGAACCAGGATAAAAAAAATTGTCATGCATCAAAAAGTAAAGAACTGTAAAAATTTATAGCTATTAATAGGACAGCAATGACATTGTTGTCTTGGTACTAATTTTCTTAATTCGCTGTGAAATTTAAGTATTCATCGTAGTTGTTATTTACTTCTACTTGTTATAATTTTCATTTTCAGTACGTAAACAAAGGTCTAGTGAAGGTTTGTTTGCATTTAGCTGATATTTCTAGAATTTAAAATGCCAAAAAAAACTTTACGTATCAATTTTGATAATTACTCTTCAGTTCTACAATTTCAAGATCTCGCTCTTCCATTCTTCTTTGCATCTTCACGACTTGTTTAATGATAAAACACATTTAAAAGCTACATGAAAATTTCAGTATCTGATAGACCCGAATTCCAACAAGAATGTAAGTGATATTTATTTTCAATTCAGTTTTATTAAATAATAAATAAAATACTGATTCCTTAAGATTTAATAAATGAAAACATTTTTTTACTTGTTTAATTTAAAGAAATGAAAAAAAAAAAAAGCTTTAAAATGCCTCAAACACAAAATTTTGCTTGAAGTATAAGTTTCTGAGATATCTTATTCCCCAAATTTCATTTTGTAGTTAAATGTTTCAATTAATTCCTTCACAAAATACACCAGCAATTTTAAACCTATTATATATTGAGAAAATAAAACCTCCAAAGATCCAAGCCAAAAATAAAGTTTGCTTTTTTTTTTTTGCTTACATATTACTTATTCTTTGCTTGATTAAAAGATTTGATGTGACTTCTTTGCTTGATTTTAACTTAAACTTAACGTAATTTTTCTTTATCATAAACGTAAATTTTCTTTATCATTCTTATATCCCTGAAACGTATTTTTTTCTTTCCATATAGGAATATTTTGTGATAAGTAATTGGTTTTTAATGATTTTCCTCTTTGCCGATCTTCTAATTTGTTTCTCGTTCTTCTAATTGACATCTAAAATACGCAGATTTTTTTTAACGTTACATGTTTCCTGGAAGTGTATTTTTAAAAAACAACTCGAAAAAGAAGATAATCTTCGGCTCTTCTGGGCACTCATTTCAAGTTTTAAAAATTGTTCATCTAGTATCGAACCCAAATAATCTCCTTGTGGTACGCAAAAAATACTCAGGTAGCATAACACAATTGAATAAAAAAAAATTATATCTATTTTGTTTATTTTTTAAATATTTCAAATAATAAGTAATCTTTAACCAACTTAACCCCTTGCCATACGAATTTATTTAACTTTCTAAATAGACGACTCGTGCTATTTTGGTCAATTATTGCTTATTCGATTTTTTTAAAATAATGTATTGTGCATTTGGATATTAAAGCGTTTCAAATTGATTTTTTCGTATTTAAATACTTAACACTTGAACTACGAACCGGTCAAAATGACCGGTTGCATCATTTACTTAAACCATTTCCCCTTTAAGTCTTATTTAATATTTTACGATAATGTCATGATTTTTATTAAATTTGTGTATAGAATAATATTATAGATTATTTTGTTCTTACGCTTCTAATTTTCAGAAATAACTATGTTTTATACCTAAATATACGAACCGATCATTTTGATCGGTCATGAAAATATCATGAATACATGTTGTGTATTCCCGGAATTTTTTAAGTTTATATGGAAAATTCCCGGAATTAAAAAATCCTGTTTTTTATATATTATGTATTTGTAATATATTGGTAAATATTAACTCATTGCAATCGATGTTGTATCTTCGGCACCATTCAAGACTATGCATCATTTTGACGTTTTATTTATTTTTCAAATTTGATTATTGAAAATACCTACAGAATGGTAAAAAGACGGAGAAATTCAATTTTAAACACTCACGCACTCATACACATACTTGGAGCAATAAACCAGCTCTTGTATATTGAATAATTATGCATCAATTACTTTTCCGAGTGCAAAGGGTTAAATCTGTACTATGAAGACACTTTCTACAGTCAGTCGGTAACCTCTATACTGATAAGTTATCAGAAATCGTACCCTATATAAAATTTCAATTTAGAATCGCACATTATTCTTGCATACATTGTAAGTGGTTTGTGATTGAATATTTTTTTTTTCATTATTAGAAAGGGAAATAAAATGTTAAGATTTTTCAGTTAGAAGTTTTTACCCTGAAAATGTCGAGACGTTCGAAAAGAACAAAATTTCTTGAAGATATAGCAAATATATGCGAAGGTATGTCCGAAGTTGACTGTAAATCAACAAATATTTCAGAGGTCCAATTTGAGAAAGGGAAAGTCTATGTATCTTTAGACAGCGATAGTGAAGAAGAGAACATATTCGAGGTACGTAAAAGAAAAAGTGTAAGATTGCCGTCATATCCCGATGAGAGTGAAGATCAACAAACTGAAATTGCTTATGATGGAACTATTTGTTATGTAATTACAATAGTTGAATGAAATATATTTTATTTTCTTTAAAATTAAATTATCTTATGAATTTATATTTTTATTTCTTGAATTCTACTATTTTGTTTACTTAAACAAACAAACCGGACAAAATGACCGGTTGGCAAAAATAGGAATACGGTAAATCTTCGTAGTTCTAGTGTTAATTCTGTGGCTTAATTGCAGACTTGAAACTAAAAATTCAGTAATGCGATGCTCGTGTCAGACACATCATTGTATGCGAAGGGGTTAAGAGACTGCGCATCTTAACTCAAAAAACGTGTATAGAAAAGAATACTTTAAAAAATTGTAATTTCATTCATAATAATGTTTACTAGTTTTATATTATTTCAAAATAAGTTTACTATTTTCTGTATTATCAACTAAAAATGGATAATCGAGATCCAGCTCAATGAAATACTTTCCTCATTGTATTTATAACCAAACACGCCGGTTGCTTAAGTAGAGAAGGAGGTCTATTCCCCAACTACTCAGTTAGAGAGATAGAAAAATTTATTTCTATTAATTTAAATCTCAATTTGTTGAGTACATAAAATATATTTTAATAGATGTTTCAGCTACTCGGATCTATCAAAAATCTCGTTGATTTTCATTGCGCATTTATCAAAGGATAATGAAAGGGAATTAAAGTTGCAACCTGGGATTATCAAATAATTCAATCTATATTTAAAATGCCGGCTTTCTGGCACAGAGGTAGCGCGTCTTCCTCGTGTTCTGGGAGTCCCGGGTTCGAGTCCTGCTTTGGGCATTGTTGTTCTTCCGTGTGCTATCTGCGAGATGTGTGGCTGTGCCCCCCTGTAAAAAGGGGTTGTGCAAGCAGATGTGGTGAGTGTGTAGCTAAGAATACTCCTGGCCTTAGTTAGCGCTACTTCAAAAACAAGAGACGCTCCTTTCGGCTTATATCTACTGCTGTATCAACGAGGGGCTTGTCCCTGGCAAGTGCCATTAGTAACAACAACAAATTTATAATAATCATTGAAAACGGTTCATATAAGTGAAAAAAAATTTTATAAAATAAATTTTTGACACAATTGAGAATTTTGTAGACACAATTGTCGATTACAAAAATGATGAATGAAACCGTTTTTTCAAGTCCTAGAATGAAAGACTGATGACAAATAGAATTCACATAAAGACAATTCTTGTGCTTCTAGTTGCCATGACAACGTAATGCTGGTGATTCGAGAAATTTATGAGGTATTTCATTCGTGACACGAACATATAATTCTCGGTTTTCCTGATCGTTCTTTATTCAGACGCAGAGAAAAAAAATCCCAAAAGAGGCCAGCCGTTTGTAGGAATCTGATAGGGTGCTCGAGATCAAATGGGCATAAGTTCAGGAAAATTTTGTGTTTTTACTTGTCCTCTGTTTAAAGTTAAAATGAGCCTTCCTGGTATAACAATGAAGGCATGGATTTGAATTGGGTCTTTAAAATCTTAAAAAAATCAACCAAATGACGGAAGAACACCTTGAAATAATCCTCTATCAGAAATATATTCATGCTGTTTCATCCCAAACTAAATCTTGACTCCGCATTAAATGGGCCTTAGCAGAGTTACCTTGAAAAATAATAAAATGAATTCTTGATTTCAATTAGAGCCTATGATTATATACATTAAATGGCTACAAAAATCTCGCTTCAAAGCTAATCCCTAGAAGAATTACTGAAAATTGACAAATTGCTTTCCTGAAAAAATGTTCTGTATTGAATTCCCTAAAAGCGTACAATATTTTGAAAGTGCATACGAAAATTTCGTTCATCTTTCTAAATGTAACCTTGAGATTCTTGAGATGAAGATTTTACTAACCCTTTGCACTCTGAAAAATAACTAGATGCAAAATTATTCACCTAATACAAAGACTTGTTTATTGCTATGAAAAATAAATATACATAATTCTTTGAAGTCGAATTTCTTTGAAAAAATTAATCTACATCTCTTAAACATTATGTAGGCGTTTTAAACAATCGAATTTGATAAATAAATAAATAAAACGTCAAAATGATGCAAAATCTTGGATGGTGAGCCAGATGCACCATCGGAGTGTAAAGAGTTAAACGTACTGTTTCATTCACAAAGTTAAAATTCACAGCACATAGATGTAAGAAAGCACGCCTGTAATAGGTCTTTGACATGCGTCTGACAACCTGATGTTTCTGTCATTTAAATTTATATTTCTTTTGAAATTGGATTTTCACTAACAGTGTTTTAGTCAGATTAGTGAAGTAAAAAAAAATATATGTGTAAATTACATTACTAATCATCCTATAGGCCATGATGAAAAGTTGCGATAATGGCTTGTCTTAATAAATACGCAATTCCAAGAAACTTAGCAGTGAGTATAAAAGGTAATCAAAAACCAATCACGAAATTCGACAAACAAAGTCATTTATGAAAGAACGATAAACTTTCCTTACCTTCGAATTCTTTACGTTTATCCTTGTGAGGCTCACAAATAAAATATCTATTGAAACGATTACTGGCTTCAAAACAATGTGAGAAGGTAAAACTGATTGTTTTTTATCGCTTAAAAAGTTTTTTAACTTAAAAATTTATGTTTGATTGATTCATATCCTAGCATAAAATTTGATTGACCAACATATTTAATTAAACACTGTTTCATTCACAAAGTTAAAATCATCGTTGGTCTTAATTTAAATGTATCGTTTAGATGGAATACCTTAGCAAATACGCTTTCAGTATTTAAAAGGATTACTCATTAGTTAAAAATTAATTCCAAAATTTTAATTTAGGCAACTTCATAACGTTTACTGAAAATGGAAATAGAAAAGGTGAAAAATTTATTGATATATGTTTCACTTCTTTTTTGATATTTTTTTAAGAAATATAGTATAAAAGGGCATAATATAAAAAAATTTAATCAATGAAAATTCATCATTGAATTCATCATTGAAAATTCATCATAAATGAGGCTTCTTAAGAATGCTTTAGAGTTATAAAAGCATTTATATATTTTTTGTACATTCAAAACATAATTATTATTATGAGTATTTCAAACATGTTTTTAAAATGCAGCATGCGCATCAAATTTCTAGGAAAATGAGAGAGATTTTACACATATGCTTGTTTATATTTGCACAATTTAACATAGATATATTATGGTTGTAAATTATATAAATAAAATAATTCCTTTATTTATAATTACGTAAAAGTTATAGTTTTATATGTTATTTAATTTGTTGTAGCAAAACTGTAAAACTGCGTTTGATATAAATTATTTATCTATGATGTTTATCGTGGCATGTAAATTGAAAATTAGATAGAAATGGACATTTTGGCGTCTTGTAGTATTTCAAAAAATATTACTTACCAATAAATAAATAAATTATCTAAGCATTTCCTTTTTTTTCATATAATTCGAATCAAACAATAATTCTTGAAATCAAAAACAGTGTTGTAAAACCTATAGTTTGTTTTCATTAGCTTCAAATAAATATTTTAAGGGATGTGGTTCAGATGTTAAATAGTGTTATGTTAACAGTATGAAAGGTAATAATTTCGGTGATTATGAGTATTAGTTTGCTGGTTTCATCTGAAAAGACATTTTGGTAATTTTATAGAATAATACTTTGGTAATTTTATTTGTGTTTTGTTCATGCAACGTCCCTTATTTAAAACTAATATATCCCGGCTCTTAGGAAATAGCATTGAGACTTTAGAACTACGTGGTATCAGAATTCTCAATTCTAATAATTTAAGAGACATCCGTTAATTAAAAGGTGCCAATCTAGTTGCATTGTTCTCTTTGACTTTAAATACTTTGGTAATTTTATTTGTATTTTTTCATACGCTTTCTTTATTTAAAACTAATATATTCCAGCTCTAAGGAATTGGCGTTGAGACGTTAAAACTATTTGACATCAGAATTATATAATTTGATAAATTAGGAAGCAGCAGTGAAATAAAATGTGCCAGATCTAAATAAATCTTGTTCTTTTGTAACACTAAATTTTCCAACAAAATGACTAATTCATAAATTTCGTATCCAAATTCACCTTTCCTCAAAAGCTATAACAAGTATATTTCCATGATGGTGAAAGTAAAACGTTTTTTTTTTCGTGCTAAAATCTAGCTAGAAGGTTTTTTTCAAAAAAAGCATTTAGTAGGGAATACTAGCTAGTAATCTCTTTTTAACTTACCTTTTATGATATTTACATTAAATGTTTTCTTTAAAAAATCATTTAATACTGAATTCTAGCAAGAGACATCTTTTAAACTTACCTTTTTTGGTATTTGTATCACAAATTTTCATTTTAATAAATTCGAGAGAAAACCAAAAGATTTACTCGGAAAATAACATGTTATGAGATAATAGTTCGGAACATTTCATCAGAGCTTCGATAAATACTTATGATTCGTGACTCATAAAACACTGACAGCATTTGCAAATGTTTAAAAAGCTCATAAAATTCCGACGTGATTTTAAAACTGACATACTCTTTACTTATGATAAACGTAAGCTTAGGCAAAACCGAATTACTAACCGTAAAAAACGCGTAGTTACTTAACCTCTTCGCATACAATGGCATGTCTGATACTCGCATCGAATTACTGAATTTTTAGTTTCAAGTTTGCAACTAAGCCACAGAATCAAGTCAAAATGCTTTAATAACCCAAATGCTCCATATATTATTTAAAAAATCAAATTGGCAATAAATGACCGAAATATGGTGTGTCGTCTAATTAGAAAGGTAAGTAAATTCGTAAGTCAAGGGGTTAAGGGTTGACAGCATTTATTTATCTCTTCTTTTCTTTCTCTCTTCCTATATATATATATATATATATATATATATATATATAT
>JAOUZG010030883.1:2415048-2428433 GCA_026289955.1 Argiope argentata | reverse complement strand
ATATATAATATGCAATTTTTCCTGTAAGATTTTCCAGTATCTCCAAAAATTCTAGAATGCTCTAAGTAATGCATATTAATTAGCGTTGTAAAATTGCTTAAATTACTAAAAATAAAATTTCATAAATTTTGAATGACATTTTTTAGAAATAATATTCTTTTTAAACTTAAATATATTACTTTCAGGTTGGTATGGCGGATGATTATGAAGAAACTGGGCGTTTATTCCTCGTCGCTAAAGATACCAAAACTGGAATTGAGACTCGTGAAATTTTTGATGGTGTTATGGTTTGCATCGGCCATCACGTCTATCCCAATTGGCCGTCTTTCCCAGGAATGGAAAAATTCAAGGGAACGATTATACATACGCATAGCTTAAAGAAGATCAATCCATTTGAAGATCAAGTTGTAGTTGTTGTAGGAGTGGGCAACTCAGGGATGGATTCAGCCGTGGAAATCAGTTCAGTAGCAAAACAAGTAATATTACTTTCCTTTATTACAAAATCACATAAAGTTCAAAAAAAGCACGTAAACTTGAAAGATTTATTATTAATTAAACAGAAATTTTTATCCAAAAAAATTGGATACATATATTAGGTTGTTGGAAAAGAAATTCATTATTATTTTACAATCATCTACCTAGATAATAATGGATTTCTTTTTCCATTATTTTCAAAAATTCCACATGGAAAGAAAATAATGGAAAGTAATGGAAAAGAATGAAAAGAAATAAAAAATAATGGAAAGAAATCCATTATTTTCTCGGTAGATGGCTTTAAAATAATAATGGATTTTTTTCCCCAACCTAATATTTAATCATTTAAATATCCCAATAAGTAAGAGTTTAAAATCCATCAAAAAACCAAAAAAATAAAGTTGTTGACCATTTTAAAATAAAAGCTTTGTTAATTGGCTTCTCATTTCAAAAATTTATTTAGTGTTTAAAAGCTGAAAAGTACCAAAATCGGTATTAGAATTATTTTTTTTACTTTGCTAGTCCTTCCATTTACATTTTTTATATTTCTTTTTCTGCTCCATGTTCCTTTAAACCATATTCCTTTAATATATTGCATATCAAATTAGTAGCGAATTAACAGAAATCAATTTTGTAAATTTTTCATAGTAATGAAAATATATAAAAAAGCAGCAATTTTATAGAAACACATTGCCTCATGAATGAACAAAAGAAAAGATTTCAAATCAATATTTTATAGTAAGAAACGTTTTCCTCTTAAATATGTTTATGCTATCTGTAATACATATCTGCTTTTAAAATACGTCTTTGGTTTCAATCAGCTCTCAAATAACAGTTAAAACCATTAAATACGAATAATGTGGTTAAAAGAATTCTCAGTTAAGTTCCTCGTTACAATATCTCTTCGAGAATCAAAACCACACTCAAAATGTGAACAATTATACTATCAATGAGGAAAAGATGCAAACATCGATATAAAAAAGATTTTCTTTACTAAATGCGATTTTTAACGATATATATAAGTGCAATTGAAAATCGGGGGGGGGGGTTCTAATTAAAAAACTTTTTGGCCCTTTTATCTTCAAATCATGTGAAAAGAAATAAAGTAATAATAAAAAATAACAATACTCTTCAAATATCAATTAATTGAAAATGTCAAAACTGGTTATGCTATTGCTATTGTTAAAAAGTGCTAACATAGATAGCAAAGAAAATTACATAAAAAATACAACATTCAACTTATCTTACATTTCTCCTTAGCTGAAGTAGACAGCTATTTTTTTATTTTTGCCCCCATGAAATAACATCCCTAGAGCAATATTCCAACATATCCATGTCTTAAAATTCGGATCATACTATCAATTCAGTTTACTGAGGGCAACAAAGTAAACTCATGTCCGTAAATTAAGGAAAATGCAAGTTCTGGAAAAGAAAGAGTCAGATACAAAACAAATGTGACTTATTTGTAAAGCCCATTTATTAAACAAAAGGTAAAGAGCAAAAAAGATGCAATATGTTTGAAATTATTAATAAAAATTGCGATTTTTTTTCCTCCCTGGAGCAAATTACAAAAAAAACCTATTTACAAAAACCAATATAACATGGTTGGTATGATGATTAATACATAGTATGTTTCCCAGACGATGCAATATAATCCCTATAACACCTAGGCTTGCTGAGTATCAAACTATTGATCTAAACTTGTGGAATATTACATCACTTATCAAACAATGCCCTCCGAATTTCCTGTAGGCATGTAGGAAGTGGTTGACGGGCTGCAACTGCCAAGCATCTCCCACACAATCAGTACTTGATTCAGATCCGGTGGAAATTCTGGCCAGTCCATACGGGTGATATCCTTCGATCGAAGGCATTCGTTTACGATGTTTGCACAGTGAGAGTGGGCGTTGTCATACATAAACACGAATTCTGCATCCATGGCGCCACGAAACAAACGTACATGTTGTTCCAGAATGACGTCCCGATAAGTTTGGCCTCACATGGCCCATGCTGGTTAGTTCTGGAACTCAGAATAATTCCTCCCAAAATGAACAATCCTTCTCTACTGTAACGTCGTTCAATGATGTTCTCTTGATGGTAACAGTACCTGGCGCTCTCCATATGGCGAGAATCAGACTTCAAGCTAAACCTGGACTAGTCGAAAAACATCACATAAGTCCACTGTTGCGGTCTCCAAAATGCATGCTCTCTACTCCAACAAACCGCAGTCAACAGTGAGTTGCAGAAAGTGGAACACAACTGACAAGCCTACGAGTATATAGATCAACCTGCCCGATGCGTCTGTACACAGTCTGCCTTGAAATTGTCGTACCAGTGGCTGAAGAGAGCTGACGATACAGGTCTGATGCTGTGCTTTGTTGGTTTCTTTTGGTAGTAACTACCGAATTCTAAAGCCTGGAGATGACATTTCGGGCGATTCCAAGTTCCTTCGATATTTCCAGCTGGGTACATTGACATTTGAGACGCTAATTCTACCACGTAAAATCTAACTGCGTCTTTTGTGTCGTAACTACGGGGTTATTGCACTGAAAGGCTTATAAAGCGCTTGCGAACAATTTTACTTCTTTGCTTGTATTCTTTATATATCACTCTCTTACACTTTCGTCCCTGTGACATACTATCAGTGTCATCTGGTGTCTTCCTGCAATTTGGATATGATTTTTGAAGATGTGTATGGTCTTTTACGGGTGATATATGCATTTTAGAGTTCGATTTCCGCGTGAATCTGAATTATCCTTAATTTATGAGCATGAGTGTTTATAGTAAGAAATATTTTATACCCTTTTAAGTTTTATATTAATGTTGTTTTATACCCATGTAAGAAATGTTTTATACTCATGTAAGAAATGTTTTATACACATGTAAGAAATGTTTTATACCCTTTTTAATTCTTCAATATATTTCTAATACAAAAAATCCCTACAAATAAAAAATAAAAATGACTCAGGTATTCTTGAATGTTTGATCATTCAAACTAAAACATTTGCGTGATTATAGAATTTTTAATTAAAAGTATATGCTTTCTTTTAACACATTTCTGTTTTTATATATGGAGAAAAATATTGAAACTTCTTTTTAAAAAGTTATATGTCAACATGCAAAATGTGCGAATAAAAATTAATTTTAAATGAATAGATGCTAGCAAGGAGAATACAGTAACAAGTTTTGAAGTATTAAGTACAATATTGTAAACTGAATTTTTATTTTTATTTCTCGTTTTCCATAAAATTATTGAATTTATTTTCAAATAAAGCGAAGCGGAAAAAAATCTTATCATAGTAAATAATTAATCATTAGACATATCCTTATCAACCGAGGAAGTTTGAAAATGTTAAGACTATGATTTCATAGTGTCGCCAATTATTTTGAAGATGATGCAAGCATCTTTTCACAAGAAAGGACGCAAATCAACAAATTCATTTCTTCGAAGAAATCCTTGCACTGCAGAAACCTGACAAAATCGACATAGCTAAAGCCAAATAAAGTTTCTTTTGTTAGCTGTTGATAGTTTAAACAATCTATGTCCGATTATTTTCAACAAAAATTTTAAAAAATCATGTTTTTGATCATTTTACTTAATTCTTCATTCACTGCTCCTTTTTACTTATGGAATATTTTAAAAGGTTTTTGGTGGAAAGTAACTGCCTTTCTTCTGATTACTGTAAATTTTGCTGAGAGGCGGCTTAGCTGAAGGTTTTCAGTTTTTTTTTTTTTAAGTAGAAAAGCTTGTGTCTTTAAAAATCCGTTGTAATGAAGCATTCATAATTATTTTTCTTTAAAAATATCATCTTAAAATTTGGTTATTTTTTTAATTACCAGAAATAGCAAAAAATTTTCAATCTTTCTTTTATGTAGGTGTACTTAAGCACAAGACGAGGAGCTTGGGTTATACCCCGAGTAGGACCATGGGGTTTCCCAATGGATATCCAGTTACAACGAAGGTGTTTGGATATTTTATTCAAAATTCTTCCTTATAGTCTTGTCTGTTGGTTTTGCGAACATATGTTTAATCAGCGTTTTGATCATAAATTATACAATTTAAAGCCCAAACATAGAATCTTTAGTCAGCATGCAACTATCAGCGATTCTCTACCCATTAAACTTCTCAGTGGAACTGTTGCAGTTCGGAAAAATATCAAAGAATTCGTTGAAAACGGTGTGATCTTTGATGGGGAAGAAAAGGTTACTGAATGCGACTCTGTAATTTTTGCAACAGGTTACAAAATAAAATTTCCTTTTCTTCACGAAAGTCTTACAACAATCCAAAATAACCAAGTCCACTTGTATAAATATATTTTTCCACCTCATCTAAAACATCCGACACTTGCCATATGCGGCCTAGTCCAAGTGGTCGGAGCAGGATTTCCTGCAGGGGAGGCCCAAGCTCGATTCGCCACTTTAGCTATGAAAGGAAAAGTGAGTCTTCCTTCAAGGGAAGAGATGGAAGCTGATATACAGAAGAAGAAAACAGAAAACTCCAAGCGATATACGCAATCAGAACGCCATACCATTCAGGCTGATTATATACCATATTTGGATGAGATATATTCTCTTATCGGAGCCAAGCCAAATGTTTTCAAAATTTTCTTTACGGATCCGGTGTTATTTTGGACTCTTTTCTTTGGCCCGTCGTTGCCGTACCAGTACAGACTCCAGGGACCACATCCTTGGCCAGGGGCTAGGCAGGCTCTGTTAGACTGGAAGAAAAGAATAGTGAAACCTTTGAGGGGTGATTACGAATCTCACCAAAATTCAATAAAGGTTTTCAAAATATTTCTTTTGGCACTTTTTGTAATTCTAATTGGGTTTATAATCCAGAACATTTTTTTAAAGAAAACGAGTGCTAAAATAAAATGAGAATTCATAGAATGTCTGATTTGATTTAAATGTATGTAATATGAAATATATATGTATAAATAAATAATTTTTGTATTTTTTTGAATAAGATATTTTTAAAAAAACACAAATCTGTTCTCATTATGTTGATAAAATTAGTTTTATTTGAGTTACGATTGCATTACAAGAATAAAAATCAGCATTACAAGAATAAAACTATCAACATTTTCTATGCATTATCTGTATAATTTTTCATATTTAATTTTATAGAAAGCAAAAATACATTTCAAAAATTGAATCCTTTACTTCAAGTATTATAGCGATTTGATAATAATTAGAATTTAAAACATGTAATTAGATACGCATAATCATATCAGATTCTCCGACTCGCCCGAAGGCACACGGATTTAAACCATAATTCTGAATGACCAGAACTCCACAACAGCAACACTGGCGGAACACTGTGGTTGAGCCCTAATAGCCCTCACCGGCCACGGTACAACTCTTCTCGTAGGAAGTACGTCCATCATTGATGGGAGAAGCCTGCCCCAATATATCAGTTTACACTCCAAGGTGGCAAGATTCAACCACTATACCAGAAACATCTCCTCCCCATTTTGAGGTCCCCCCCCCCCGGAGGATTTGATTCGCATAAGTAATGTTTGCTTTCTAGTTATGCTAAACAAGTCTGCTTCTAAAAAAATTATTTACCATTTATCAGTCTTAAATTAATTGTTAACAATTGGACAGTTTAGTTGAACCTAAAAACATCAATACAAACTGAAGAAAAATATCACATAAAGACATCAGAAAGAACAGAATTCTCTTGGGATTTCTTACTCAGCCACTCTGCATTGCAAGTGGAATGCATTTATCTTTTTGGTTCGCAAGGATATTTAAAAAAATTTTTGTTTTGTTTTTTTTACCTTTTTGGTACATGATGTATAAGAAGAGGAGGTACTGATATCATTCAAAAATTCAGGATCAGTCTCTTCATTTTTTTCCCTTCAATACAAAAACATTATTTTTAAAAGGACATTTAGTGATACGAGCTAAAAGAATTAAATCATATGTGTGGTATTTGCAATAAAATTGTAGATTTCCACTAAGTTATGAAGAAATCTGTTAAGAATTCGGTTTCTGTCCATCCGCATGGGTATGAGCAGCCACTCAAAAAATCCAAAATCCAGACAGACATAATTTTGTATATAATTTTATACCCCCACCTAATGATATACGCCAAATTTTAAATCAAATCTGCCTAAGGGTTGAGTTTCCATGTAATAAATTAAAAACGAAAAAATTTCAATAAATGAAATTCGGTTATGTGGTTATAACATCCATTTTGAAAACGTGTTAAGCCTAACCTCATAAGCGTGGGGGGAAAACTGAATTCGTTACTTATTTGGAGACGATGAAATGAAGCTTTTTAGGGAGAAAATTAGTTTTTCATTAGTTAATAAAAAATTAATGAATTAATATTTGAAAAAACTGTATTAACAACAAATGTCATCCACTACAAGTTATAAAAAATTTACTTGAACTTGATTGGAGGAATAAGACGTATTTTATTAACGATTGAAAATTTGAACAAGGTATATATAGGGTGAGTGTGAGCTAATAGTAGGAATTGAAAAAGGCAATGAGTGAGGAGGAGACCAAGAATCAATTTTGATCCTTCCATTGAAGCTTACGGTCTTTCTACCTCCAATCAAATGCGATCCACTGAATGGATTTTCAGAAACTAAAATGCCATTGAAATCTTGACTCAATCAGTGCTGATTAGTTGATTTTTTTAAAAAAATCTTTTTGCATTTTCTCTCTAAAAACTTTCAAATGGGGGCACAACGCAGGTCTCTCCCGGAAAATAAAATCTGGTAAAATGAACTTGGACCGTAACTATCAAATATGAAGGTGGGTTTACACTCGACTAGTTATAAGACGGCCAGTAAGACCACGCATGCGCAGGAAGAGATTGATTTATGCTTGCCACAGTTTTATAAGATAAATTCAGGCATTCTATATTTAGTTAAAATTTTTGGCGTCCGTGTGCGTATATTATTTGGCGTTTTGGCGCCCCTGAATTTTTTTCACAGTGTATCGTATTAGAGTGATAGATATTTAAACAAAGAAACATGGTAAAAAATGAAAAAAAAAGGTCAACATACTTAAATTTGGAAAACTATAGAAAAGAAAGGCGGAAAAAATGAAAAAATTCAACCTAGCATCGGAAGAACAAACAACAAAAAAAATGTCGGAATTAATCTAAGTAATCAATCTTTTCACTTCCTCCCCCCAAATTTTACAAACGCATGCGCAGTAAGAAGAAATAAAATACAGCCGCGTGTTGTTGCTCCATCGGAATAAGTACTTACTATAGACCGAATATCAACTTTAGCATTTCTAAGCCTGCGCTACTTACTGGCATTCTTATGTCAAGCCGAAAGTAAACCAACCTTAAAAATATGCATCATGGCTCTTTTAATAGTTAAAATTTTAAAAAGAATAGTGCTATCAATAAACTCATCTTAAAGAGATAACTTTTATTTTTCATTTTCTTTTTAGAGATTCTTTTGCTTTTATAGACTATTGCAGTAAAAACTTATAATCTTTTCATCTTACCATCATATTCTTTCGCAAAAGTGAAGAAAAGAAAGGCTTAAAATTATCTTGAGGCGGATTTTTAATCTGCTTAGAAAATTATTATTCCATGTAGTGACGAAGCATTATGTAATATTAAAATGAAACGTTATAAAATCTTTCTCTGCAATTTTATTTCGTCATATTTATCCATTTCATATTATTATATTCATATCATATTATCATATTCATATCATATTATCATATTCATATCATTTATTCATACCATATTATCCATTTCATAAATATCTAATGGTGAAATTCTAGCATTCAAATGTTATAAAATTAGCTGAAATGTAGATCTTAATATTTTAGAATTGTTAAATGTTAAGGCTCAAGAACGAAACATGACTCGCTGTACCAAATCTTAGAACTAGATGCCTATTTTTTTTTACATATAAAATTATAAATAATATTTATTACCAGATGATAAACTTCTCCCTTTGGTCGTCTATTCTCTGTTGAAAAAATACCTCTGTTCTTTAATGAATTTTTTAATGAAAAAAGATCATTCAGAGATACAATTATTGTTTCATTATCATTCCAATTATTTAATATTCAAGAGATAATTTATTATAGGATACATATAAATTTGAGAATTTATTCGAATATAAAGCTTTTAATTCAGTTAAAATACTGACGCATTTTCAACAGCAATGTCCGCTATTTCCATATAAGGTTCAAATTTTGTCAATATAAGGTATAAAACGTAAGTGAAGAATCAATGGAAAACCTTTTAATAAATTGACAGCGTGCAATTGGTAGAAATTAACAATCAAATTTCTTTAATACTGAAAAAATAGGTAAATGCAACGATAAATTTATTGCAAATAAAAATAAAAAGGTAAAACTAAATATTCAGCAAAAAAATGGGGGGGGAGATAAAAAGAAATAGACAGCTAACGAGTGAAATGAACTGGTAATGACAGATATTTACAGAAATTATCTTAACTGAAATATTTACACATCCTCGTGTATTTTCCAGTTTTCCGTTATTTAACATCATTAACTTCAGATGTCATTGTTGGAACATCTGTTAAGTAACCACAAGTAAATTTCTTAGCCTATTCCAAAACCAGACACCCTGTTTATTAAAAAGTGAAATTTTTATACTGCTAACGCAGTTCCAATCAAATTGGTTCTTAAAATAAATTTTAAAATGTTTAAAATGCTTAAAAAATGTTTCCGCAAATGAGCTAATTTTGAAATTTTTTACAAAGAAATTTATATGCCATAAAAAATTTATCTACGTATTTTCAATCGATATCTTGGAAGGCGAGAAACTGAATTGGTAAATGAATGAGGAATTTTTTTTTTATTTCTGTTTATTGTCGGAAATAGAAGTTGCCTTGCAGCAAGGTCAGTAATAAAAATAGGATTCATTTACAGACAAAAGATCCCACTCTTCTCGTGATATGATGATCTTGGAATAAATCTATTGACAGCTGCAAAGAAATTTCATATTTCTCGTCACTTCATACCAGATACATTGTTTAATAACCTTCATCTTTTCCTTTTCAATATTTGAGCAGCGACGTTCTGGTTAAATAAAAATTCTAAAGGCTTAAATATAAACATGTTTAATATTTTAAATATTTATTGCAATAACGAAACAAAGCATCTTAGGACAATTTGATAATAGCCGTTTCAAATCTAGTATCTTTTCAAACCAGTGAGTGCTTTAAATTTCTCATACACGTACACAAAATGGTACATTTTCTGTAAACTTCGTAGTACAAAAAGGAAGCAAGTACAGTGTATTCATGAGTATCCGGTGTCCGACTTTTCGGCGTCCGTGCCACCCAGCCTAGTTTCAAAACCTAAAAACTGTACGTTTTGACTCTTATCTTAGGGTTACCTTTTAGTATATGTTAAATTATTTATCAGTGAAAAATAAAATCAGTTTGAGCTAATTTTCTTAAAAAGCAGGCTTGCTATTTACGTTGATATTTTGTTTATATTTTCTGCATTTAATTTGGACATTACAAAATGTATGCTAAAACGTGAACAGTTTACATCTTTTAACTTACTTTTTAAAAATAAATTTTTGAAACGTGAAACGCAGCATATAAACATGTATAAACTACCAGTACAGGGCCTTTTATTTGAACTTGACATGTTACCGGCAACTGCTTCTGTGATTCACCAGGCAGTGGCTGCCTTCACATTGAGATAAATGGAAGGCTTGGTATTCAGTAAGAAATAAGAAAATGCATTTTATAACAATGAGTTTTGGTATAAAAAGTTTGTCTTCTGGTATTGGTGGGCAAAGAAATTAATGCATAGAACTCCGATCTATGCGGCTTTTTCGTTACCCAGCCAGTCATTCGGCCACATTAGGCCAGATACTCGAAAGTGGGCTGCAGTCATTTCATTCTATTGGATACAAAATTTATTATTAACTTATAATCATTCCATCGAAATTAAATTTCCATTTCGTTCACAGTTCATTAACAAAGATTTCTTTGGTAATTCTGATGATAAAATTATATTCCAAATATCATTATTTTAAATCCTTACTTCTGTTTTTCTCTTTCCACGGTTACGAAAGATCGGTAGACAGGAGCACTTCCTACTAGGACCGGTTATCTGTTAGAGTAGAGAATTCGGTAAATGCAATTCACGTGGCCACCACAACCTGAAAGCCCCGCCCTCCTAGACCATCGTGATCAGGAGCTAAACACTCACTCTTTCTTTTATATGTTTAAAAACAAATGAAAGCATTAGTTTATTTAACAATGTTTCTGGAAGTTTTCTAACTAGCTCTTAAGAAATTTCGCTGGTATAGTGAGGAACATTGGAGAGAGGGTACCATTTCAAGCTCACGCTCCTCGCCATCTGACCGCGATTCATAATTACGATGTCCGTTTCAAAATAACCCCAGTGCTGCCTTAAAAACAGGATGATAATATAGCTAAACTAATCTAACGAGCCCTTAAGACAAATTTCAATGGGGGAAAAGGTCATAAAAATAATCATTGCAGGAGGATGTGGCAAAAACACAATTGTAAAGCCCCCGCCGAATTTCACAAATGGTTAGTATGCCGATCCTGTGTATTCATTCTATAGATGAGTAGAAATGACCATGCTGAATTATAACTACACCGTGCTTGTAGTGAAAATTTTGAAGCATTATAAATAAGAAAAAAAGGAGGCATGTGTAAAGGCAACTATCTTCTTCTGAGGGCACATGGTCAATTTCTTTAAAATGAATACATTGTTAAATTTTGCTTATTATAGGTATTGCAATAGTTGTGCTTCCCATTCAACGTAAAATAAATATATTTAAATCAGTACATTTTTGCATTAAATTTGTTTAATGCTTATTTTGAGTCATTTTTAATTTTGTCTTTAAAAAATATTTGAAGTCACGAAGGATTTCTTGTACCTCGGCTCCTTTGAGGAGAAGGTAGGACCTTCTCCTCATTGATAAATTCCGATAATAATTTGATAATAATTTACAGTTTTAATGAAAAGGTCACAAAACAAATTTCCTCTTTCTTGTTCATTTCATTTTCTTTATATCATGCTCATAAGCCAATAGGTACTTTACAAAACTTTGTACATGAAAGAACAAAAACATGGTGGCTCATTAAATGGAAACAAAGTTTTTCTTGAGGCTGACAAATCCATCTTAAAGAAGACGTATTTTTGAATTGAATAATGATTTATCTATCTGATACATAATAAAAAATAAAAATCAAATTAAATAACATATATCAAATTTGCAACATTTCCTTTAATCAAATATTAAAATGAAGCCTCTAAGAAAGTAAAACCAAGAAAAAAGTTAAGGCAAAAAAAGAGAGAGAATAATGAATCTGAAAAAAAACTGTTTCAAAAGCATATTTTTATTAGTTTACTAAAAAGTTTTTGTTTTACTTTTTAAGCTTTAATTTATAA
Organism: Argiope argentata; assembly: GCA_026289955.1. Classification (NCBI taxonomy): domain Eukaryota; kingdom Metazoa; phylum Arthropoda; class Arachnida; order Araneae; family Araneidae; genus Argiope; species Argiope argentata. The sequence goes on along the minus strand of JAOUZG010030883.1, from coordinate 2,416,559 downwards.
TTCATTGCTTTAAATATTATAGAAACTTGGAATCAATATTTTTCAAATTCATTGCCTAGTGGTGCTATTATATCTATTTTACTATCATATCAATTAACTAATAATTAAACTTCAAAAATAAAGCAGTAAGTTATCACCGATAGCAAACAATTATGTAAAATTTCAAATTTTAAATGTATCAAAACATGAATGAACCATCTATCCTTAAATTGCACCGTGAAAATTCATGAAATGCTCATGTTAAACAAAAGTATATAAATTCACAATTTTCTTAATGATGATTTGTAATTTTTATAAATTCAATTAAAGGTAAGCAGAGGAAGTAAACAAGCATCTAATATTCAATATGTTTGCAATTTTTTAACCTTTTCAAAGTGCTAGTGAATAATTAGCATTCCAAATAAAAACTAAATTGAAATTTCTTCGATTTATTTATTCGATGCACTCTTTTATTCAACTTGACCTGTTTTTTTTGTTTCTAAAGAGGGAATTATAAATTAATTGTCCACTCATTTCTGAATTAACTAAATTTTTTTTGCATTTGGGTATTTTCGATCAGAATACATTATTCTAATATTTTCAGAATCCCTTCCTCAATTAATTAAAGTGCATTTTGATTACAGATATACTTTATGACAATGAATTTGAGAAAAAAATTAATGCCTAGATTCCATTAAAAAACTTTTTTAATGAATTATATATAAAGTCTTAAAACTAACGAAAAATTTAAAAAAATCACTTTTTATATGTACTAGAATAAAAATGTGTTTTCATAATTATTTTTATGAAATTTCTTACTTCATGTTCAAATGAAAGCTGAAATCATTCCAAAATAACTCCAAATGAAAAGTCACGTTAGATTTTCTGAGATACATGTTTCCTTCCAGGATGAAAATGAGAGCAAGATATAGTAGATAAAGTTTCCTCATATAAGTGAGAAGCTTCATTTCGATACTCTTCATTTCTTCGTTGCTACTGCACTTGGTTCATTGCTTTTCTTAAGATTCACTTGTTCCTTTTCTTAAGGTTCCCTTTGTTTTGGTAAGTACCTAATGTACTTTAATGAATGAACGCTCAAAATGTGATAATAACAGTTTTTCTTTTATTTCATTCTTTAACTTTATATTTAGTTTCTAAAAGTAATTAACATTTCGAAATGTGTAAAGAAACAAACCAGACATAAAATTTACCGTTTCCGAGATATATAATATGGACTTTCTTTTTGAGTTGTTACTTCTCGTATTAGTATTATTTTGGATTATATTGATGTACATTTCATTCATTTTTCTTGTCTTGTGTATTTTGTTTTACTTGTGCTATTTTGAGTCACTTAATATTATAAACGAATACTTCTGCAAGGCATAAACGCAAATATATAAATAAATAAAATTATTAATATACAGAATAAACTCATTATTTTCTTTCTGTTGCTTTTTTTAAATGTTTTGTTAGCAAAAATTTCGCTATTTCATATAAAATATAATTGAGAATATATATATATATATATATAT
>JAOUZG010030883.1:2396277-2411800 GCA_026289955.1 Argiope argentata | reverse complement strand
CAAGTTTAATAGGTTTAGGTCAAACAATCTGGCCTATAGAACGCCAGCACATACATAGACACACTCGCAAACATATTTATTACTTGTGTAGATTTTTCTATGCCAAGTTTTTTCAATCTAGATTTACTAGCTGAATTTTGAAGCCGCGCAAAATGTCTAAAAATACTAAAGAATTCCAACATATAAATTCTTGAAATTTTACTATTAGGGTAATCATGCTCTAAACTGAGATGCTGACAATTTGATATGCAGAGCTCATAAATTTAAATTCTGTGACAAATGAGTATGTTAAAAAAAATCTTAGAAATAAACAAGTTTGTTAAAACTGAAACTTTATTACTTTCATGAAAATGATAACGTCGAAATTAGCAGTTAATTAGAAATCCATTTAAATTTTCTTCCAGTGTTTGAGGAATTCGAAATCAAAGTATGAAGTTTTCCTCAATTATTTATGACGAATGAAGTGCAGATGACTTTAAGAAAAGGACATTTAGACATATGGTTGCTTTTAATGATCAAAAGGAGTGCTATTTATAATTCAATTATTTAATCTAACATGCAAAATAGGGGATGAACTTCTTCATTTTGAATACTTCTCAGGTTATGAAGTAGTACTTTATTCCCCATTTTCCAAACCACATGAAAAAAGGCCTTAAAACCCAGATTATATGAAAAAGGGGATATGAAACATGTCACTCAATGGAAAATGAATGTGTTCATTTAATATACAAACACTCGAACCAATTTTCTTACTTAATTTTATTAGTAGGAATATTCTTCTAAAAGATATTCATGAAAATATTGAAAATATGGTTCCAATCTTAAAGGTAAACAATAAAAGAAATCAGAAGACTTCGCAAACAATGCAATTTTTATGGAACTCATGATATATTTTTATGAAATTTCAGCTTGGAGGCAGAATAATGTACTATAATTTCTACAATCTTTTATTTTAAAAAAATCTTCATAAAGCACAACATAGTTTCTTAATTTAAAAAAGTGACATTTTTTAAAAATCCCATTAATGCAAAATGTTTATTCAGAGAAAGATTTCATACTTTAAATATGAGTTGTATTATTTACAAGCACTGAGACTACGAATAAAACGTTATTTACAAGTGAAACTCTTACGAATGTAGTACAATTTACCGATGGACAGTGAATAATTCAGCTGTCCTATGTTTTCTCAATATTTTTTAAAAATAAAAAAAATGTAAGAAGAATTTTCATAATTTTGCTTGAATTCAAACAGCTTCCATTACTTATATAAATGTGTCGTTATTCTTTTGTTTTTGCTGCTATTGTTTCTAATGGCACTTGCCACGGACAATCTCGCTGATATCATCAGCTATTTTAAGTGGAATTGAGCATCTCTTGTTTTTGAAATAGCTCCAATTAGAGCCAAGACTACGACTTAGCTACTCACTCATCACATTTGCTTGCACAGCCCCTTTCTACAGGCGGCACATTCACACATCTTACAGACAGGGCACAGAAGAAAAACCATGCCCGAACAAGGACTCTAACCTTGGATGGGATTTGGGGGAATCACGGGAAATACGTGCTGCCTTTATGACGGCCATTTGCTTTTAGGCCGCAATAAAGATATTTTCATTTATGGATAGTTTTATTTGATGGTATTATAGCTATGGGGGAAAACAATATTTATAAGTACTATACATTCTGTTTAATCCAATTTTTATTCTATAGGAATAACTTAAATGTTCTCGAAACAAGTATTTTTCCTCTTTATTTTAGACGCTTGCAAGGTGAATTTGTTAGGATCATGCTTATTTTAAATAACTAATTGGTTTCGTAGAAATGAAAAAAAATACAACAAAAGATTGAGTTTTACAGACTCTGGGTGCAAAAGAAATAGACATCAAGTAATAAACGAAGCGGATAGCCGGCACTTCGCCAACTATCCCACTTATATAAGGAGATGCTTAACCCCAATTGTTGTTGTTGTTATTAGTGGCGATTATTGTTTCCATTATTTTAATGCAATAAGCAAGAGATTTTCTGACAACATAAAGAATTTCCTACGGTCTGACACTATACTGACAGATTTTTTTCCTTTTATTACATTAAAGATTTTTATATTCAGTCACAAGTTCAAATATTCAAATTTCAGTAACAAAATTACGACATGTTAAAATATCCATATATTTATAATAAATATATTATTTAGCGTCAACGTGTATTAAATAAAACGAAAATTCATATTTATTCGACTAGAATTATTTGCACGACCTTAATGTAAATTCACTTTATTTAAATATCTCACAAAGAACTACTAGAATAAAAACATAAGTATAATTTTCTAGTCTTAGTAGCTAGTATCAAATATGATTTCGCCTTATTTTGAATCAGTAAATAAAAGAAAACGAAAGCTCTTCTGTAATGAGTTCCCATTTTTATCATATTCTTGGTCTAGAAACTATATTTGAAGAGAAACTCTAAAGTTTAAAAATTATATAATGATGAGTGAATAGATTCAGTTGCCAACACTTAAATAAAATGAATAAGTAAAAATAAAGTTAACTTGAATGTCTTTTATTTTTCAGAAATGGATGAAAATAAAACGTTCGTTATATTTTTTTATCATATTTATCGCTTTTTTCCATATCATTCTTAGAAATGATGATTCATTGTTTTGAAAATGTCTTGATTCCGTTTCTAAATATTATCCAAAAATTGCCTGTCATTATTGTCTGAGTTTTCTAGTTTTATGACTCAGCAAATAGATTTTTTAAAGTTTTTATTTGGAAAAGAAATTTAGAAATATCTTTCATGAAATTAGTTCTAAACTCCACATAAAAATTTTCAAATCTTTCATTAGAACTTCTTCAAACAACGAGCTACATACAAGCAAATACTGAAGATTATGTTAGAAGTATTGCTAAACCTTAGAGACATTATGTTCCAACCTTTATTAATATGTTTATAAAAAGAAAAGAAGAAAACACCTTCTTACCCATAAAAAGTATCTCTTAAAATAGAATAATTCATTTGGTTACTTCCATTTCAGCTTAATATTCATGAAGCGTTTATAAAGGCTTAATGTTTGTTACGGTATCATTTATTACATTATTACAAACACTTGAATTATTCCAACAACATGCCGAAAATATTCAGAAAAACAGACAACATTTTAAAAATCCCTCTTTTATTACCTTATAGCGCACATTTCTGTATAGAAAAAGACTTTAAACGCCGCCGATCATTTCCTTTAATATTTTACATAACTTCAAAGTGAATAATTCAGTTTTAGCAATGACAAAACATCCATAGATAATCTAATCCAAAACTGATTCTTCCCGGGCCGGGAAAGCCTGGTTAGTAGAGCGTTGGGCTCCTGTTCCTTAGGTTGTGAGTTTGAATCCACCAGCCGAAGACTCTCCATATGTGTAGTGGCGTTAAATCTGTCGTCGTCACGAAGTCCTTCATGTCGAGAGTAATACCGCTAGGCGGTACTGGGTCAGAGGTGATCGTTCCAGGTTTAAATTACAGTCTATCGAATGAAATGCATGAATGAAGTCCGCCCTGAAAAAAGGGTTTGTGGCGTGTGAGAGCTAGAAGTCCGACTTCTGCACTCGGGTGTTCAGTGGTCCATCCCTTCAGAAACTACTGTATCACTCCTTCCGTTGTAAAAAAGCGAAACACGACAACAACCAACTGCCCCTTTCGTTGAAAATTGATAAATCTTGACTAATAACTGTTACCATCTGAATTGAACTATATTAAATGATCTTTATTTTATCTTTTTCTTAATTATTTCAATGTATCTGTTCTGAACACTTAACGCCACTGACACCACATTCAAACTGTGATACAGTTCGAAGAATTTCACTTGAAATCGAAATATGAGAATCAAAATTAGATCCTAAGCGAACAAGTGATTATCTCATTACTTTTATTCTGGGTAATTGCTTAACTCGTGTGATCAAATATTTAATTATTATCCTAAGAAATATAAAGTGAATCCTTAAAATATCGTTTTTCTGTGCATATAAGGATAAATCGACTCCTTCGGCGTGATTTTGAAGTTAAAATGGATTTTTAAAATTTATTCCTGGGTCCTTACAGGCAATATATAAATGTTTGGACTCATTATGGTATCAGTCTGGCTAGTAGTTGCAACTGAAGAAGATTCTGAATAGGCAAAACTTATCTTATTTTCACCCTATTTATAATAAAAAGGGGAGGGGGACTAGAAAATTCCTAAGTTTGTTACTCGTACTTTTTTAAAGAATCTTTCTTAATCCAGACAAATTGTCTGTTTCAAAAAAGTTGAATTCTGCTTTTTTTCTGTGTACTTAATTCATATGCCAAAACTGTACTCACCATCTAAAAATACTGAAAGCTACTCTGCCACATCATATATATTTTCTTTGTGCATATGCACAATGATTTTTGAAATAGACGCGGTGCATTTGATATTCGTCACGTGAGCATGAATTGCATCCATTTTTCAAAATGCACTTATTCCTTTATATACAAATTTCTATAATATTTTTTACCATATGGAAATTTCCTTGCTTTTTACCATTGTGCCCAAAAAGAAGAAAAGAAGCTACTGCTGAAATAAGAAGATTATGGGTTCTTTTAAAACCCTGTAATGATGACGTTGTGGTAAAAAGTTCCACTACCGATGATGATGCTCCTAATGAAGTATGTTCTGAGTGGCTTTTAGCGCCTGTACTGCTGTCCACAGCAGCTCAAACATTCAGTTTATGACATATCTTTGGAATGAACATTTCTTGAATAGTTATTAAACTATTTGATCTATACAGTACCATCATTTCCAAATAAATAGTTACATCTATTGTTTTTATTTTGAAAGATCTTTTGACAATTCATAAATGTATGTAACTTACATTTAATATATTTTTAGGTAAAGAACATGGCATCCAAAAAGAAAATTCTCGTTATTGGAGGAGGTTTCAGTGGATTGTGTTCTATAAAATGTTTGAAGGAGGAAGGTTATGATCCCATATGCTATGAAAAAACTTCCAACTTTGGTGGTACATGGTACTTCAGAGAAGAAACTCCAATGGGCATTCCTTCCATTATGCCAACCACAGTCTTAAATCACAGTAAAGAAATGGGGGCTCTCTCTAACTATGTGCCTAACGAAAACTATCCGAATTACATGAGACATCATGATTTGCTCGATTTGATGACAGAAATGGCAAACAAATTCGATTGTTTGAAGCACATGGTTTTCAACAGAGAAGTCCTTCAAGTGAAGCGCTCGATTGATTACGCAGAAACAGGCAGATGGGAAGTCACAGTGAAAAATACGGAAACTGGAGAAGTGACGAAAGATGTTTTTGATGTCGTTTGGGTAGCCGTCGGCCATATAACTTATCCCAAGATGGCACATTATCCCGGGATGGATAAGTTTCGAGGAACAATTATACATACTCATAGTTTAAAGAGAGCGGATGAATTCCGAAACAAAAAAGTAGTAGTCATTGGAATGGGTTGTTCCGGGCTGGATGCTGCTGTGGAAAGTAGCAATTCTGCTTCACAGGTAAAAATTTTATAGTTGCTTTAAATTCAATTGTGTAACTATATAATAATAAAAAACAAAAACTAATATTTAATTTTCTGGTTGTTGTGGTTTTCTTGTACCCTTTTTTCGTGTATATCCGATTTTTTAACGGTTCATTTTTTTATTAAGATCTCACTCATTATTTATTAAGAATGAATATTATTTAATTAATTCTTTCATAGGAAAGCAAACTAACGTTATTGAATTGTAAGCATTGCATTTTTGTACACTCTTGATGAATGCGCATGCATAGGTGCGAAATAAATGTTCAGAAGAAACAACACGATGTGCGAGCCTCTAAAGACATTTTTTGTATTGAAGATAATAATGGAAGGGGAAAGTGAAAACACTGGAGAGGGTGGCCGAAATTTTAATGTACCTTTTTTCTATAGAATCTCTTATTTTTTATTTATACTTAAAATATAAAAGATATAAAGAATAAAGATAATTGTGTGTGTGTGTGTGTGTGTGTGTGTGTGTGTGTGTGTGTGTGTGTTAGCGCTCTATAGGCCCGATTGTTTGATCGGCAGCTATCAAATTTGTCACACGTATACCTTGGAGGTCAGGAATGTGCTCCTCTCAGCGACTTTTTGAAAGTTTTAATTAGAACCTTAATCCATTAAAAATTAAGCGAAATTTCAGTGTTCTTTCGCAATAATTTATGAACATATCACACAAATATAATTTTTATCTCAAATTAAAATTTGTAAAAATTATTTTTAAAATTATATAATAAAAAGTAATGTAAATGAAAGAAATAATTTCATTTTATATTGCTTACAAATGTTTTGATTAATTATAAATATTTCGATGAATTACGAATTTTAAATTTTTATAGAGTTACTCTGATCTATGATTCATTTGTAATAAAGTATTCTTGAGACACTAAAATTTTAAAGAAATAATTTCCACTCTTTTGAAGTTTAAACTTAATTGAGTTGTGAAATTTTGAATAAATCTATTCTATAAAAAAGCCCAATTTTAGACCTCTCCATTGACATTTTGAAAAGAATAAGTCATTGCTCTTGAATTTACCTCAAGACTAATTGTCCAAAATAGTGTAACTATTGATTGTCCTAAAATAATAATATTATAAGCTTTAAAACTCGGTCAAGCTTGATCTCAGAAAACGTTAGATTTTCACCATAATTTCACTGAATATAATTTATAAGATCGAAGGACTGTATAAATTTAAACTTCATAATTGTTTCTAGAAAAAAATTATTGAAATTAATAAAATAATATATTATTTACCGCTTTTGATTCTTATTTAGTCGGCGTCCTAGCACAGAGGTAGAGCGTATTCCTTGTGATCTGAGAAACCCGGGTTCGAATGCCGGTTAGGACATGGTTGTTCTTCTGCGTACTATCTGTGATGTGTGTGAATATACCCCTTGTAAAAAGAAACTGTGCTAACAAATGTTATGAGGGTGTAGTTAGGTCGTATTCTTGGCCCTGGTTGGCGCCACTTCAAAAACAAGAGACGATCATTCGATTTAAAATCTCTGACGACCGCCAGAGATCTTGACCAATGGCAAATACCATAAGTAACAATAACAAATCGTATTTAACCTGAATTTGAATTTTATGGAGAATCAGAAAAAATTGTATCGAACAATTCTTGGAAATATTGCTTAAATTATTTAAAGAATTATTATGCGGTACACATACAATTACAATGTTGAAGGATTCGGGGGTTTTTTTGTCCTTATATTTTCAAAAAGAATGCTTAGTTTCAGCAAAAAAGTTCGTATTTATTGAAACCTTATCTCTTCCATTTCAGATTCAAGTTTAAATCTTACGAGTTTACACAGAAAATTAGATATATGTAGTACAATATAGAGCTAGTATGTACTGAATATCATAAGGTTTCTGTAATAATATAAGCTATATGAATATTAATATTTGAAGTTAAAAAATATTTTGATGAAGAAACTATTAAGAGACTAGGGTGCATAAATATATAACTACAAATTTCAGAGAGCATTACTCCTGGTAAACCAGCTGGCCACCAAAGGCAACTATTACAAAAATATTTGAGAAAATACTCTTGACAAATAGCATTTTATTAAAATTTACTAAATGACTAGTTTTATTTTAATTTATGCTTTTATTAAGGGTTTGTGATTATCATTATTTAATTTCCAAATGATGAAAATGGATTCCTGAATGGAAGAAGAAATATTAAAACTTAATCCATCCCATTCGGACTGGATAAGATGTTTACGCGTTTGCATCTCACGCAAAAAAAGTTGTAGTATTCTCCAAAAGTTAAAAACCAGTTTATATTAATGGATTTTTTTTTAACATTAATGCCCTTAACCTTTAATGTAATGGTATTAAAAGAAGGAAATCAAATTCTATTATATTCATCTGATAGGGAAGCAAAAATGGTTGGAAAATAATTTTAGGCTTGAGGAGAGGGTAATAAAATGATGGAAAGGCTAGATTTTCTTTAATTAGAGAATTTAAAAGAGTTGTATTAGTTTTAAAGTTAAATTTCGATGACGATAAAAAGATGGTGCTTATTATGATGGCAAAATTAAGATGAACCTGGAAGTACAAGCAGAAAGTACTAAAAGTAATCCTTTATTCTTAGCTGAAATATTAAAGTAAAAATAAATATCAGAGTATTTAACAATTTTTTTCAGTGAAAGGACACGTTTACTCTGAATAGGATAGAGAACAAATTAGTAGTAAATTATGTAATCTGCCAGAATAGCACTGACCCCTATAAACGCATCACAGACATTTTTCATATGAATATGACTTTATAAATATAATATTACTTGAAAAGAAGCTTCTTTTTACCGATTTTCAAAAGGAATTCATCATTACATAGTTTTTCCTATTCAGTTATTCTTTAACTAGATACGTCAGCCTCATGTATTAAGTATGAAAAAACTATACTCCAAGACAGGTCAACTTGACAGTACAGAGAATGAAAAAAATTATATACATTATTTTGAATTTATCATCCAGTTCTATATTTATTGTAATTAAATGCTAGTATATAATATGCATTTTTATCCTTACTCAGTGTTGATACTTTAGTTATTATTAATTTTAAATATTGAAATTTTAGATGTTTTCTTGATCTCAATATAACAATATGGAAAAATAACTGATGTAGTAAATTCAATATTCTTTTTTTTCATACAATTTACCCTTTAATTATAAACTTGAATATTTTAACTTGTTTTGGATTAAGTTGGTATTCTTCACGTTTTCATTATTTAAAAAGAAAATCATTGCTTATTGTTCAAATCAGCTCGAAGGTACACATACAAATCTGATTGATCGGACTTCTACGACAAGATTGGCTGGAACTAAGGTTGAGTTCTAAGGGCTATCACCGACCACGGTACAACCCCTCCCTTAGTAGGCATGTTCCGTCATTGGTAGAGTGTAACCACCTCACACCATTTATGCACTCACTAAAGCGAAGTGGAACAACAGCCCTTCCAGAAGCTTTTCATTCTCTTGACTGAAATGCCCTCTGCATGTATATTTAAAAAGAAAAATGAAAACTTGGTTGATAATTAAAATGAAAATGAAGGAATATGTACTTCGGTATAATAAGCAAACAAAACAACAGTTATTTCATCGAGCAAATTCCGCTCTTTGTTTTAAAAACGGAACATCAAACAAATCAGTTGGCTTACCCATGGTTAAAAGGATGAATCTGCTTCTGATCATGGCTGAATTTCAATAGAGAATAATCCGAAGACGCGTAGAAATATGAACTAGGCTTTCTGACAAGAGGTAGCAGCACCATTTTTTCAGTACTGTCAGATTGATCTGTCTTAGACTTTGAGGTAAAACATTTTCATTGGCCACTACTGTAAATGTATCAGTAAATGGAATTTTCATAGCAAACGAAGTGTAATAATTCAGAATACGGCACTCAATAATACTAAAAACATACAGAAATATGAGAATTAAATCGAGGGCATGTATTTTAAATACAAAAAGGAATTCAGAATGTTATTCATTAGAAAAAAATATAGAAGGGGTAGCATCAGTTTGCTTGTTAGTAGAAAAAAGTAATTGGTATCATTTTATCTGTTTGAAAAATAATAACAAAATACAAAAAAGATTATATATACCTTTATTATAGTGATTTTAATATTTTACAACAAATGTGAGCATTTTAAATATACACTTTTATATTTATATTCAAGAGATTTGTTTAGATATTTCAAGTAAACATTATTCCTTTTATTTCAGGTATATCTAAGTACACGAAATGGAGCTTGGATTCTTCCAAGAATTGGGTCATACGGATTACCATTCGATTACACAGTGCTTCGTAGATACGTCAGTATCATTCGGTCTTTGGTTGGCTATAAAGCTCTCAGCTGGTATTTGGAAACATATCAAATTAACAAAAAATTTAGTCACTTTCTGTATAATATTCGTCCGCGTTATCCGGCTTTGGCCAAAGATCCATCCATAAATGATATCATTCAACCTAAACTAATATCAGGTTCGGTTGTCCTGCGTAAAGATATCAAATGCTTTACCGAAAAGGGAGTTATCTTTGAAAACGAAACGGATGTCACCGAGATAGATGTGGTCATAATGGCCACAGGATACCAGTGGCAATTTCCATTTCTTGAAAAAGGCACAGTGGCTGTCGAAAATGATGCTATCCAATTATATAAATGCATATTTCCTCCCCAGTTAAAGCATGCAACGCTGGCTATAATTGGATTCATTTTGCCATTTGGACCCGGTTTTCCTCTCGGCGAAATGCAGTGCCGTTATGCTGCCCAAGTGATAAGTGGCAAATGTAAACTTCCGACTAAGGAAAAAATGATAGAAGACATTCAAAATCGTCACGAAAGTAACCTTCAGAGATATGCACCATCAGATAAAATGTCGATCAGAGTCGATTATATTGAATATATGGATGAAATAGCTACCGAAATGAATTGTAAGCCAAACTTGTGGAAAATACTCTTCACAGATCCCAAATTATTTCGGGCACTCATATTTGGCCCATCTCTACCATATCAGTATAGACTCGAAGGTCCACATAAATGGGAAGGAGCAAGAGAGGCAATTCTCACTGCTCCAGAAAGAGTCCGCTTTCCACTGTCTAGAGGACAAATCCCATCCGCAAAAAAAGACTTATTTACAAAATCGTATTTTAAATATCTCCCTATAATTTTATTTATGGCTTTTTGGTTGACTCAAGCGGAAACTTCTTTGAAGTTTATTTTTTGTGCTTTGATATTTTCTCTCTTTATAAGTTGCCGAGGATTTTACAAAAGATATCTTTTAAGTTTAATGATATTGCCTTTCTTGGTGACATTTTCAGGATTTCTTCCCAGTTATTTGATAATATTATTTGTCCCTGTATTTCTGACAACCCTAACATCTTTAATAAAAATTTAGTAAACACAAACAAATAAAGGCAAATGAAACAAATAAACATATTCACAGTGACTGTGGAATTCTATAATAATTCAGCCGAAATGTTTTTATGGTTCAAGCAAATTCTATTCTAATTAAATTATTAGCAAGCATATTAAGTATGAAAAATGATAAGCGTGTTTAACTCAATTAAATAAGATGCCATTACCTAATATATAATTGCTTCAATAATTTTCAAGTGAAGAAACATAGTTTAGAGAATCCTGTTATGAAATGAGCAACAAAATACACGATATAGTTTGTTTTCTCAAAACTATACAGAAAAATTCTGATGATATATCTGCCTGAGATTATTTAATCCCTGTTTTAAAAAAATTATGATATGTTTTGCCCTAGATTCTATTTTAGCTAGCAAATTATAAGCATTTAGGTATAGTTGCCCATATTGAATCTATAAGATGACAGTTGCTTCCTAGAAAGAGAAACTTCCATCGAGAAAGTAATCTCAGTTTTTATCCCAAAACATTCTCATATCTAAACAATAATTTAGCTCTGAAATATTTGTGCACATAATAAAGCTAAGAAGCTTTATGCACATAATAAAGCTAAGAAGCTTTGTGCACATAATAAAGCTAAAGTCGAGTAACTGAAATTTCAGTTACTCGACTTTATTCGACAATATGATCCTATCATGATTTGCACGTTATCTCGAAATTTTTTATTCTCAAAGAAAGAAAACGTGTAAAAAAATCATTTATACCTTTTTAAAAAATTGAGGTTGACAGGTTTGAAAAAAAAAAACGTGTATATTTTTAGAGATACAAATTTTCAATACCATGGTATCTCAGTAAGCTTTAACTAATTGTGAGAATAATAATGTTAAACTAGTTGTTGAAACATTTCACTGCTTATAATTAATCTCCTTGTTGTTAAATTAATAATATAATTAATAATTAATAAATAATTTTACGAACTAAAAAATATATAACAGTTTCATTTTCCTCTAAAACACTTCAAATTAATAATAAATTATTTCCAAGGATAAATTATGAAAAGTTTAAAAATAATAATACTTTTATAAAGAAATAAGGTAGGAGCCACAAGATCTACGAATAAACAAAATCGGTGACCTTTACTTCTTTTGCAGTAGTAGTGCCCATTATTTCTAATTTCAATTTAGGAAAATATTAGTCAATTTTAAGCCATTTTTCCCCGTCTCTTTTTCAGAAATGCAATTCTCAATAAAAAGTTGTTCAGAAAAATTTACTCTTGGGTGATTAATTTTGTTTTATGTATACAATTTTTTACACCAGTAAGAAATTGTCTCATTTTAAACCATTACGTTATAAATTGTATTTCCATTCTGAAATATTTTTTAGAAACTTTTAACGTCTATAAATTCAGAATATAATATTTCAAAACATTTTACTTGCAGGAAATAATCCCCAAATATTCAATGAATCTAACTTAGCATAAAAGTATGTTAAAGCCAATGTTTTGTTTTTTAAATTTCTTTAATCTTCCATTAATTACTAAGCGAAATCCAAATGCGGCTTTCTTTTTCATGTGGTGTTGTATACAAGGAATTTCACATTATTCCCCATTTAAGAATCATTTTGGATATTTTATGAACAATGAGAAGCAACAGAAATAATTCATATGCTTGAAAATTCATATTTTTATAAATAAAAAAATTATAGAACGCGGAAATATTATTGCATAAACTAAACACAGAGGCGCTACACCAATGTGTGCCAAGGCCTACATTACCCATACATGTTTTCTAGCAGAGAGCCTTGCAGTGTAAGGTATATGTACCTATTAGGTGATCACTTTCATCGAGGCCTTCGAGAAAAGTGCTTTTTCTTCTATGGATCTGGAATAGCAGAAAAGGGGAAAAGACTAAGCTATGATTGCTTTTCGCGTATTGCTTACATTCTTTTACGTTCAGTTTTCCCCTCTCTTCCTTAAATAAATTGTTCAATAAAGCTTTAAATTTAAGAGTAATTAACAGCATCGTTACTCTTTCTTCAGCTGTTGATAATTTATATAAAGCTATTAAATTTAATTATAAAATAAACAGAATAAACACATAAAATGTGTGAAATATTTATTAATTTATTTTTAACTCTGGTATTTGGCATAAAAAATAATTTCAGAGAGTAATTATAAAACTGTTTAAGATAGTAATTTTTTCCTTTCTTTAAAATATTTTAATGTGTAATTTTTAACACTATTTGAAAGCATAAAATTTATAAAAATTATTGAACTTTAACATGATATTCCCTCAGCCACGTCACACATCTGATTCTTTAAAAATCGGAGTTCCCCAAAAAGCAACACTTGGAGGTGAGGTTGATCTCCACCTCTCGAAAAAAAATGTTAACCTTCAACAATTTAAATTCTATTATTAATAATAATACTTTGTTTCCTTGAGTACAACAACGATGTACTGATGATATCCAGTTTTGCTTATTTGCCTTTACTTAACTTTGCATTTCTATTTTTGAGTTTGGAATAATTATTTAAAAATATATCAATAAAAACAAATATATAATTTTGACTGCATTTTTTTGTTCCTTTATATTTACAGTGTATTCTTGCAACATTTAAATCTGGAATTTTACTTAATATTATATTTATTTTTAAACTGGTAGCATATTTTCTAAGTGGAGAAGAGTTTCGCTGTCTGTTAAAATAAATCCTAAAATTTTGAAACTTGCTATAAAAATTTTAACGATGTCTTCATCTAGACATGTCGACTTCCCTTTATCAATATCAAACAAATAAACTTTAGCAACAGAGTTTGTCATTTCAAAAACCAATTCTTTTACCACTGATAGTAATTTTATACAAAGGTTACATCGTAAATAAGTTTTTAGCTTGCAAACCGCATATCTAGAAAGATAAATATACAAAGAAATCAACTTTTATTTTTCTTCCGTAAAATTATAGAAATCTACACCTTTTATTTCGAATTCCAGCATTTGGAAGGGTGCTTCTTTTTCTGGAAAATCACAAAAAATTCTTTCAAATGAAGAGAGCCATATTTTTAATGCAGTTTTAATAAGGTATAAATTCTTAATTTTTTCAGCTTGTAAAATTTGTTCAACAGTAACACTAAAATTACCACCACAGAGCCGTCTGTATTGACCAAATCTGCTTCCAGAGGATTGGTTTGATATTTGCCAGCTAAGACGTAGCTATTTGGAGAAATTTGTAGCTTATAAATAATTATATCTCGTTGTTTTGGTTGTATGTTCGAATGAACAAAAAGTGTCCGCAGTCAATTTCCCTAGTTTCTTTTTTATTGAAAAAAACAGAAATTTTATTCCAATCA
This sequence comes from Argiope argentata, assembly GCA_026289955.1. Classification (NCBI taxonomy): domain Eukaryota; kingdom Metazoa; phylum Arthropoda; class Arachnida; order Araneae; family Araneidae; genus Argiope; species Argiope argentata. Next base: position 2,397,518 of record JAOUZG010030883.1, on the reverse strand, counting down.
TTTATCTATTTAATACAATTTTTCAGAAACAGTAGCCTATCGTCAAATTTTTTTTTGAAATATTTACTACTTTATTCTAATTTCTCATAACTTTTTCCAAGGCTTTTTTATATTCATTATGCACCACCATTTGCTAATTATTTGAAAATGTTCCATCGTAAGCAGAGTCATTCAATTTCTTTGAAGCTTTTGCTTTTATTAAATCAAATATTTTTAAACATAAGCCAACATTTTTCATCTGAATATTATTGAAAGTTTTATATATCTAATGATATAAGAATGTTATTCTTTTTGAACTTTAAAATCTACAATTATTTTAAAAAGTAAAATATGTCCTGAGGGAAAAAGTTTTTAAAAAATTAAAAGCAAAAAATTAGGCAAACAATCAGAAAAATTAGTTAAAAAATATTTTATAAGCAAACAAGACAATTCTGTTATTAGTATTATACAAACTGAATTAAAAGAATTGTTAAGCCACTCACAATTACACTCTGCAATAAATAAAGCTGAAAATTTTTTTACAATTAATTTATTCAAAAATGCTTGATAAAAATCAAAGACGAATGATATTCCTTTTGATATAAATACTGTATCTACTTCAAAACAAAAATATTTTCTTCTATATAACGATCTTCATTAAACAAAAGAGTTTTGGTTTAATGGTTTTCCTTTTGTCTTCTTGTTTCATTGGTTTTATTCAATAAATTCCAACCTTGAAATAGATATTTAAATGAATGCATGTCAAAAAAAAGTTTTTTCCTAAGTTTGAAGTACAATTAATTGACGTTAATAGTATTAGAATGATTTCTAAGGAGGGAATAGTTGCAAAAGCAGTTCTTGAAATACGATAGGTAGTAATAAAAATACATAAAAGTACGAATGTTAAATTTCCATAACAGGGCACGTTATATCAGCCTCAAAAATTCAATTTTCATAGTAGAAACGCTATTACAAATTTAAACCTTTCCGATTATCATCGGAGACTTAATTTTAATGTTCTAACATTTTTTAAATATATATATATATATACTCTGATAATGATTAATTGTTTTCCTTTATATGGCTTTTCTTGTTGTATATGAAATATTGCAAGTACCGAGGACATAAAAAGAGAAAGCCTAATGACACAGAAATGTATCAATATTTCCCTAACTGATCATATGATATCTATAAGAGATGTTACTTGAATTCAAATTCAGTTTTCTTTTAGATGCACCATTAAATGATAAGCAAAATCTGTT
>JAOUZG010030883.1:2373267-2391277 GCA_026289955.1 Argiope argentata | reverse complement strand
TTTAGTGTTAAAATAATTTAAGCATATTCAAAATTATCAGAGAATTTCATCAAATGTCAATGCAGAAAATTAAAAATGCACAGACGATTTTGTTTGGTGGGGTCAATTCATGGGACACGTGCCATTACTAAACAAACCGATTCTGTTCGATTTTCAACCATTCTGTGCATCTCGAAATGTCTGCCAATAACGTTGGTGAAAGAATTCTAGTTGAATGCTGCTCTAACCGAATAATTATTTTAAAAAATTTATATTTTTTAAAATTTAATATTTAGAATTATTTTCGCAAAACTTTTGTAGTAATGTAATTTTATTTCTTATAGTAAAATTTCAATTACTATTTCAATGCAATTTTTGTTTTTGTCTCATTAATTAATATCGCTTTTTAATATGTTTGCTACCCTTTTATTCTTTACTTTTTTTGTCCAAAAGATACTTTTTGCAGTGTTTTTGAAAAATTACATACCATCTTTTTTTAAATTTAAATGGTTAATAACAGAGAAAAAGAACATATCCTTCTCTATATGTTGAATTTTTTGAATATAGGTTTTAAAAATAATTATTACTCTTAGATAAGTTAAGATTTTGAAGCTTACCAATAAAGTTATTACATTTTTTCTTAAGTAATGATTTTTATTAATATTGGGACTTGGATGTTTTCAGTTTGCTCAGAAGTACTCAAATTTTTATATATTGAATAAATTTTGTTTACAATTGCAAATTATGAAATATAAAAGGTATAGATACCATTTTTATAATCTATGCAACCTATGAACCATATACTTCATTTCAACTTATAGAAATCATTAAAGGACAAACAAGTAAAATTATGCCTTCATAATTTTTATTTACATGTTACAAAAAATACATGTGATAATTATTTGAAAAAATATGATTAAATGGATGTCTTAGTGTTCTTGCCTATCAAAAAAAAACGTTTATCAACATTTCTTTTTCTAGACACGAAGAATATAAGCATAGTACGGCAAGAATGTCAAAGTAAATAATGAAATCAATTTTATTCAACAGAAACATCCTGGATACTTAACATTTTTTTTATCACCTATAAAAACATAATGTTGAGCAATATACTTTTAAAGCAGAACATATCTGAAATGTATTTTAAAATTTTAAAGTTACATTGATAAAAATTACTCTGAACAAATATAAAATAAAGCATACAATACAATACATTTAATATACAAGGATAAGATCATTATATATACAAATATAAAAGTAAAACAGGATATAAAGAGACGCTGAAAAAATATGCTTTTTATAGAATTTTATTATTCAAAATCAATAGGTTAAAGAAATAGAAAAAAAAAACGGGAAACATCCATGTTGCAAGGAAGATGGATATAAAAAATGTATAATAAACATTGCTACAGAAGTTGATTTTCAATGAAAAGACATATTTTTTAAAACAGAAATTCCTGAAGGGTACAAAAGTAAAGCCTGATATTATGATGACAATCAATTTCAGTTTAAATAAAGAAACTAATGGCATTTTATTATAACTATAGCAACGTTCTAACTAACCAGCTTCGTAAACAACAACTTTCTATTCCAAAGCTAACAACCGATGTCAAGATTGTTGAAAGGAAACTAAAAATATGCATTTTATCATAGCAATAACTTGTGTTTCGCATTAAAGCATCCAGCAGCACATCAGTATTTCATCTTTTAACAATAACAAAAGGAAAGAAAGCGACTCAAAATTATGATTACAAATGTAAACAAAAAATCCGCTTCATACTTGGTGGAGGGCGTTAATATCAGACTCATCGAGGAAAGCATTGCGGATGAAGATTTAAATGCCATGCGCAGAAGTCACATAACATGTGCTATTTAGGTCACATGAATTGACCTCATAGTCCCATTTGTTTTTAACGACAAATCGTTTACCGATTTTTTTTTCTTCGAGAGGGTTTTCTAAAAAATTACTGGAACAGCTTTGGGTTTGATTTGTTTGTTTTTAGTAAATAGAAACATAGGGAATGAATTCATCAAAATAAACGGTGCATATCACCGACTTCAAAGAAGTCTTACAACTTTCTATTCAAAAGCTAATACCCCAAGTCAAAAAAATTTGAAAGGAAAATAAAAAATACATTTTATCATGATAATAACTCCTGTGTTTCTCATTAAAGCATACATTAGCACATCAGTATTTCATCTTTTAGCATTAATAAGACGAAAGGAAATAACTCAAAATTATAACTACAAATGTAATCAAAAAATCCGCTTCATACTTGGCGGACGGCGTTAATGGCAGATTTATTGAGAAAACAAGATTGTAGGTTTTACGGAGTCGGCTACCTCCGATCTTGGCAGATTACTCACGAAGACGCAGCTATAAAGGCCCTATCACACGGCGAAATACCGTCAGCACTTTCGTCGACAGTTGTCGATTTGTGCCCGCAGGCAACCGGTCAAGCAAGATTTCCGTCATCGTCAACTTTTTTTAACCGGCTTGAAAATGTCCACGATAGTGACGGAAATATCGTTTGCAAACGAAATTCAACCAATCATGTGAAACTTTGGCAGTGACGTAGTGTGCCAAGAATAGCGTCGGTTGGCGACTAAACACTAAAAATAGTTTCGACAGAATTAAAAAAGCGAAGTGAAACATCGGTATCTTTTTCCCATTCCACGGGCCAACTTATTGCCCCCACTTTAAAAAAAACTGATACTACCGTATGGGATATAGTTCTCTAGAAGGATCTTCGAACTTGTGATGGAATTTTCAAAGATCCCAAATATATTTTTAAGTAAATAAAAAAAAATATTAATGCTAATGGGAATTGTTTTCTTTTTGTGAAATATATTTGACCATATTCAATCAATTTATTCAAATAATATTATAATCTTTTGATTATAGTAATTCCTTAAAAAGTTTGTAAACAGTTTCTATATAATTTAAAAATTTTAACTCCAATGTTAGAGTGAAAAATATAATAGTGATTTAAATACTTAGATGTTCTTGCAATGTTACAGAAATATAAAACATATTTGGGTTTGACAAAAATATAAAAATGATCATACTTTTATCATTAGCAAAAAAACTAAATCACCTTTTGTATGATAGACAATAAAATTTAGGCTTCTTTTTCCACATTTTTTCTTTTAAATTTAACAAATTAACAGTTATTTTAGAATGATATTTCTGATTATAAATTTGCATTGAGAAAGATGCATAGAATAACCACACATTTGGAAATGGTCAGACTAAAAAACAAGTGTTTTATTACTTCTCATTCCTAATGTAAGGCAAAGGTTGCTGGGTTTTTTTTTTTTTTAATGTTTAGCAATTTGAAATTTTACGAAAAACCTGTTTTTTAATATCTATGTAAAGATGAATGGAGTTTTAACATTTTAGCTTTGAAAAAAACTGAGGAAAATGCAATAACATATTTTGGAAAATTATTTTTGATTATTATTATTGAATGAAAATTATTTAATGATTCCTATTTTTCACAAATACTGGTAATAAATCCACAAAGATTTAAAAAAAAAGCTCTGTAGTTGCAAATAAAATGAAAATAAAAAATTTAACACATTTTTTTAAATAATTTTAGAAATTAGTGAGTCTAAATAGTGTAATGCCTTAGAATTTACCAATATTTATCAAGTGAAGAATCCTATTTAATTAATTGTTTTATAATTTTGAACTGGTGTGGGAAAATAAAAATTATTTAAAGGAATGATAAATACAAATTGAGTTCAATATACATTCTCAAAAATTATTTTTAAAAAATAAATAGGAGGGAAAAACATTCAATCAAATTTAAAAGAGTAAAAAATATATCTTAATCAGTGATATGGTGGTAATGTTTTTAAATCCTGTTTTTATTTTTAATTAAAATTCAAAAAAATATTTCTTAGTGAATTTTTTATGTCCTAGAATCAATTTCTTGCCATATTTCAAATTCCTAACTTTAATTATTTGTACTGCACATCTAGACACAGTAGTTTTTATTTTTATATACACAAAACCTAAAATTTGTCGAGATGGATCCAACAAATATCAGTTTTCATATAGACAAAAATCATTAGATTTCAAAAGTTATTTAATTTTATTTTAAATGTATTGGCACTCCTCTTCTATTTTATTTATCAACTTTTGTTTTATTTGCACTTTTCTAGAAAAATAAGCACTTTTAAGGTACTTAAAAATGATTTTAATTCTACTAATTTTGATAAATTAGTAACAATTGTCATTATTACTACAAAAACTACTACTAACTAGTCATTATTACTACAAAAATAATTACAAAACTGTTAAAAAGAATAATTAAAAAGTGTTATTATTTTACAGATTTCATTGTTATTAATTTTGATGAAAACATTACAATTAGTTGAAGGGTACGATAAATATTTACAATAAATGATAATAAGATTGATACTATTAGAAATGAAAAAAGACATTCAAAGGAAAAAATGGCTAGAAAAGTATTTTAAAATTCGATAAATGTCTCATTTTACAATCCTTATTATATTCATTGTATTAATCACTCAAAAAATTAAATTTGAAGCAGAAGTGATTCAATTCCAATAAATTCAATCGTGCGTCAATAGAATTGCAATTTTTTAAAGCAATGGAATTTCATTGCATTGGCTTCGTAATTTACATATCTACAAATTCCAAGATAGTTTGAATTTTTTAAAAAAAATTACAACTATTATTGCTACCATGGGCTTTTATATTCATTGAAAGCCAATGGGATCACTTAAAAAAATTATCCCGGATTTAATTATAAATTAAAGCAGAATCTTGACTAGTCTGACAAAGTATAAAATGAGAAAATTTCTGATATTCACTTAGGAGGAGAAACGAAGAAAGAGCGATAAATATACCATAACGTAAACCTAAGTTTTTAGGTTTACCAGATAGCAAATACTCAAGTGACGTCACTTTCGTCGTCGTTTGCCGACGAAAGTGCTGACGGTATTTCGCCGTTTGATAGGGCCTTAAGAGACTGTCGCTGACTGCATCTCTCAGTGGTGGAATCTTTGGAAGGGTGAGTGGGAAGCAGCTTCATTCTCATTGGCTGGTTGCTTGAAAGTAAGGCTACTATTTAAGCTGAGTTTTTTAAGGATTGCCAGTTTGTGACACGGCATTATCAAGTATAAATAGTTTATTTATGCGGGTTTTTAATATTTGGAAATTTTGGGTAGCCTTTATAGGCTACTGTATGGCCTTCCTGATCACAGTTAATACATTTCGGGTTTTCGATTTTATCTTTTAGGGTACATTGTCTAATTTGATGCTCTCCACTGTACTTGAATATCTAGCTTTCATGGAGGAATTTACTGAAATGTGGCCTAAATGGTTACAATTGTAACATTGAGAGATAGTGCTCCTACCCCTATAATTTTATGCAGTTGCTTTAACCTTTAGGTTGCGGGAACCCAAACTGAGAAAAGTTACTTAAAATGGGGGAATTCAGTGAAGAAAAATAACGGATGCTTACCACTTCTTTTAAAGACGGTTGTTTTTCGATTTCTACCTCCTGCAGTGTTAATTGGTTATCTGTCCTTTCCGTCTTCACCAGGTTGCATTTTTGCGGTTTTACTGTTACTGCGTCTGGCCTCTTGAAAAAGCTTTTTATCGCTGTTTTGTTTTTTTCTTGAATCATTTGTTTTCTAATTCCGTATAAAAAAGTAACGAATTAAATTTTATGATATTAAATAACTTGCAAATAGGATGACTACGGGATAGTTATTTAGCACATTAAATAAATTTTTGTCAAGTTTCAAATCATATTTGTGATGAAATAAATCTCTCAGGTCTTACTGAAGCTATAAATTTTAATGCTTATTTAATTCTTTAATTCTTCTTTTCAAGCTTTTAAAGCTTGAACTCAGCATCGTGAATTTTAATTTGTTTTTCTTCTAAGTCACTGTGCCGGACTTAGCCGCTTTGGGGCCCAGGGCAAATCTTCCTTGGGGACCCCTCTGCTCCACTACTTTAGTAATGAAGAACATTCATTAAAAAAGGAAACGTAAAATAAAATTTCAATTCTATTCGGGGGAACCCCACTTATGTGAGCGCCCGGAGCAGTTTTAGGCAGGGGTATACCTGCTAACTCTTTGATCTTTATTAAATGTGACAATTTATATATCAAGTATAAATATCGTAATTGATTTTTTTAATATTTTCATTTCTTAGCACAAAACACAAATAACAATCATTTGCTATTTTGTGAATTAAATGTATCTGCAATATTACAGATGATTTTCTGCTATTTTGTAGATTTGAATTTTTTTATATTAATATATTGAGCTCATAAAATCGAATATAATTTTTATTCCTAACATATTTCGGGCGGATTTTAACATAAATTACTAGTTACATTTCTTTATTCTATTGTCGGTTTCTTAGAATTTATAATGATTTTTTCCCAGGAATTTCAATTACTCATAACAGTGTAATATTTGTGAAAAGTACGCTCTATTTTAAAGACAATCAATAACTGATTTATAACGGAATTTTTTTTTTTTTTTTTGCATAAAAATTTACTAATTTGTAGGTAATCACCAGATTAAAGACGGTTAATTAAAACAACGTAAGATCAGATATGGTTTACTTAGAATTTGATATATAAGATTTCATTGTTATAAAATTATATTGAAAAATAGTTATCAAAAAAATTAAAAAAATCTTTAATAAATAAAGCTAGCATTCTAAATGATCAGCATTTGTTATTAACTACAAGTATCTTTGCAAGCAGATTATTCAGATTATCTTTCAGAAATGCTTAAAATTAAATCTCGATTTCCTGCCTTTTTTACACAGTCATTTTATTTTAGAACAAATATTTCTAGAAAAATTTAAATGTCTATTAACTTTTTAGTGAATTGAAATGAAGGAATAAAGATTTTAATATTTCTCTTTTAATGTTGGAATACCTAAAAAGCTACTAATTATTATTTTTGATAGATTTTAAGAGCCTTTTTCAATATTTTAAAATTAGAATTATAACTTTTAAGGAATGCCAAGGTAGCACAGCCTGTTGTACAATATTATATAATATTGTAGTATAATATATGATATTAAACAATATTCCACAATATAAAACAATATTGCGAATATTGATCAATGTCAAACAATATTGTACAATATTTGTGTGCTACTAGGGTGATTATTTATAGATAATTAAAGCAGCCGTTTTAATAAATCATGAAAAATAATGACGAAACTTACTGCTTGCTTAAATATCAAAACCCAAATGTATTTTTAGCATGAATATATCTTTCAGGCAGTAATAGTTAATGCTAAAAAATTGTAAGTTATCATTGCTTTGATATTGTGCTAGAATAGTACAATAGTGACTGGGAAGTATATATGCCCGAGGTTCCAGTCATGGAAGGTGAGGCAGGCATGAAGACAAAACAGTATTTTGTCACTTTTCAATGTAAAATGCAATAAAAGGGAGACACTAAATTATTATTCGCAAAAGAAACTGTTTTGAAGAAAGACTGAAATTAATTTTTAAATTAAATACACTTCATTTTTGGAGAACTGATGCCTTCTTAAATGATATAGACGAAAACATAAAAAAATTTAAATCAATTTTCTTTAAAACATGTCAGTTTTTTTTTATAAGAATTAAGATTTAAAATGTGAAGGCATTAGAAAAGTATTATTTAAAATGAAAATTCATTCAGATACTTTTCCATTTGTTTTTCAAAGTGTGTTAAATATGAAACAAAGCAATGTTCAAAATTCCTATTGTTTAAAATTGGTGCGTGGGTAAAAGGTTTACTGAAAATTAGTAAATGTTTTGTGCTTGGGAGGTCTGTCTTTCATTCGCCCTCTTCGTGGGTTCACATCGCATTTTACCTCCTTTTAGGACTCCATTTCCGGGAAAAACTATCTGAAGAAAAAGATCAATATCTTTCTTTTAAATAGGCAATTACCGAACACATGCGGAGAATTGAATAGGTTTTTACTCTTTGACTCTTTCTGATATTTCCAGTTTTATTTTGTTTTCGGCTTATTGCATCTTTAACCCCCTGGATGCCAGCCGGGCGTTTTGGAAATTTACCCCCAAACCTCCAAGTCAGTCGGTTTGGGACGTTTGTTTGCGTTTTAGGGGAGATGGCTTTTAAAAGCGGCTGATGTGTTACGCACTGCGGAAGATTCGTTTTATCTCTGGCGAGCGCGGCTTTTTCACAGATGATTCCCCTGTGCCTTAAGGCGGTAGAGGTGGGGAGGGTCTCACAAAATAAATTGTTTGCACAATGTTGTGTTTTGAAAGGGCTTTAAGTTTCTATTTCAACGTGTTGCTATCTCAAAATTGGTAAGATTTTATGGCTACTTATAAAGAAGTTTTCCACAGAGATGTTCTCTGTTAACGATGAATGATATGTAAGCATTCCGAAACGTAATTTTTTCCCTTCGGATAAACATTATAAGCTCGTTTTAAATATTAATATTACTATAAAGGTATAAAGAAAAACTATTGCATTTACTTTGTGACCTATTTACATAGTAACTTTCTCAGAAAACGAGTAGAGACTCTTGTTACTGTGGAGGACAATCGTTTCATATTTCTAGCTACTTAATCTATCATGAAACGGTCGTCAGAAGTTTAAATGCCGGGGACAAACGACATCTTTCAAACAGCATAACACCCCCCCAAAAAAAATTATATTTTACTTTCCCCGTCCTTAGAGTGAGATAAGCTTTATGGTGCGTTCCTTGCCCGAATGTCATTCTGCAAATTTTTCTTCAGTTGTGAATTTCTACTCTTTATTATACAAATTGTGAATCGTTTTTTTATCAGAGTAATTTTTTATTAAAACAATTTTACCTTTTCAATTTAAAACAATTTTACCTGCTACTGATGAAGTGACAGTGATCTGTTAAACGAAGATGATGGTTGTCCAAAAAATAATGTTTTAGCTGTTTTGATGTTTTACATTTTCTTGAATTTCATTTATTTTTCTTGATTCATTGTAAAATGAAGTTTTAAAACTATCACATCTATTTCCTGCTGTATTTTGATGTAACAAAAAATTAAGCAGTAGCATATGTCATTTTATCTACTATTGACAAACGATTGTTTTAATGACATTTTAAGTTTTATGAAAAATAAGGAATTTTTTTTGTAGATATTTGTTCTAACTTTTATTTCAATGATTGAAAATTGATTTATTAAAATTTGAGAGTGATACACTCATGCGTAAATTTATGGAAACTTAATATGGAACGTTTGTTCTAAAATTCATTGTATTTCGTTGTAATTAGATCTTGTCTTAACAATACTAAAGAAAAAGTAAATAACATTTTAAAATCCGAAATTATGCTTGAAAAATTTATCATGACGGTTTATACCAAAAGAAGTAATATTTATGACAAACTAAAGTAAAATGCTCAGACTAGAAACTGAAGGAATGTGTTTGCGATATATATTTCACTGAGTAATTTTTTCCCCTAAATTTATTGAGCAATTTTTAATATCAGTATTAAATAATGTTTAAAAAATGTTATTTGATTTATCGAATTGCTTTTATAGATAAGATAGAAATATTTTTAAATATATATTTATCTCACACTCCTTTTCGATTATTTAAGCAGAAACAAGAATGTATAAGCTTTCGGAAACAAAACATGAAAACATTTTTAAAAATTTAATTGAAGGTAAAAACTCTTTGTATTACGATTCAAAATTCAAAATAATGTTTTATATTCAAAAATTCAATGAGAGTAACAATATATATTAAATAAAGTTGATACTGACGGCAAAAAGTAAAAGAATTCTCAACTGAATGTTAAAAGAACAAATTTTAGAAGTTTCTTCCAAAAGGCGCTTGTTTTCACATTTTTTTTTAAATTCTAGGTATGCTTTCATTTTAATATTAAATAAAGATTTAAAACATTATCTCGTCTGTCACTAAGTTGAATTGACATCTGTACCATGTAAAAAATATTCTAATTGCATTCCTTTATACAATATACACGTCGCATACTATTATAATGTAAAAGAAATTGCCTTCTAATATCTATATTATTATTTAGTTTTGACAATACAATATTGTATTAATATTTTAAAAGTATATCGGGGAAAATTAAAAAAAATTATAATGTTTTTGAAATTGGCATTAATGCCAGTTTTTATTTCAATGGTTTGAAATCTAATATAAATTTTCTAAAAACTATTTCGAAATTATATTGTAAAAAAAAATTGTCAAATATTTGGCGATGAAAAAAATACCCCATAAAGTCGATGAACGAAACGTTTCACGCTAAAAAGCATCAACACATTAGAACACTTCGACCGGTTGAAAATGCAACTCCTCGGAAAACCGCAAGGCAATAGCTCAAAGGGGAACTGTGACAGATTTATTACTTCGGACCCCAGGAAGTAACTGCCCCTCAGCTTGGAAGAGCCCATGTCGTCCAGAGACACCCGAGAAAGTCTGGATGTTAAAGGGAGTGCTTTTTGAAAAGGGCTTGGAGGTTAAAGAATTAAAAGCTGTAGTTTTAAATAAAAAAAAATTGTTATGAGACTAATTTTATTTTATTATTTACTAAATTTGAAATTGATAATTTTTAAGAATCTCTTTTTTAAACCGCTGGTGAATATATTTGATTCATTACTCTTCATTGTATTATTGTAAATTTTAAATCAAAATGTTCTCAAAACATAATTTATCTGACTTAATGTGAAAAAAAATAAATGAAGTTAAAATACGAAGTCGCTGGAGACTATGCGATTTTATGCAAAAAAGAAAGCTCATAAAATATTCTGAAAATCGTTTCAAATGACATTTGGATGGGCACTAGGGATTTTTTAACTGATTTAAAATTTTATTCCAGGCAATGATATTGATTATTAAACTTGACGCTTATTGTATAATTCCATTTGTTACAATTTGAATTTTAATACAGTTCTACATCTTATAAGTCTTACTTAGTTATTATTTTATTGTAAAATCAAATTATTTTCTTCTTTATTTTTATGAACACAAAAGAATATAAGAATAATACGTACAAGCCCTTCTACGGTAAACTTGCAGAATAGTGTAGTATAATAAGACTATTAATAAAAAAACTTTTAAATAACTTTTAATAAAAAACTTTTAATAAAAAAACTTTTTAATAAAAAACTTTTAAAACCTCATTTTTCTGGAGGTTACGAGAAACAAACTTAGTATTCACAATATTTTACTATGACGAAATGTGATATTTTAATGGCAAAGTAAAAAATTAAGATTTTAATTCATTAAGGGTTATAAAATATTTTAACAATACTATTTTTTCGATACTAGGAAATCAAACCAGTTTTAGTAATTCTTAAAAATACACATACACAAGTAGAACAAGAAATAAATTCCTTTTCCCCAAAAATTATGCAAATATATACATTTTTTGTTTTGTTTCAGGAAATAAATAATTCTCCCTAATTTTGAGAAATAATTTTACCATTATATGAAGTAAAAAATGTTTTAATAAGTTAACATTTTTTTCAAAAAGTTCAAAAGATTGGACACGTTTAATTTATAACAGCTAGAATCTCATCAAAGTAAAAATTATAAATATATTTTTTAAGCAAGTTTTATGCAGTGTTATGCATAACAATTGAAAAACGATTTCCAATTCCTACAAAGAATTACTACGTTTTGAAATTATAAGGTAATTTTAAAGAAAAGAAGAAAAAAAAGATATATTCTGACAAAGCGAAAATACGACGCGATAAGCAACAGTGACGCTGTTTCCAGGTGGCTAGAATTAATTTTTATCTATTGTCCAGAAGGGGAAAACAATATCTTTACCAAATTTGTCACACCTAAAAGTTGTTAACAATGTAGCAAATATTAAACAATGCAGGAAATGGAGAAATTTAATTATAAAAGAATCTTCTTTCAGAGCAATGAATTAATATATTACGTCATCCATTCTTTAAAATCATATTTAAAGCATGCATTTTAGAAAAAAAAAAAAAGTTTAAATATTTTTTTTCAGAATTCAAAAACCCGATGAAAATGAATATAAATATAAAATGAATGTGCATGAATATAATATTAAAATGAATGATAAAATTAATATAGTTATGCTTTGAATAATTCATTCACTAATGATTATTTCTAATTCTATACAATAAAGGAATGATTTCTTTTACAACGATCTTTGAAATCACATCCATAAAACTATGCATTTTGTATAAGAAATATTCATAAGAAAGCTTTTTTTTTTCTCCAAAATATGTGTAACAAAAATGAATATAAGATCTCTTTATTGTATAATGGGTAAAAAATAAACATTTTAATACACAATTAATCATTCTCTTGTTAATGTACCATGAAACCTCATGATAAACACTAGACAATGCTTCGTTGTCAAAAACAGTAAAAAATGAAATAAAATTATCAAAAACTGCAATTTGAAATTTAAGTAAAATAAATCGCAATATTGTGTTGATATCTCAGTAATGATAATTTTACTTTGAAATACTGAAAAATGTATTAAATAATAATAATAAAATGTATTCATAAGTCTTAAAAATTTATACACAATAGTTTTATTTTTTAATGAATGGACCAAAAAGACAATGAAGGAGTCAGTCGATTTCAATTTATTCAAAGATATTAATGCAAAAACTTTCAGTTGGCTATAAGCAAATGTGTTGTGTAAGAGAAATAAAAAGAGTAGCTGATTCCTTTCAACCTAAAATCGCAAATTGTTACAACTCCCCGTATTGACACTATGCTATCTGAAAACGGCCTGGGCCGACAGCTCTGAAAGAAAAGAAGGGTGTCGGGTGATCCCCGACCCTACAAGGGGAGGAAAGGAAATCCTAGAAATACAAAGCATTCTCCCCTTGTATCCACAGGGTTCCGTCTCCTTAACGGGAATAAAGATAAAAGGAGAAATCTGTGAATGGGTTGAAACGTGACCGGACTGGTTATTCTCGGAATAATCGTAACACTGAATTGCATATCACTGAAATCTATCGGAACAGCGACTTCTCACTTTTCAGTGAAGTCGCTGCAAAGTTATAAATCACAGCGGGCCTCACACTGATAGTGACCTTGACTTTCGAATATTCGCATTTAACAATGCGCTACTATATGATAATTGTATTGCCTGTGACGTGAGTCGTACCGTCTCTGGACGGTTACACGTGACCCCAACAATAGTAATTCGCTTATTCACTTCGCTGGCGCCATCTATCGGTAGAATTTAGAAATAAAAAATTTAAAGAAATGACATTTATTTTTAATTTAACTTTTTCAGAAAATTCTTTAATCTAATAAATAAATTAAATAAATATTATTGAAAAAGGATTTAAAAAATATGTTAAAATAGATAAATTAATTCGATCACGTGTTTCGGACATCAGTAAATGAAGTATTAAATATTATTAATAAATTTTAAATTTAATAACAATTAAAAATTTTTAATTTATAATATGATTGAAATAACAGATATTTGGAACAAATATTTAAAAATAGCAATAGCAAAATTATTTGTTACTCAAAAAAAGGTGGATTATACATCTCTACACAAAACTCACTAGCGGCAACAGTGATTATAACTAGAGTTGGATGAAATCTCCTGGCCCCAAGGGGTATAGCACAAAAGGAAATGGATTTTTATGAAGCAATTACGGTTCGCTGGAAAGTTCAAGTGGGGGAAAGAAATCCAAACTTGTTGCTGGTTCAGCAGTTGTACCGTCACGTAAGGAAAGGTAAAAAAATCCTGGTACAGCAGTTGTACCGCCCGTAAGCAAGAGGTTAAAATACTCTATGTCATTTAATCTATAAATTTGGTCAGCAATGCTTTTTTTATTTCATTCGGTCAAGAATATTGGAATAGATTTGTTTTGGGTTAATCTTGCTATTTTATTCATCGTGAATCCTTTATTATTTAACTCTCTTTCAAGCGCGTCACCCATACAATTAATGGGTGAACTTTTCACAAATACCTTTACAGGTCTTTGATTTTTGAGTTGAATTACATAGAATTCTAAGTTATTTTCCTTGCAGAAGTTTTGGATTTTTTGATGATCTTAGCCAAGAATGCACAATCGTTTCAGGATGAGGGGTCAAAATATGAAAAAGGGTCATGTCGAGGGCCAAAGCAGCATGTGAATTTTAAAACATGTTATAAACGTGAAAGTACTGGGGCTTTTTTTTATGTGAGTGTGGCAATACGCTTGAATTACAATAATTACTTTACTTATTTTACTCATGCACACATTAAGCAATAAATAAATGAATAAAACACAAACATTACAGAGATGATTAAAATACTTTATCTCCAAAAAAAGATTCCTGCTAAAAAGATGGCAAACTTGAAATAGAATAACCGAAGAAAACTTTTTGGTAACTATACAGAGAAAAATTTAAATTTTGAGAAAAAAATTTGTAATCAAAACTTGTAAAAATTAATTAGATGGCTGGTACTGAATATTTGAAATTATTGATTTTATGCTGGTCTTAAGATTGGTTGTGACAATACATAGAGCAGAAGGAAGATTTTTATCTGCTATTCTATTTCTTATTTTTGTTTTGTTTAAATTGCTTAGTGAGAAAATTTGCTCCCAAATGTAAGAGCTGCCAAAGAAAGTTGCACATGCAGTTGCATTTCGCTTTAAGCACGAAAATTCCTCCAGTAAGTCTTTATAAAATTCTAATATCGGTTTTCCTTTGAATTGATTTTTGAAAAAATCAGAGTTTTGTAAATGCTCCTTAATGGCCCACTGCATACTCTCATCCACTAGATTTACATCAACAGAAAATGGAGAACAAAATATGACAATTTTTGTTTGTCATTTTTCAAAATCTGAAAACCGATGATCAAATACATTACGCAAGATTTGAATTTGATCCTCATACTGCATTTTCATGTATTTTTCAGCAGTAGGGAAAGTGTCGAAAATTTTAAGTTTTCAGTTGATTTTGAAACAAATATGACTTTTGTTTAAATGCCTTTATATTATTTATTAATTGAAAAATGAATTGATTTTTTCCTTGTAGCTTTGTGATTAAATCATTGAAATGCCCTTTTATGTCTGTGAGAAAAGCTAAATCACACTGAAAACTTACTTCTTTTAACCGTCTAGTATTTCTACCATGGTCACTTAGAAATGTAACAATTTCATCAAATAGTTCCATAAAACATTTAAGGGCAACTTCTCGGCTGAGCCATCTAATTTCTGTGTAATAAAGAATATCAGAAGGCAAATCATCCAATTCCTTTAAAAATTCTTTGGATCCCCTATGTGTGAGGGAATTACTACGAATAAAGTTAATTGCTTCTGATACACACTGCATTAAGTTTGCAAATCCTAATTATTTATCTCAAAAATTCTCTTGAAGAATAATGCAATGAAAATGCAATGTTCTTTTATCAGCGTAACCATTCCAATTTTCGTACCAGTCACTGATTTTGCTCCATCTATGGTAACGCTAAAACAATTGTTCATGTTTAAGGAAGCTACATCGCACAAATGTATCAAATATTAAATTGGAAAGAAGTTCACTTCCAGTTGTTTGCCCATTTATTGGAAACATTCCAAGAAGTTCTTCAGTAACACTTTTTTTTTATCAATTCCACGTACAAACACAAGTCGCTGATGTTCGATCTGTAGATTCATCAACAGCTAAAGATAAATATACCAAGTTTGAATCATCAAATTTTACTTGATTTTGAATGTCTTCATTCAACTGTTGAATTCTTCTTCGAATAGTCATTCTATTTAAATTTATATATTTTTACATTTCCTTTTTGCTTCAGGACTAAGTTTTTCTGATGTAATCAACAAACAGTTTTTAACAAAATCGCTGTCTGAGAATAGCTGACCTTCTTTAATGATAATTTCGGCAACATCTAAGCTCATTTCCATAAATGAATCCAATTCAGATGCTTGTTTTTTGAAAAAAAAATCTTGACTGTTGAATGACTTTTTCAGTTCGACTTTTTGCGATCTTCATATCCTTTCATAGATGTAAAATGTTTATGCTTCGTTTCATAACACTGCTTTATGCTATATTTTTTTGCCACTACAATCTTGCAACTACATATTAAGTATGGTACAATACCTTGTAATAGATGAAGCAATATTTATCTGTCCATGAATCTTGAAATTTCAGATTTTGAAAATCCTTTTTCCTTTTCTCTCCTCTTTTACTAAAATATTTCTATATGCCCTCATAAAATAAATGATACTGAACTAAAAATTCTAAATCAAAATAGAATAGCTGATCGTTCTATATCTGCGATTACAAATTAACCGATCTGCTAGCAAAACCACGCTATGTTGTTTATTAAAATGATTATCGTGATCACGTCCGCGAGCTTCTCCTGTAGCGTCAGCCTTATAAGCCAAATAATATCCTTCGAGCTGAAGGGTCCCTTTTGCTCGATCGGTATGATACTCGGCTACAGGCCTAAACGTCGCAGGTTCGTACCGTGACCTTCAAATCGTTACACTCCTATACGGAAACGCGTACTCACAGGTAGCCATGAAGAGAGTAAACTGAAATTACGAAGTATATAATTTTAATGAACAATTGTAAGTTATTTATTCTGATGTAGAATCGTTTTCGTATCAGAATTTTTTCCTGTTGATTTGAGAAAGTCTCGTTTCATTTTAAATCATTCTTATTTTATTCACAGCATTCGCGGGCCATAAGTTGTGCATCCCTGGTCTCAGCGAAAATTTTAATGAAACCATTTCCTTGAATACTATTATTAATTCCAAAGTTATTATGAATTAATTCTAAAATTTTTGTATAATCCCTAGTATATTTAAGTATTATTGGTGGGACCTTTTCTACTATTATTACATTATAATCCAGATTTTTTTCATTAATTTGTTCATTTAAAAGAAGCTCGAAACTATTTGATAAAGTTACATTATTATTAGGTTGGGCATTTTCTACCGGTTTAGACATTTTTCTCTTGGTTGAAATTTGAAAATCATCTTCCTGTTTATCTTTCAAACAGCCTTTGGATTTAAGAATTTCATACTCACGTGTGAGATTTTCTGTGAATTCGTTCTTCTTGTCCCTCATACGAATGGTATCTTGGCATTTCTAGGAATTTATTCCATAATCCCTCTCTAGCGACTTGAAGAACTTGGTTGAACTACCTCTAAGTCTGACTTTTCTTTCTTGAATCACTTCAGCCAGTGCTCTAAGATCTATACAGACCTGCAACTACAGTTTGACACATTAATATCCATTTTCGTTATAATGTTGAGAGTACATTTACTTTTTGCTAAGTATCCTTCTACATCTTCCCCCTTCCTTAACTGATCCTGAAGAAGACGAGTCGAGAGTAATAATGGTCCCCGTTTACCTTCATGGTTGGTGAACGTGCCTGCCATGCGAAATGAAAAATAAACAGAAATAACCGAAAAAATGGAAATCATCATCGAGGAAACGTTACGGATGAGAAGTAAAATGTCATGCGCAGGAGTACGTGACTTTTACATTACATGAATTGACCCCATTCAAATTCATTTTGGTTTGTTTGTGAACGGTACGAAATAGTAAAAATAATTCATATGGTGCTGTTTTTTGTTTTTTTTCAACTAGCGACTAAAAAATTTCACTGTTAATAAATTATCACCTAATTACTAATTTAATAATATGGATAAATAGTTTTAAGGACTGTAGAAGTATTTTTTAAAACTCTTCCCTCTTAAAAAGACTAACTTGTATTATTATTTAAAAAATTCATTAGACAAATTATGAAGATTAAATATCCCTTCAATAAAGAAGTGACCTTTTCTATGCGTGATTGAATTCTTCTAGCTGTTGTTAGATGGGGCTTATCGATTATTAATTCCTATCATGATCAAGAACATCTATCACTAGTACATTTGTATCAATATATCACTAGTAAAATTGTATGAAGGATTAAAATCAAACTCTCTTTAAAAGACATCAATCTTAGGTGTTTGTGACCCTTTGTTATTGATTAAACAAATAATCGTTTGTAAAATATTCTTCCTTCCTTCATCCATAGTCCACCTCAACTTTATAT
>JAOUZG010030883.1:2282281-2373167 GCA_026289955.1 Argiope argentata | reverse complement strand
GACGATCCCCTTGTTTTTATTTAAACAATCATTAGAAGACAGATTTTCTGGTTTCAGTTTGACATTGGGCAGTAAAACTTTATTATTTAGTTTTAAAGCTACATATACTTCTCAAAATGGAAGAAGAGAAAAAACCTGTTGTAGATTACGATGCAGACTCCTCATCGGATCTTCCAGATATTAATGATTTTTTTAAGGAAACTTCAACATTTGAGGCAGAAAAGTTGAAAAAGGATGATGTAGTTTGGGCTGATTATCGAGATTTATTCTGGCCTGCTCTTGTAAGAAATTTAGATAAAAAAAATAAAAAAGTTAGTATTTGGTACCTGGATTCTCCTGGAGTACTTTTTAAAGTGCCCATCAAGAAGATTCGCGGCTTTAATGATGACAGTGTTTATACTCATAATATGAAGAAACTTGAAAATAGTCCACTCGATGAAAAGCATAGCCGTGTTTATACAAGATGCTTGCATTTTATTGATAGACGAAAGCGCGGTATTAAAGATAATGTAGTTGAATTTTTTAATCTCTCAAGGCCTGTTTTACTCTTTGATGACATCCCTGAAAGTTTGGAATGTAATAATAAAAATGCATCAACTGCTGAAGCTTCAGAAATTAAATTCTGTAGAGAAAAATCATCAACTACTGGAAGCTCAGAATTTAAAAACAATACTGAAAATTCAACTGAAAAAATTGAAGATGTAAATGTTAAATTGGAAGTGCTTTCAGATGGTGAAAGTTCAGTAAAAAATTATTCAGATGATGAAATTTCAGTCAAAATTGAATCAGAAATTAATCCAGATGGTGAAAGTTCAGTCAAAATTGAATCAGAAATTAATTCAGGTGATGAAAGTTCAATCATGAATGAGGTGCAGGATAGTGCCAATGCTGATTCTCTAAGAGTTTCCAATTCATCTAGTCTTTATAGCAATGAATTAGCTGATAAAATTGTATCATATATTGAAGCAGGCCATCTTAATGAGTATCTTTTGGATATTTTTAATTACCAAATTAAAAATGAAAAACATGAGGTATATATGAAAGCAGTGGAGAAGGATAGCACCAGAGCATTGTGGTTTGGCGATCCACCATGTGTACCCATAAGAAATGATAAATTGCTACCTCTTACAATTTACCTTTATAAACTTTTTGAAAGCGAGATTGGTTCGCGACCTTTTAGGAATGAATATATTATAATGGTATGGTTGCCAGAAGCTGTTAAGAAAGCTGAATCGTTGATCAATGAAGAATCATCGCAATTGCCCGTTGATGCAGGTAGCGAGGTATCTAATTCCCTTTCAGGAGCAAAAGAATCTGATTTGCCGGTTAAATCAGATAGCCGTGATGTATCATGTCAAGTAGAATCACCAGAATCTATTTTAGTTCAACTGGGATCCTCTGAATCATCTTCCAATTCATGTTTACCTCCTGTTATTACTAGACTAAAAAGGAAACTTGATTCTCTTTCTTCTTTTATTTGTAATGATGCTGATACATCAGACATGGAAGCATGTACTCGCACTATTTCTGGTCTAAAAAAGAAACTTGGTTCTGTTTCTTCTGTCCTGAATAATGATTCTAATGCACCAGACATGGAAGCCTGCACTTCCAAGAAGAAAAAATCTACTGATATAAAAGAACAAAAAGTGAAGCCTGTAACTTACAGGTCTTTAAGAAGCACTACTGCTCAGAAAAGGGCTGAGTCTCGGGAAGAAAATTTGGTTGCAAGCACTCCAGCTCCAAAAGCTTCAAGGAATAAAACATCGGTTTCCAAAAGGTAATTTTTCTTCAAATTGATATCTAATTTAAAAAAAGCTATTTATATTCTCTTCTTTCTGTTAATTGTTCGCTACTAATGTTTAGTTACTGTGTGTATTTTTGAATACTATCATTTTATTTTAATATCTATTAGATTTGATATTTTTCATCATATAAGCACTTTATCAACATAAGTTTTTAATTATGTTATATTGAAAAGTGATATTTTTTATAACAGTGTTTCAGCTTATTTTAATAAAAAAAGCTATCAAATAAGTAAAGAATATAGAAATTTAGTCTCAAATCAATATAATTGAGGTGTTTTTGCTGATCCATTTCTTCCGTAACATTTTTTTAAATCAATGCAGTACTATTCCATTTCTTTTGTTTAGCTCCTCATGAATGATAAATTTTTACCTTTTGGTAATGCTTGCCAGGATGCTAGAAATATATATCCGCTACTTTGAATAATTATTGGGTTTCCATTATTCAGAGAAATTAATCTATCCGGTCAAGATCTTGATTAACTCTGTACTGTATTTTTAATATAAAACTACCCTTTTTATGAATGTCATAAGGTTTCCTTTGATTCAGACATATAATGAACACTCCTTCATTATTTAATTGTCTGTCCTGCAACTATGTATTATGTTAGTAGTTTTCTGCTTCATAAGTTTGCTAGATATATGAAATGAATTCCCTGAATTTTCTTACATTTAGATTATTCTCCAATGCTTAAAATATCTGTATATTGCATTATAAAGGAACAATATTTTGGAATGATAGGGATATATTTTAAGTTGGACACTTTCATTTAAAGAGGAAAAGGATAGTAAAAAATTATTATTTAATACAAAATATACAGTTTTGTGTGTGAAATCATCAATCAGATACTTAGATAAGTTTAATGATATGATGAATTAAGAAAATATGAAATAATACCTAAGAATTCTTAATTTTATAATTTTTATTCAAGAAAGTTATGATATAACAAACTGTATAGACTTTCTCAATTCTATGTTGATCAGTGCATAAAAATTAAATCAAGTTGAAATTTTCTCTAAGCTTAACAATGTGTTTTAAAATAAGTTTTGTTTTGTAAAAATCTTCAAGACTTGTTATTTTTCATTTTTTTAACACTATAACTGACGATCACAGGTAGTGAAAGTGGTGTTTGAAATCTTCTTAAATGGAGGCAAATTATTGTACTCTAAAATAAAATATATATATTTGTTTTGATAAATGATGTTTATAAGTACATATAAATCTGTACAGGGTTAATATTCGTGTCTTTATTCAAGTGGAATACCTATTTTATAATGCCAGATCAGGGCATATAATATTTCAAGGAAGCCATCATATATTTTAAACATTTGTTATAGCAATGTTTATAGTTTAAATTTGAATGGAGTGTCCTTCTTCGCATGTATATTTTCTGTAATAATCCATTATAGCAATTGTTCTTGTTCCAGGTGGAATAAGTAATTAAGTTAATCGGAATTCTTAATAATTAATAAATAAAATCTCCTTTTTAAAATTTAAAATACTATTTAACAGTTTTAAAATTCATATTTTCTTTTAACCCTTACAGGGCCATAAGATGTCCAAGACTAAATATGCCGATACAACACATTATTTTAGCTATTGTGCATGTAAAGTAAGAGAATATCACCAGAAAAACATAGCAGGATGTATAGGTTTCCTATAGTTTCATGGGAAATATTTTTCCCTATGGACCATAAAAGTAAATAAACGAAGAGTTAGGTTTATTATATCGTTATTTTATTCATTGCTTTGTAATACAAGAAACATAATAAAAATTATCAGAAAAGTAAAATAAATAGTTATGGCATTCTACGAAACAATTTTATTTACTTGTAAAGCACAAGTGAGCATTGCACATAACACATTTATTGTGTCCTATTTTCTATATTCGTTCAGAAACACATTTTCAGCCTTGAACATAAGTTTTATTTTGACATTCAGTAAAAAAGAGAAAGTTAAAAAAAATCTTGTTAATTAGATAAAAAAAAATTGGGGAAAACAGCCAACAGATTTGAAATTCAGAATTTAGTATATATCTTTATTCATGAAGTTTTACGTAATTTCCTTTTCATCTATATTCTTGTCAGAAGTATGAGCAAATAAGCACTATTATAGCAAGATGAAAGCTATTCTTTCTGTTCTTGTAAATTGTTAATACCAAGATGAAAACATTTAATGAAAGATTCTAGTCTATTTAAAAGAAATTGAATAATTTTTTTGAATGATGTATTTTGTAAAATTACAAGCTACATCATTACAGACAAGTTTCATCAAAAAACATAAAATGTCTTATTAAAAATTGTGGTAAGTAATTAGAATTCTGGTTATACAATCCCATAGGCAAATTCTGGTTGAAAGGAAATTTTTCTTAAATAAAAATTGAGATTGAAAAACTTAAAGAAGAAATATATGTTGTAAAGCATTTAGTTTCAGCTGAATTGAATATATATGTTTATAAATTTGTATATATCTATATATATGGTGATGTCAATTATTGACATTACCACTTCAAATTATAAATAAACCTGTATATGCAGAAAAAATCCCATTTTAAATATATTGAAAAAATGAACAAATAAAGATTTCAATCTCAAAATGATGAAAAGATTAAGAATAAAAAAATAAATTGCAAATAAACTAAATGATTTGAAATCAAAAAGGACAAAAATTGAAGAGAGTGTTTTTAAGTATACCGTTGAACATAAAATATTAATGAAATGAAATCACAAGTGTCTTAGTAATCTGTCTTTAATCCCACATTGTCTTTTGCAGTAATGTAATTTCTTTTTGCGATTCCTCATGTCAGTTGCAAATATAGTAAGCTGAACCTTTTTTTTTCCCTCCTCCACTTAACTATCGACAATGGAAACAAAATTATGTGATTAAATGTTTAATAAAGCAGCATAAACATTCCGAATTTTTTTACAATTATGCAATTTATTGCTGAAAATAGTGCACAAAAGTATTTTTTAAAAATTTCGAAAATTCAAGAAAAATTTATATTAGTATTATAAAATATAATTGTTTTAATTTTAAGATATTGTTTAAAAAATATATATTTTCATTTTGCCCCCCCCCCCCTGCAGACTCACTAATTTTTAAATGTCACTACCGAACACAGATGTCCACCTTCTAATATAATGCATGTGCCAAATTTGATAGCTGTAGATCTAGTAGTCTGTCTTGTAAGGCAGCAACGTAGACACATTACAGTTGTTTGTGTTCTTCATTAATAAGCAGAATGTTTTTAGTGGTTTTTAAAGGTTCTTAGTGTTGGCTGCTCAAAATTTTCCATAGAGATTAAATGAAATATTGAGAGTTATTAATATAAAAAAAAGGTTTATTCAAGTTTCGAAAACGTACTTGTCAGTTATCAGTAGCATAGTCTATCAGAATTTTTTTAAATAACAGCATAAAACAAAAATATATCAAGCTGTTGCGACAAGATAAAAGAAGTTGCAAATAAAATATGCTTGTATTAATTTAAACCAGTTACTTGAATGAGGTTCTATCCACATTAAGACAAAAGACCACTCTCCCACCCACAAAAAAATAAAAGAGATAGCAGGTGAGAAAGAGAAACCGAGGCAGTTCATTCCAAATTCATATATATTCGAGCAGGAGATTTCATAAATATCTACTTAGATGGGCATTTGTTTTAGTGATTCTGCAGATATATATTGGATAGTGAAAGTTTCAAAATTGGATCTTGAGAGGCTTAAGAAGTTGAAGTATTTTTTAAACTTTAAATTTAATTGATCAGA
The DNA here is from genome assembly GCA_026289955.1 of Argiope argentata. Classification (NCBI taxonomy): domain Eukaryota; kingdom Metazoa; phylum Arthropoda; class Arachnida; order Araneae; family Araneidae; genus Argiope; species Argiope argentata. The sequence continues at coordinate 2,367,600 of JAOUZG010030883.1, read as the reverse complement.
AAATAATTAGTTTTTAGAATGTGTAAATTCTCATGGTTAAAGTAGTATCTATGACTTATTTATAATCCATGCAATATTTTTTAAAATTTCTTTTGAATGTTAGATTCACAATAATTTGAACTGGATTAATTTTCATTAATTGCTTCTCTTATAATCACAATTATTACTGTATTTTCCATAATTGCTATTGATTTTTTTTATTGAATATTACTCTAAATTTTAGCTCTTCCTGACTACCCTAGTAATCTAATAAATTCATATTTATAGACTTTGTATGCATATCAGTTTAATCATGGATATATATTGCAGTTATGTTTTTATAAAAGCTTTATAGTTATTTATTATTGTTGTTGTTCAAAAGAAACTTGATAGTAAAAGAGAAAATAAAAATTTTAAAACTGCTTTTTTTCACTTTTTATTATATATATACAGTAAAATATTTAATAATAGTTTTTAAAATTGATATATTCATTTTAAATCTTTGACAATTTTTATATAATTATATTTATTTATTTATTTGTAGGAATGCAAAGTAATTCCCGGAGTTATTCTTGTTGATTCCTGTAACTAAGAACTGTGGTGTTCTGTTCTGAACAGAAACGAAATCATGACTTGGAAAAGTATAAACTTTTTTGAGATCTACTGCATGCAAACCATTTTGGGATTTGTGCAAATATTAATATTTTATCTGTATTTGTTGTATCCTTTTAAATTAGTCACATCCATTTTATATGCAATCCATTTGATATACTATATATGCAAATCACATGCTTGAATCATTCCAAATCAAAAAAGCTTTTAAAAAAATTTTTTAAAGAAAAGACATTGACTAACATTATCTCAAATTTTCATAAAATTTTCCATTTTTATTAATTTTATGGACAATAGTAATTAGTCAATTTTTTTTCTTGTGGCTTAAATTATTTAGAGTTTAAAGCCTGCAAAATTTTAGGAATTTTTGGTTTCTGCTTATCAGACCTGGAAAACTAAATTTGTTTGCATTGAAAATAAAGCATATTGCTTATTGACCAACTTGATGATGTTTTTATAGGCATACATCAATAAATATTTAATTCAGAAAAAAAAAAAAAGCTTCTGAGTATTTATATACGGTAAAAAAAAGTCCTTTAGTTTATTTATATCATTTTTTATATAATATGAAATTCTCTTCTATTGAAGTATCTTCCAGAGGGAAAAGTAATAATAAAAAAAAGTTCTTGTTTCTAAAAAAATTAACTCTACCTTATGAAAAAGTAAAATAAGTGTTGTTGTTTTTTTAAAAAAAAACTTTCATTTGTATTTAACTTCATGAAAAATTTTTTTTAATATTTGTTTGTTTGCAGTGTATTAAATTCAAAATTCCTCTTGTTTAAAGGCAGCAGTTTACTTAAAAAAAATATGAAAAGTAATCTCTAATTTATATTACAAACTGGGCCTAAAATAACAATGTTTTTTTTTTATATCATTTATAGTAAAATATTAACTTCAAAGCTTTGCATTTGTTATATTTTTTTAAAATTTGATATGCATTGTTATAAAACATGCCATTAGACATTTTAAATTCTAGTTCCATTGTTCTTTAGATTTCTCATGTGCCTTTAAAACTTATCTGGACTCATTATGCATTCTTATGAATATTGTTAAGTTTTTTCTATCATCATTTTTAGTGGTACACAATTGCATTTACATGCAAGATAGATTCTATATATGCATTTTCACTCTTGAGTAGAAAAATGGTAGTGGTGGTCTGTGTGAATCTAAAAACTTTATACAAACATCTTCTGCATTTACCTCCCTTATAATATCAAAATACATTAAATTACCTTAAGCACATGCAGTAAAACAACCAGGATATGAATCTTCTATTTCCACAAATAAAGTATGCTACTTGTTACATAAGTTGAAAATGAAGGAATAAGTTTTTTTATTTCTGCTGATTCTTCTGGTCTCAGTTATTCCTGAGTCATCTACTATCTAAAAACCGGGACATTATTTTGTTAATGGAAATGTTTGAAAATCTTTGATTCGATTTTCCCAAGTCAAGTGAGTAGAATCGAATGCTTCTTTAGAAGCATGTTGAAAGTTACTATTTGTAATTTCACTTTTACAAAACATAATATGTTTATTCGTTATTGTAACTTATCAGTTCAGATGTCATCAAGCTCTTTCTTCCTAGCTAAACATTCGAACTAAATTTCCCTCTTCCATCACTTTTTTTCCCCCTTCAGAGCTAGTTGTAAAAATTGACCTCAGGGGTTTGAATTGAAAGTCCTTTCCATGTTGACTCAAATTCATTAAACTGAATTTACTTTTAATCTACCTTCCATATCCAGTATTTAGATTGTGTATGTTTATTATGTATAGATAGTTTCCTTTCAAAAAAGTCAATTCCTGTTTTTTGGATCTAATATACTATTCTTCCTTTGTGTCTTGGATTATCAAATACAATACTAAGAGATAAAATTAGTTTATTATTATTTTTATTATTGCATCCTTCCTATGAATCATGAATGAATAAGTAAGGTATGATTGTGAGATCCAGTTGTCCATCCCTGAACTTTTTCCATTGCAAAAGCAGCTTTTATTAAAATTCTACATAACGAAAAACAACCAGGAAATACTTTAAAATTTGTTGTTGTTTTTTAAATAAAGCTTCTAAATTGGGAATGTTTGTGTTTGATATTGCCTTCAGTTTTTCATTGATAAATTTATGAACTGAATTTGAGTACCATAACATTTCTGTTCAATAGTGGAAATCCACTGACTGTACTTGATAGGGTCGTCATCATTATAGTTCTCAAATTTTGACTATAAAAGCTGCAAAAAGTTCTGTTTTGATGGTCATTTGTTACAATGCTTGAGCATACATTCATTTCATGCTTCTTCACAAACAATATATACACAATTACCTTCAGTATCTGCACCATGAGTCAATAAATGAAATTTTGATGTATTGTGCATATACACACACATTGTGTGCCGGTTTCATGTTCCAAAACACACTTCTTAGATCTTAAAGAGCAAAATTTTGGAACCTATCTTCAAGTCAGTTAAGAAATTGAGTATAATTCTGTTACATAACATTAAAGGTTTCCTCTATTCGATTTTCTTTTTCATACATTTACCATATCCTTCATCTTTAACAAAATTTCACTCTTCATCATCTAATAAATCTTTAATAGTTCAGCAATTTCAGAATTCAAAACTATTTCCTTCATTTACTAACCATTATGTTGTTGTTGTTTTTTTTTTGTTGTTGTTATTGTTGTTGTTTTTTAACCTTGTCTTTGAACAATTAGTCTTATAAATATAGTAATAAGATGTATTGAAAGACTGAAAGTTGAAATTGTGAGCAGTTGAATTATTTTTTATGTTTAATTTTACTTATTTTTTAATTATACTGATTAAGTTTTTCTGATCATTAAATTCTTTTATCATACTTTCTTTCTTTTTTCTCTTAAGTAAATCAACTTCAAAAACAATTTGCATTTTATTTCATTTTTTACATTTTTTAAATACATGTATTTTTGCTCTACTGTAAGATAGTCTCATATATTTAACCCTATAAGACCTAAAGATCCAATATTGTCCCATTCAACAGGTTCCTGACTCAGGCATTTTGGGGCAGTTAAATGAGCTTAAGGGATGAAAATTATAAACAATTTATTGCAATTGCAACATGTTTTTCAGTTTATTTTATGCATAAGACATTAAATTTTTTTATATGTTTATCCATAAAATCATTTTCTTTCATTGCTCTTTATTTACATATTTTTATTTACACTGATTATTCAAATATTTTTTCAAAATCTTTTTGCCCATCTTCTCTTTTCTGGCACCTTTAATTTGCTTGCCCAATTAGATATTAATTTTTTTTTAATTTTGACAATTTTGCTTTTTTTAACTTTCACTATCAATGCATTTTTTTAAAAAAAATATTTTGACTATTAATTAAAATCTGCCTCTCTATAAAATTTAATGCCTTCAGTTTCAATTTTGATGAAACTTCTGTGAAAATAATTGAAAAATTATTAACCATGAGAAATGTCTACAGGTTTGCTAAAAGTACAGATAATCTTATATTTATTATTTATTTATCAAAAATTTTCTAGAAATACAAGAATTGTCCTTTATTTCTATAAATGTATATGTATTATGTCTCAATTATTTATTAAACTAAGTATAAGTAAAGTTAAGTATTAAGTATAGGAGTCTAATTTGAATCGCTGAAAGAATTCTACTAAATTATGTGATGGAATTTTTTTTAAGAGAATGAATAAAATGATCACTTGATCAATCAATAGAAAATATTTTTCCCCCTTCTAGATATCGCCAATGTATCTCCCCCCCATAAAAAATATGTAACTGCTAATATGAAGATAAATTTTATTATTATATTGTATTAAGATACTCTTCAGGCTCATCTTTACTGAATTAATTTTTTAGGGAATTGAATTTTCAGAGTTGAATGGAAGAGATTTTTACAAATTGCATTCTATATTATTTCTGATATTTGGAAGTTAGAAATATATTTTAAATTTTATATTGGTGAAATAATTTTGCATTATTTTGGAAAAATAATAAATTTTTGCAATGCATTTTTCAAAAATTTTCATTGGGTTCCTTAAAGTTCTTCAAGCCACTAGTACCTTATATAAAATTGCACTATATCTATAAAGTTTGTAAAAGTATTATTGATGAGTTTTGAAAATCAATTAAAAGTGATATTTTTTATTTCTTGCTAATTTTTATATACTCTATAAACTTTTATGAATTTTTTTAAATTCTGAAAAACGAAATTAAAGCACAAACTTTGTTTTTATCATCAAATCTTTCAAGTATGCTTTTTAAGTAAAAAAAAAGTATGCTCGAAAAAAGAGATTTAAAGATAATATTATTTTATGTTTTATTAATTTAACCTTATTTTATTTTCAATATTTACTCTTAAATCTATAGCAACTTTAAAATGTGAACAAAAAAAATGTATCTAAATTCGTCGAAACATGCGCGAGTATAAATTCAGCTACACCGAATGAAGCAAACTCATCTCTCAAATCACAAATGACAACCACAGGGGGTAAAACTGACTATACATTTCATTTATAGCTCAATTAATGTCAACTTCATGTTCCCCTTTTCTGAAGGAAAAGGTTATTTCATTTTGTTTTCCTCCATAAGAAACGGGTCATTTACTTTTAGGCACTCAAATTTTTGCACTAGCTAGGCTCATAGAGTTAAATATATGCAATTTCATTGTGAAATATCCAACTTCATATAATAAGCAATTTAGTTAACAAATTTCATTTCTTTTCTGACAGTTCATCAGTAGTAAATGCTTCAAATTATATGGTTCATCAACTTGGGCATTTAAGCTATTTTAACATTACTCTTTATAATTTGTGTGATATTTTGTAGCTTGTTCCTATAAATTTCACAAATTTTTTGTCCTATTTTCACTTTGAAAATCTTTTATAAAATTATCCGTTTCTGCCCTATAGTTACAACATCAAATATTTCTATACTTTTTTTAAGTGTCACAATGTATAATTTATAAAAATTTGTATTTTTTGAAAATATAATTTGATAATGAACAATAATGGGTTTGAACTCATAAATTGTTCCTATTTTCAATTTTATAAGAGTTACATTGTTTCAGATAATTTTTCAATAATTTAGTCCCCACCCCCTTTGACATGTTTTAACAAATGAATATAGCCATGACTATTTTTCAAGTAATGCTGCACTTCTCCTTTTTTCCAATATTCAAAAAATAATTAACTGAAAAGCATATTATTCTTAGAAAATACAGTGTTTACCCATGAAACTTATACAAAGGTAATTAATTTTGATTTCTTAATTGCTTTAAAAGTACTTAATTTTTGCTGTAATTTATCACTACCTACTCTGTATGCAAATACATGCATAAATAGATGTTTTTTCATGATGGATTCATTATCTTTAAAGATTATTCAAACAAAATTCTTCAATATTCCTTGTAAATAAGGAAGATAGTTTATTTTATATATATATAAAAAAAACAAATTATACCTAGCTGCAGGTCTGAGAAGTAAAAACTGGGACATTCTGAAGAACTTTTAACAAGCTATAGAATTTAAGCAGTTTTCAACTGAGCAAAAATATTTTGTGCATTTACTTAAATTTCAAAAAAAGAACGAAGATACCAGGTGTCGTTGCAATCTGAGATCATAGGTGTCATAATGAATGAATTGATCATGAAAACCTTATCTTATTTTTCATATATCTGTTATAGTAAATTTATCAAAATTCTTTCAAAATCTGCTGAAACGTCATTCAAATTTAATAGCTAACATAATAGAATAGCTAGATTGTTTTTTCTGAAAAGTTAAATTCTTGTTATACATGTGTAATATTCCAATAATGTAGTATTCATTATTAAATGGGTTTCATTATTTAAAAAATAAACTATTGCTGCTTTTCCATTATGAACTAAAATATTTGACTTGTTCAATGGTAAACAAATAGTTGGAGGAGTGTTTGTCACTTCTGTAGTTTGCAGAAAAATCTAAATTTGTTTCCAAAATCAAAATTTGAAAGCAAAGAATTCCATTTCATTTTCATTCATTTCAGTGGGTGTATAATTTAGTTTATTAATTTCATTTTAAAGCTAATATTTTAATCTGGGTTTAATGAAATATTCTTCTTGTAAGAATTCTTTAAACATATAAAATTTAAGATTTTTAATTATTATATATCTTATATAACATGAGAACAATTTAGTGATTAGGTCTAGTAGTAGTTTGTGCATGTTATAATTCTTCTATTGTTGTTACTTGTATTTTCTAGATATAGATTGTTCTAGCATATACATTTACCTTTTTTTCTTCTTCTTGATGATACTTTGTGAAATTGCAGTGGGTGTACAAATTTATGGAAGGTAAATTCTGTAAAGAATATCATGAAATGTATCTTTAACGTGGAATTGTACCCTATAATATATTTTAATTTCTTTCTTTCCTATGTCAATTGTTAATTACATTATGTTTTCATGTTTTACAATTATTAATAATGGTCATAGTTCTTATATATACAATTTAGTAATTAGTTTTAGTAGTAGTGTATATGTTATTAAATTAGTAGTGTGTCTTGTATTGTTGTTACTTATATTTTCTGGAAACTGATTGCTTTTGTCTCCTCGTTTATCATTTTTTTTTTCTAAATTATGTTTGAAATTACAGTGGGTGTACATATTTATGAAAGGGGAATTTTTGCATTGTGATAATAAAAATATTATGAAATTCACCTTTAACTAGGATTTATATCCTGTTATATTTTGTACCTTTTTTATTGTCATTTGACAATTAAATTTGCCATTTATATCATAATGTTATACATTTATTAATAATAGCATTTTTAAAAAAATGTATTGTATTTTGAAGTACCTGATGCACATAATACTATGTAGTTTTCTTTTGTGCTTTCATATTTTTCATACAGAATGTAAACTTTTTTTTTTCATTTTTTTTTTTGTGTTACATGATACTTGCAAGTGTTCTGATATTTTGTCTGGTCTTTATTTAAACATGCATTAGAAGTTTTTCAGTAGTATTCCTTCATCTAGATCTGAAATATGTCCTGATATATCGTACTTCTTGTATTTATAAATCTCACTGTAAAAAACACCAATGCTGTCATGAATCACCTATTATGAGTTTGATAACCAAAGAGAATGAATATTATTATTTTCCAATACCAAAGAGGCTACTATTAGAATTTGTTGGTAGTTATTTATTCTCATGATTATCAAACCCGCTTAGAGATGAGAAATAATTGGTTGTGTCTGTATAGGTAAGAAATTAAATTTTATGTTAATTCTTCCTTTCAGCAAATTTGATTATAATGCACAAAAGATCGTGAATATACTTTCAAAGCCTAAATATACTGGCTATCTCTATATCCAATAAACCATTTGTGTAAAGGCAGTATATTGATATATATATTTTTTTTTTCTGTACTTCAATGTTGGTTTTTCTGTTGCTGTATTTGATTCATTAATAAATGTTGTTCTTTCATTCAGTGTGAAGAAATTTTTCAAGCAATTTCATTAAATTCAAGATATAATTTCCAGGATTAATTTTGAAAACTGAGATACTGGGTTTTCTCCCCTTTTTTATTACATGACAACAGTGTGTGTGTATGTGTTTCAAATTGATTGCCACTGTACTTGGTGTGCTTATTTCCAATATGAAAACAGTTTTCCTTCATCTGCTATACATTTTTAGATTTAGAGTAGTTAAATTTTAATCTATTTAAGACTTAAAAGAATTCCATATTTCTCTTCTCAAATTAGTTATGTTACTGCATTGAAAAAATCACCTAAATATAGTACTGTTTGAAATAATTGGGACAAATAGGGGGGACCCAATTTTTTCTAAATCCTTAGATTTGATCACTACATGCCATATGTAAACAAATAAATCTCTATGTTAGTACAAAGTAAATCGTCCTTTAGCATTAATGGCCTCTTTAACAGGGTTTTAACTCCACTAGTGTAGAGCTCACATTCTTGACTTCATTGTCATGGAGCCTCTCTTGTATAGTGCTTTTTAACATTTTTCATGCTGTGCATCTCATCTTAGCTAAACAAATCTTAAGAATATGCCATAATTTCTCAATGGGATTGTCTGGTGAATTACTAGGCCAATCAAGAACTTTTATTTCATTTTCCCCCATAAAAGTTAGGATTAATTTTGAAGTGTGACAAGGAGCCAACTCTTGTTGAAATGTTTCCATGTGTGGAATAATCCTGCTGTGTAATATTTCTATGTATTTGATAGAATGAATCCCGCCTTTAAGAGAATTCACTTTCAGTGTTATTTGTTGTGGGGGGAACCCAAGAGATCTGCTTAGAAGGTAGTTTTACAGACTGTTGGTATGATCTGGTCGCAGTTTCACCTTCATTTTGTTTAACTACACTTGATTTACATCCCAGCACAAATAAACATGCTATATCACTGAAAATCACTTTCTTCCGGTCATTAACAGTCTATGATTGATATTTTTTGGCCCATGATAAACGTTTTTTTTAATCACTTTCTGAGTTAGAAATGGTTTTTTCGTCAATCTTGTTGCCTTACGGCGAACTTCTAAAAGCTTTTTGTACGGTTGAGGTGGAGTGGATATTTTATGTTAATTTTTTTTTCTTCATAAAGTTTTAATTCTTTTAATGAACAAAATTAGATGACACGATGACTTAGGAAAAGAACAGAACTGATTTTTAAAGAATCAAAACAATAATCTTCGTTGTTTCTAGGCAACCAATATTGCCATCTGACAAAAATTTAAAATAAGACGAAGATGGGCGGGGGGAAATAGAGGACACTACACACTCCTTTCTCAGTGAGAACGATTTGGAGACATAATCCTTTAAATGGGGTGGAAACTTGACGATTCTTCCACTGCGTGTGGTATAGTTGGCATTAACAGGTGTAGAAATTTTCTCCCGAGGCTCGCTCTAGGTGTGCAGATGTGGATAATCCATGTGCCTGTAGGTTTCAAGAGGCTGCTCATTATTGTCTTTTATGGTAAAACAGCGTTTCAGCCTATCATTTGAAATTCTTTTGACAGTTCAATTAATTTCAGTGTAAAAATGTCTTGATGCTCGGTGCTTGAGAGCATAAGGTCCAATATAAACTGGTTGCGAAGATAAAGTAGTCGTGTTATCGTAGACGAAAACATGCGAGCAATTCAAGAGATGTTTTGAAACGAATACGGTTGTATTGCCATGATTAGTCTTTGCAAACTGTTTCATGCTATGGATATTGGTTTGTAAGCTTTGCACGAATTCTGAGTGTGATATTAAGAATCTTGATGACGAATTATCCGAGTAAACATAGGGGACTTCTGTTAAGAAGTTCAGCTGAAGAGTAACCTATATCTTCTTTCAGTGCCAAGCATAAACCAAGAAGGAACAAAAGTAAAGCGTCTACCCAAGATTGTTGTAAATGACATTTCAAGTTTGCCTTTACAATCCTGCGTTGTCGCTCATACAATCCGCTCTACTGTGGATGATATACTCTCTCTATATTTTTGAAAACCGAAGTATTTGCTCAAAGATGAAAAAAAGTTGACTTTCCAATAGACCTCCTTGAACAGGTAAAAATACGCTGTGATATTCCAAGACGAGAAATCCAGGTTGAGATCACTGCCACTGATTCAACCCACCTTGAAAAACAATCAATCATCGTTAATAAATATCTGAAATCTTGACATGAAGGCAAGGTTCCAACTATATAAATATGAATGTTTTGAAAACATTCAGGTGGAACCTTGAAATCCATAACAGCTGACTTTGTATGTCTTTGAACTTTAGATCGTTGGCATTCCATGCATTCTCTACACCATAACTGTCAATCTTTATTGTTATTTGACCATATAAATCTGATTGTGATTAATTTTCTTATGTTCTAATCCCTGTCATATATAGGGTATGCATAGAAGAAAATATTTGTTGGCGAAAGTTTAAAGGGATATATAGGCGATTACAGTTCGTAGAGACATCGAAATAAATCAATTTTTCGGGATCTGGAATGGGAATCTGAACCATTCTCAGCCTTATCTTCGTCATCTTGAAATTCTGCAATAGTCGAGTAATCATTTGGAGATTGTATTTATTTTGGAAAGAGCATCTGCAACAACGTTTTCTTTAACGATACGAATATTCATTGGAAAATGAGCAATATAACTCAATTGTCTTGGGAAAACTTTGTCTAAATTTAATTGAAAGGCGAAGGTGATGGATTTGTGGTCCGTATAGATGTTGAAAGACTTTCCCTCTAATATGTACCTAAAATGCTTTATTGCAGTGTAGATGGGCAAGAGCTCACGATCATATGCGCTGTATTTTCTCTGTGTTTCAGTTAAGGAGCATGAGAAGAAACTTAATGGATGTGTATTTCTCCCTGGTCAATTGGATGAATGACGGCTCCGATAGCTGTATCTGAAGCATCGCATGAGAGAGATATAGTTGCATCAGTTGAGGGGTGAACTAGCATAATAGCGTGACAAAATGAATTTTTGAGGATTTTAAATGCAATGCGGGAATCTTCAGTCCTTGCCAGTGGTATTTTACTATTTTTGCATCGTCCACTGAATAGTGAGGTTAGAGGTTGTTGAAACTTGGCGCACTTTGGGATGAAGTAGGGATAAAAATTGATCATCCCTAAGAACATGGCCCATGTAGGTGGATGGTGTGGGTTCGAGTATGTTTTTTATGATTTCAACTTTAACCGGAAGAGATCTTATTCCTACAAGTAATAAGACCCCAAAAAATTCAGTTTAGAAGTGCCAAAAATACATTTTGCAACATTGATGCATAAATCATAGTCGTTTAATCTTTGAAAACACGTGTATAAATGCTTACAGTGTGAATCTTCGTCTGCAGAAGCAATTAATTTGTCATCTAAATGGCAAAATGTAAAGTCTAATCCTGATGGTATTATATTCATGAATTGTTGATATGTTTGTGCCGCATTGCATAAACCAAATGTCATGAATGGGAATTCAAACAGCCCAAAAGGAGCTATAATGGCCATTTTTGAGATTTCGTTTTCGCGCACTGGATTTTGTTGATAAGCTCTAATTAAGTTAATGGATGAAAAAAAATTCTTTCTATATGGCCACAGTCGATCAAGAACAGTAGAGAATATCCTTCAGGAATGGTAATATTATTAAGGACCTTATAACCTCCAATTACCTGATTTCTTTTGGGTGAGATGTAGAAGATTGGTCCAACAACAATTATTTGAATATTAATTTTGTTTTTGTACTCAGTTTGGTATTTCCAATTATTATTATTTTTTAATTTGTACTTTCTGCTTGATATACTTTGCCACAATGGAAAAACAACTTTTGACTACAATATTAACCATATTTTGTATACATGTAAACATTTTAATAATTTTAAATTTAGGTCTATTCCTTCCATATGTTTTGTACAGCATAGCCATATTTGTCTCTTGAGCCATTAAATCTCCTACACTTGCCTACTTCTTCAAACAGAAGAAACACATAAAAAATTAGTATATAAATATTTTACTCTCATACAGAAACTTCTGTGACAAATGGGTTGTGTACTTATGTTTAACTATTCCCTTGACCAGCAAAGGGACCACATGAGATATCCTTCTCGTGATAATGGGATTGAAGAATAAATTATGCCATTTAATAAGAAAACAGTGACTTACTTTAGAGGGCAGTAATTCTTTCTAACTTGAAGGGGGGATCATTTGTGAACTTTTATTTGGACAAGATAAAATCATCTTATATAAAGCTAGAATTAATGAAAAAGTTTCATAGTATTCTTTGAGAAATTTTGCGTAAGGAAAGAATGCACGGAATAAATAGAGAAAAATTCACGATTTGCTTTCTTATGGTCACTAAATCAGATAGCTCATAAACGATGTTCACTCCGTGGATTCCATGAATGAGATACTGTGAAAAGTTTTGATTTGGTTTGTCCTTGCTGTCGAGAACATTTTGTACAACTCTAAGACTGAAAATTACTTTTTGTGAAAATCCTTCAGTAGTTGTAATGTGAATGTAGTTCAACAAACTGCATAAGGGAAAACGACACTTTTTTTTCAAGATTATTCAGGAAAATACGAAGCTCAGGTAAACAAGATTACTCAAAAAATATCACTTACTAGTTAGCAAAAGTAGATAATAAATTAATAACCAAATAATACTAACTCTCAGCTCAACACCTCACTTGGTGATGAAAAAAAAAAATCAATGTAAGGATTTCTTGAATAAGTTAAGTGGTTCATCTTTGTGTTGTAGTCTTCCAATAGGAATTCTCCTGAAGAATTATCTAATCTCGGTTTTTAAGATAATTCTTGCATTTTCATGTCCATTTTTGTCTTCAAGGATGAGGGTAATATCTATAGTGTCCCTTAGAGGGTCTGTAAATATATCTTTCCTATCATAAGATTGACAAGACTATGTTAAACAAAATTTGCAGTTTCTGATTCCTCATGGAACTGCAAATGTTTTAAGCAAAATCTTCTCTCCGCCCCTTAAATTTTAATAATAGAAGAAAATTGTGTCTTTGAATGCCTAATAAAGCAATATAAACAGTTCGAATTTATTGCAAGGAGGAAATATGTCGTTCAAAATTATTCACAAAAATATTTTTTTAAAAAAAAATTAGAGGAAATCAGGGACAATTTATGTTGGAATCATAAAAGGATAATTTTATAAATTTAAGATGTTAAAATCACATTTGTAGTGTAATATTTTCATATGGGGAAAAAATTCAAAATTTCGAAGAAGTCACTTTGAGATGCACATTTCTACTTTCTAAAATATGCCTGTATCAAATTTGATAGCTCTAGATCTGGTAATCTGTCTTGTAGGGTGCCAACATAGACACATTACAGCTTTTCCTGTTCTTCATTATTTAACAGAATGTTTTGTAGTGGTTTTTAAAAGTTCTGTATTTAAGTCAAAGACTTGAGTGATGTTCAATCCACATTGAAGAAAGAGAGGGAGAGAGAGATGAGGAGTGCATTCAGAACTCATATATGTTCGGGTAGGAGAATTTTTCAAAATCTACCCGAGTGGGCATTTGTTTTAATAATTTTGCAGCTTAATATTGGCCAGTGATACTTGGACAGTGAACCTTTAACATCTAAGCAATTCGTAACTACTTTTTAAAAAACTAGATTATAATAGAAAAAGATTCTTATGTGAAAGAGAGAGGGGGACATTATTTCTTCAAAACAACTACTTCTATTGGATGAATATTTCTCATTTCCCTAAATTCACATTTTTTGGTATATCTCGCTGACATTCAATCTAAGCAACAATATGAAATTAACAAATCCTATTGCTATCCTACTAAAAAAATCAGTAATTTGAATATGACAATCACCATATTATATACAATTAGTCCTACTTATTATTGCGCACACAAAAATAGGCAACTACATGCTGTTAGTGTTTATTAGCAGAAAAAATGACCAACATCATTCACAATTATATATAACATTGATTACTTCTTCCACTACAACTTTACATGTAATCAACAATAAGAAGAATGAAGGGTGGGGGAGAGCAGAAACTGGGGTTTAAAGAGTGACATAATCGCAAATTCTGAATTCTTAAATATGCATTACTAATTGTGAGGGAAAACATTAATATCATGAAGTGCAAAAGAGTCTAAGAACTTACAAATTGAAATTAAAAACAACATGTTGACTCTTTTTTATCATCAGAGAAATCGGGAAAAATTAGGGAAATTTATTCAAAAACTGGACTTTTTTACAAATCGATAATTTTTATTCTAAATAACAATTATCTGATATTTTTTAACAAGTTGAATAAAACATCGTTGGCAACTAATGAAAACCAATAATTTGTTGTCGTCAAAAACAGAAGGCATCCACGTTTCTGCCCATTCACCAGGTTGGAAAAGATTTATGTATTATCGCAGTGCTTTTTGAGAAATTCCTACAATTAAGAACTCTGATTCGGCTATTGCGTATCTGTTAACCAAATTATTATTTACCTTACTTTTACATCTTACACACTTATCAAGGAAATTTACCTCTTTGCCACATTTTTTCCATCACTTATGATATTACAATGATAATTTATTGTATAATTTTTTAATTCATTTTTATACCAGGTCGCATTTGAGGCTAGGTTTATCATTTACCAAATCAGTTTTGGTACAGTAAAATTAGCATTTGGAATTTCTTTTCCATTGTAAGATTAATCATTATATGTAATTTATTGCAAATATATAAAAATGTATAATGTTTTCCTCAAAAGGTTTTGGCTTTTTGTCAGGAATATCAAAGTTATCAACATAATTGATAAATATATATATGTTAAAGCGAGGATTTTGAGTATTAATATTAATTTCTGTTTTAAACTGAATGTAAAATATTGAGCAATTATAAGTCCGAAATAATTTATTGTAATTAAATAGATATTTTACAAAAAAAATCCAATTCTCAGAGATCTTTTTATTGATTTAAGAAAATACTATACCTGACTGCTAATAATTTCTCAAAACTTTTTTTGCTTATTTTTAAGCATTATGAATAAAGATCTTTTACTATTTGCTTATTTTTAAGCATTATGAATACAGATCTTTTTCTAAATTCTTCCTTCGGATTGAAGACATGAAACGAACATTTTTCTAAAATTTTCTTCTACTATATTTTATTTTGTGTTTGTTTAAATTTCTCCATATTTTCTGGAAAAGGGTCTATAATTTAAAAATAAATTAACCACACAAAATTTTTTGAGACATTACTGGAAAATATCCCTTGATTTTCTCAAAAAAATATGTAAAAGATGAAGAACAGCATTTTTCTGTTATGTTTTGAAAGTATATTAAATCCGATTGTCACAAAATTTTACAAAATTCATTGACACTATCCTTTTTTTAAAAATATATATACCTCGAAGACATTTTTTTTTCTTTTGATACAAAAAGGGGGAAGAAAGTGGTAAGTTCCAATTTTCCACTTATTTCTATATGTTGTGGGTTAACTCTCTGACTCCCAAGGCGGCCGAGACGGCTCTACATTCAGACATCCACGAAACGGCCGAGCGGCCGAATTGCCACCTGTTTATTTTCTTCCCCCTTTCTTAGCGGGGTCGTAAGACGGTGAGGGTTGTTGCTTCCGTTTCTACTGTCACTGTTGATTAGTATCTTCTGAAAGTGTTTGAGGGTAGATGCTTAATTTACCGAGCGCTTTCTGCCCGCCAGCTGCTAAACTCGCTTGTTCAAATATTGGGATATATATCTCGATCTCTTATTTCTTCTCTCATTTTCGACCTCTCATTATTTTTTAGTACTAAGGATAAACTTTGAAATCAAGCAAAAGTCCGGTTCAGCCGTAAAAATGAATTTCTCATAAAATATAATTAATTATAGCGAAATAACCCGAATTCATTTAGCGGTTTTAGTTGTTAGATAGATTTTATGTTTGGAATACCTTATTCCCACACAGAGTAAGGGAATAATTAGTGATAGTTTTACAAATAAAATTCATTCGATTCCTTTATTATTTGGATTTAAACATAGGTTTACGATTTCGTAGTTTCTTCAAAAGTTTAAGGACTTGATCAACCGTTTGAAGAAAAAAAATTAAAAAAAGGAATTTCTTGTACATTTACTATGAAATGCATGCACTGTTTCTTGAAATTATACAAAGTTAAACTCCAAGCTTACACTTTTTTTTTTGTTCATTTCTGATATCCTGCGAATATAAGCCAAAATCTAAAATAACATTAAAAAAAAAGATTAAATTGAAATCTGCCATGCATATTTCAATGTATCATGCCAGAACATCATTTCTTGAACGACCAAGCACCATGTGATCGTGCAAGTTGAATTATATTTTTATTCATTTTCATTGTTTCATTGAATGAGTCACTTTAGTATGGCAAACGATCCAAAAAACTTTGTCTCGAATTTATTGTTTTTAAAAAATATCACATTTCCTATTTATTTCATTTCATATGATTACATCCCCAAAATGACATTTTTCTAGGTTTTATTTGCTGTAGTCATTAATTTATTATTTTTTTAATCACAGCTTTTGTAAATGCAATGGCAACACGTTATTTAAAGCTCATTTTCTGAGATGCTCGTGCAGATAATAACATTTTCCTTTTTCACCTACGGATTTTTGTTGATACCAAAAACCTCATCCCATAAACAGCATATATTCTGGCATGATAAAAAGTAATAAATAAATTCCAAAATTAGAATTTCTAGCATTGTTTCAAAAATTATTTAACTTAAAGAAAAACATCGAAAAGTATGTAAAAATAATAAATTAAAAAAATTAATGAATAAAAATGTTTATTGTTTCAGAAAAATGCTTAAATTAGTTATTTTTCGAAGCTCTATCTCCCCCATACCAATTCTTGAAACAGTTTTAATTATAAAATAAGATTCTAAATATTCCTTTCTTAAAAAAATTTGCTGATCGTTTGAAAATTGGCTGATAATATATCTTTTGAACAATGCTTAAATCAAAGACTATAATTTTAAAAAAAATGCTACCAACGTTCTCTTTGGTTAGAATTTCAGAGTTTGACTGCTGCCTTCATGAAATCGTTCATTTTTTCTGTAATATTCATATTTTGTTATTTAATAGCTATTGTGGATATGCAGAGTCGTTTAAAAGGGAAAGAAGTTTTGATTTAGATAGTTTTGGAAGTATAACTGCAAAATTTTAAATGGTATATATATCAACAAGAAAAATATCTTATCTACAAAATATTATTTGCCCTGGGTTATTATTCTGTCATTTTAAATTATTAAACTTTAGTAGATCTTTAAAATTTGCATTATTAATGAACTTATTTTTTAGATATGGACCTACTTATATCTTAATAGGTTTTAAACACTATAGCATTATTCTCTTTATATTTCAAAAATAAATGCAAGTAATTGCTATGAAAATAAATTAATTTAACATTTTGTAAATTTATAGGATATATAGACTTATTTTTCAAAATGTATAATAATTTTTAAGTACTTACAATGAGTTCTTTCTGTTAATAACTCTAAAAAAAGCGAGAGATAAATCTCAAATGATTGAATTTTCCAAAGCCGCAATAAATTTAATGGATATGCAAGTATACTATTTCAATGTTATGCTTCAACATCAAATGCATCTTTCCGTAAATTATTAAGTTGTAATCAAACATAATCAAACACAAAGATTTAAAAAACAAACAAACTTTGTTTTTTAAATCTTTGTTTGCCACGGAATTCAGAGGGTTAAGCATTCAGCCAATATGCTGATGATTTTATAACTGGTAGCTAAAACTTAATCCAGTTTTGATATCATTGAATATTTTTTCTTATTTTAATGCAGTGGTTTCATAATAATACATAAGGAATTTTGTAAAATTCATTCATTTGTAATTTGCTTTCTCCTTCTTCTCTCTCTCTCTCTGTCTTTCTTTATGTTTATAGAATTGACGTTCAGTTCTGTTGCATATGCTGGTAAATAGTATGTATAGGGAATAACCTATTGTAAGGAAGCAAATAATTTCATTCTGAAGCCTTCTTCCAATGTGCATTTTTATTTTGTTCTGAATCTTTCCTGAGTAATTTGACAAAAAGTTCTGAGATACGACCGATTGGCTTAAAGTCAGTATAGATGAGTATGCATCTTTTAGTGTTGGTTAATATAGCTACAAAAAACGGGGAAATACTTTGCATAATTTAAGCTTATCTGAAATTCGAAAACAGAAAATGTTTTTCCGTTTCATTTTTCTGAGTTTTGAATATTTTTTACATTGATTTTAGTTAAAAGAGTGGAACAGTTTTTCAGATACAGTTAAAAATATATTGTACAATGAAGCAAGAAACGAAAGCAACATTATTTTGAGGATATTAAAACATTCGATAAAAGGTTCCCTGGAAATATCAGGTAAATTTAAACAGCAGAGATCATGTCCACCCTGAACTGTAGCATTATCTTTTTACTTCGTTTACTTGCAATCAGACCAGCTGCTTGCAGATACTTAACCACATCAGTGTAATACTTAGAAAATTCAAGTGAAATGTAGTGTACATTTGACACAATATGTTCGAGAAATATATGTTTAGAACAAAATTCTAATGACGATTCTTAAAAAAATTAAATGAAAGTTACAAACGTGATATTCTTTTCCGTCATCATATAGCAAGGCCATATGCTTAATTGTGCAAAATAGCAGAGCATATATGATAAAAACCAAAAGCAGAATACTAATTAAATTTATGAAACAACGATTAAAATATGCAGCTTTCACATAAGGCAAAGCATCATCAAAGTAAAACAAAAATAGGATTTGAAATGCATGATTTACATTTGTAATGTGCAAATCTACTACAAAATCTTGAACACATTTTCATTGTATCTAAAACAAATGGAAAATTAAATATTAATATAATAAAACAGGTTAGGCTTAATCATATGCAGAAAATAAAACTTAATTAACTCACCAAAATAGAAAGTAAAATTCCAAAATACAAACACATAATCAACAAATCAAATGCATTTAAAAAACAAAGAAAATAGAATTAGCAATAGCAATTTTATCTCTTAAGTTATTTGTATCGACAAATACACACGTATTCTTATGTCTCAAGTTATATAGACTTGGCACTTGTGTTACAAAATTTTAATTAATAGACATGATGATTTAAGACAATAATGGTAGTTCCATCTGCATCTACCGTATCAGTCTCAGTTGCTGATACATTGTGATGCCTTAATGAATTGAAAGTATTCTGTTCATCACCCAAATACTTATTGGATAAAGAATAACAAGGATAGAATTCCAATATTCTCTATTCAAAACGTTTGTCTTGTTCAGTAGGTATGTTTTAATCTTTTTGACCATTTCTTGAAACTTCAGCTTTCGATTTGGTGGGGGGAGGGATATCTCTCTTCTCAATCCTAGTGAATATCTTAACATGTACTGTTTCTTTATTTGCAAGTTGACAAACAAATTAAATTTGATAATTAACATGTTGAATTTGGTTGGTTGGTTGGTTGGTTATGTTTATTGGCACAAAAGCCAATTCTGGCCATGCTGCATCAATCAAATGGTAAAAAAGGAGTTCCAATAAGATTGAGTTCTTAAATTAGAATTAAAAGTAAGATTTCAGAAGTAAATTGATGAATTAAAAATGAAACATTAAAGAATTCAAGAAAAAAATGAATGAGTAATGAGTTACGCATGAAGACAATCTTAAAATAGGGGAAGAGGGGGACATTAAATAAATCGCAACAAACCAATGGTCTATAAAAATTTAAAAATATTAGCTTGAGGATTGTCACCAACTATTTAGCATAAATCCGCGACGACTGTATTGAAAAACCATAAACGATGTTAATTAAAAATACAGGACAGTCAATTAAAACATGGGTTACGCTTAAAATTATATGACATGTTGGACATGGTTCGCCAAATAAAAAGTGTTTGTGGCTGAAGCGGTTATAACCAATGCTGATCCGAGTTAATTTAACATCGAATTCTCGCACTGAGATCGTAGACCAAAAACGAATCAGTGGTAATAGCGAATGCAGCTTATTGAAAGTCTGCCGATCCCAAGGCCATTGCCACAATAAATGGGCATGACGAGCAAAATATGTTTTTGATACGTCATGTAGAAGCTCTCACTGATAAAAAGAGCTTGCCACTTTTGCAACAAAATCTGACATTTCATTTCTGGTCATTCCAACATTCTTCAGAATACGGCAAAATAAAATTTTCAAATCTCTTTTTGAAGGTGCTAATTAGTCCTAGGATTTCCAAATAACTTTATGTATTTGAATGTTTTGATTGGAAAGATACAACAAAGTGCTCCTACTAACATTGTAAATACAGAATTTATTTGCACAGGAAGTCAAAATCACTCTAATGGCACATATTATTGGGACCGCTTCAGTAGTCAACACTGAAAATGATGTGGGAAAATTGCAGTTATGCGTCTCACTCAATGGCGGATTTCAACAAGAATCCACAGATGCTAATTTACTCTGAGGTGTCCTTTTACACCCATGTCCATAAATTAAGGATAATTCTGAGTCACATGGAAATCGAACTCTAAATTACAGATATCAACCGTAAAATGACTACACGCATCTTCAAAAATCATATGCAAATTGTAGGAAGAAACCAGATGCCAGCTATAGTACGTCACAATGATGAGAGTTTAAGAGAGTGACGCATAAGAAATACTGATAAGGAAGTAAACTTGCTAGCAAACGCTTTATAAACCTTTCAGTGTAATAACTACACAGTTATGACACAAAGGAAGCATTTGGGTGATTTTTTACTTGATAGAATTATCGGGCATCTGAAATGTGGCCGTACTCAGCTGGAAGTATTAGAATCGCCCTGAATGCTATCTCCAGGCTGTGGCAACGATTTCAAGATGATAGTAATGTGAGCAGATGTTGCAGCACAAGTCACCCCTAAGTTACAACGCCGAATGAGGACCGGTATTTGGAAGTTACTGCCAAAAGAAAAAGATGGATCCCAGAATCAGACCTGTAAAATATTAAGAATAATTTCTAGCTTTTAAGAAATATTTCTAGCTGTCTCGTTTTGCAAGTGGCAACTTGGAGTTCAATCCCAAGATGGATTAAAGTCACGTTGAATATATTTCCTGTGGGATATTGTTCTTCTTTTTATTGCAGAAAGCGGTTTATCCCTTAGGCAGCTTTAATATTTTTGGCGTGCGCGACAGGATGTTCGTGAGACATAATAAATCGAGATGTTTCAAGGGATAAAGGGTTTTAAAAAAGAAGATTTGAAATATGTAGTGTCAGAAAATAGGAGAAGACGTAGCGGAAAGTATTGCGATAGTTGGATTAAAGAATCTTATTTTAAACAGTAATGAATATAAGAATGACCCAGAATTTAATGAAGAATTTTTTAATGCTATTTCGGAAAGTAAATTACAAGAAGAACTGAAAAAAAAATACTGAAAGTTGAAGCTGAAAATGAAATAGAATGAACAAGAATACAATCTCAAAATGGGGGGCGTCATTTTCTTCTAATTCTACTGCTGGTTTAAATAATTCTAAGAGAAAGTTTACATTGCATAGATTAGAATTTAGACAATTTGGTGACGATATTAGAGATTGGCTCCCATTTTGGAGTCAGTTTGAAAAAATACTTAAAGATGGAGATGTCACTTCAGAAGACAAATTTCAATATCTAGTTCAAGCAGCAATTTCTAGTTCTCGTGCTAGAGAAGTTGCTGAAAGTTTTCCGCCAACTGGCGCCAACTATCAAAAGGCTATAGAAAGTTTAAGATTGCGCTTTGGTAGAGAAGATATTTTAATGGAAGTATATGTGAGAAAATTGCTAAAATTCATTATTTCTGTGCAAGCTAAAGAAACATTTTCATTAACTTCTTTGCATGATAAACTTGAGTTTTATTTACGTGCATTAGAAATAATAGGTGTAACCACAGATAAATGTGTATCTATTTTGCATCCTATGGATGAATCTTGTTTTCAAGCTGATTTTTTAAAGGCTTGGAGTCTTAGTAATATTTCCAATACAAACTCTGAAGCAAAAGAAAGATTGAATTATTTGATGCAATTTTTGATAAAAGAAGTTGAAGGTTAATAGTTTGGCCGTAGCTAGTTTCAGTTTAAAAAAGGCCAAGAATATATCTGAAAAAGAAACAATATAGTTCGGAAAATTTGAGAAATAAATTACCTATAGCTGTAGGTGTGTTAACGATTACTTGAAATAGGGATGTTAAGAAACCTTGCATTTTTGTGACGGTAATCATTCAAGTTCCGATTGCTTTACTGTTCTAAAAATGACTCAATTGAAAGACAAAAAATTATCAAAGAAAAACAATGCTGCTTTGCATATTTATCTCCATTTAATGTAATTAAGAAATTCCGAGCAGTTTTAAAATATGTGATATGTTCTAAAAAACATTTTCCTTTAATGTCTGATGTGCTTGATTCGCAAAAAAAAATGTCTGTTGAGGGAAAGGAAGATAAACCCGCCCTAGATCTTAATATGGCTCATTTTAATGAACACAATCCTAAGATATTTCTTCAAACTCTTAAGGAGAAACTGATATCTGATAGTAAGCAGAAAATTGTTAGGTTACTTTTTGATTCTGCATCGAAAAAATCATATATTTTGAAATCATATATAAAAATCCGGCAGACTTTCCTTCCAGAGACTGCAAGGCGAAACATCTAATCTTCTTAAGATTGTGAGAGGGTCCACAATGGTTGAAAAATGCTTTTGAATTTCAAAACATAATAGTTTTCTTAACCCATGATTGGAATGAAGAAGAGATTGAAAAAGAAAAGCCTTAGACGACTTATATATTATCAAATAATGAAGTCAGTGGTGTTACAAACTGGTACTACAGATATTTCTCAAACTATGATAGAATTGTTCGTCTTATTGCCTGGATACTTCGTTTCAGGACTTTCCGCAAAAATATAACTGAAAGAAAGTATGGTGAATTAATAGCGCAGAATTTCAGGAAGCAGAAACGAAGGTTTTATTTATGATCCAGAATGAATTGTTTCTCCCAGAAGAACAGAGGAGATTAAAAACTTTACAAGTATTTAAAGACGATCTAGGCGTCGTCCGTGTAAAAACTAAAGTTATTTATTGCGAAGACAGCGAAGATTTTCTTATACATATTGTTCTTCCACCGAAATATGAAATGGTAAAACGGTTAATCTATAAAGCTCACGTTAAAAACCGTCAAGTATGAGTCTAGATACTATTGAATGTATTTAGAGAAAAGTACTGGTTCCAAAATGAAAGAAAAGCAGTGAAACATGTGGTAGCTAACTGTTCTACGTCTAAAAGATGTAGTTCAAAGAACCTAGAAGTTATGCCCCCCCCCTCGAGGAAATAAATATGCTGTGGTATTTCAGATAACTGGCGTTGATATGGCTGGACCTTTATTTTTTAAAGAAGACAAGAAGAGCTGGGTTTTAATTTTTACTTGTGCAGTGTACATAGCAGTTCATTTCGAACTTGTTACTGCGGCATCGACCAACGCCTTTTTAGTGGCTTTTACAAGATTAGTTTCTCGCAGAGGAAGACACATAACGATATTCTGTGATAATGGCTCCAATTTTGTTGCTGCAGCCAACTATTTAAAACAACTGAATTTGTGCCATATTCAAAAATATAGAGCAATAAATTGTATTGAATGGAAGTTTAATCCTCCAACTGCTGTTTGGTATGGCAGAGGGTGGGAGAGATTAATTAGAATTTTAAAAGATATTTTGAAAAAAGTGTTAGGACAGGCAAATCTTAATTATGAAGAAATGATAACGGTTTTGACAGATTGTGAGAGGGTAATCAACTCTAGACCTTTAATTTGCATTCGTGAAATAGAAGCTATTAAACCAATTTCTATGTACATACAATATACTCATGAATGCAATCTTCCTTATATAGATGATATAAAGCAGAATTCTGAGAGCAAGAGACTGAAATACAGACAAGCAGTTCTGAAAGACTTAAGAAATAGATTCAGGTCGGAGTATCTAGACTCGCTCATTCAACAAAGAAATAAAAAAATCAAAGAAATATACAGTTACTGCTGGTGAAATTGTTATGATAGGGGCTGATAATAAAACGAGAATTGTCTGAGCTTTAGATCGTACCACTAAAATCACACCAGGTAAAGACGGACATGTACAGTTTGAGAAAGTGCAAAATTCATATTAGAGTTTCCTGCTCCCAATTCAATGAATATACCTATTAGAGTTAATATCATCTGATGGCATCTGGTTTGATGATGCCCGATAGTTTGAAAAAGCCAAATGGCATCTCGAAAACTTGAGACAGTACTTCTGTCAACGAGATGAAATTTAATAGAACGGGAAGAAAAAATAAAGTGCCAAAGAAACTTAAATTATGATTAACTTTATTTAATTGGACATTATCACATTTTTTTTCATTTTTATACTTAAATTTAATTGAAAATTTGTACAACGTTGCCTCAATTGAATTTCTTAAATGTGCTTAACTAATAGTTTTATGTTTTGATTATTATTTATAATCAAAAGGTGGCAGGAGACTCAAAAATTATTAATATTTTATTGATTTATTTTAGAATGGCAACGTTCTTTAAGAAATATTTCTAGCTGTCTCGTTTTGCAGATGGCAACTTCGAGTTTAATCTCAAGATGAAATAAAATCATGCTGAATGTATTTCTGGTGGATATTATATTTCCTTTTAATGCAGAAAGTGAAAGAAAACGGTGTTTTTCTTAGGCAGCTTTAATTAATCACACAGCCTGTTTAAGTTTTAATAGTATTGAAACCTGCTTTTAAAACAGCAACATGTGATTAATATTTTTCAGGGAAATTAATTTTATGATTACTATTTCGGTTTCTTGACTGTTTCTGATAATCTAACATTCCATCAAATCTAAATTATCAAATACTAAATAATTTTTAGCATAAGTTTCATATCTATCTATATATTGAGAAAGGATATAAACAGCTGAAACTTCGTCCAATTTGGTTGGAATTGAACATGAAGCTTAGAAGCTATATTTCATTTATATAACGATATCAAAATTTATTTCAATCTATAAATCTAAAATTTTTAATTCTTTAAATCCCACGGCTGCTGAATTTCTAGATTCACCAAAAATTAATAATAATGATTGAATTCGATGATCTACGTTAAAATTAGGATTAAGAGCACCTGTTATTAACCTAATCAAGCTGTTATCTCAATGAAATTTCATTTTCACAAAAAACCAGACAATACTTTATCATATTCACGAAAAATATCGAATGTATATTTCAAAGGAATCTATATATGAACGGTTTGACCATTTTCTGTGAAACGATATTTTTTGACATTCTTTTTTTTATATTTTTCCCTTATTTTTGATTTGTTAAAAAAAAGTCTTTATCTTACTTGATCTATGTTAAAGTTCCAATATATTGTAATTAATTTCTATTTGTTGCGTGATATTGACGTATTTATATTTCTGAATGCTTTTCCTTGTTTTTATATGTCATAATTAATAAAAAGACAACTTTTAACGAAGGATTTCTCTTGTAAAAATGTAGAAATAAAGAAAGATGTGTAATAATCAATTCAATTATAGAGAATTTTTAAAGTTTTAGTTTGAAACCTTAAAACCTGTAGTGAAATTTTTTTTTCTCCTTTCGGGGTACGGCAATTTTTCGAAAAACGGATTCGGATTAAAAAGTTAAGTTTGGAAGTACAAATTGCTAATGTGAGAAAAAAATGGGGAGTGAGGAGAGCAGGAGGTAAGCGGTCAGTCAGTGATAAGAATTCAGTCTTTCTTCTGTGGTAATCGTAACCTCTTCAGAAGGGAGAGAAGGCGGAGAAATAAGCTCGTTTTTCTTTGGAAATGCTCTTGCATGAAGCTATTTTTTGAAATAATCTTTTCTAAGACAGAGATAAATTTTAGAGAAGCCATGATCATAATAATTAGTCATTTGGAGAATTAAAGCAAATTAAGCCCAATAATTTTCATAATAATTAACAAGATAACATACAATTACCAGGATATACACTGAAGAGACGAGCAAAAAAAATTGGTATAGGTATGCGTATGCAAATAAAGAAATATAGAATCAATCAGAATAAGGCGCTACGGTTGACAACCTTTATATAAGACAACAAGTGTCTAGCAGAAATGTTAGATTGGCTACAGCTGCAACAATGGCAGGTTATAAAGATTTAAGTGAGTTTGAATGTGGTATGATAGTCTGCGCACGAGAGAAGAGACATGGCATCTTCGATTTAACAATGAAAAGAAGATTTTCCAGTAGAACCCTTTAACGATTGTATCGTGAATATAGGGAGTCCGGTAAAGCATCAAATCTGCGACAAAATTGCTGCCGGAAAAAGATAGTTCAAGAACAGTATCAACGATGACTGGAGAGAATCATTAAATGTGACAGAAACGCAACCCTCCCCCAAATTGTTGCAGATTTCAACGCTAGACAATCAACAAGTGTCAGCGTACGAACCATTCAACGAAACGTAATTGATATGGGCTTTCGGAGCCGAAGGCCCACTCGTGTACCCTTGATGACTGCGCGACAAAAAGCGTTAGCCTCGCCTGGGTTCATCAACACCGGCATTGGACTGTTAATAACTGGAAATATGTTGTCTGGTCTAACTAGTCTAGCTTCAAATTGTATCGAGTGGATGATCGTATACGGGTATGGAGACAACATCATGAATCCATGGACCCTACTTGTCAATAGGGGACTATTCAAATTGGTGGTGGCTCTGTGATGATGTGGGGCGTGTGCAGTTGAAACGATATAAGGCATCTGATACGCCTAGATACGAATATGACAGATGACTCGTACATAAGCCACCTGTCTGATCACCTCACCCATTCATATCCATTTTGCATGCCGAAGAACTTGGGGAATTCCAGCAGTACAATGCGGTATAACACACTTCCGGAATTGCAACAGAGTGGCTCTCTTCTGACTTTAAACACTTCCACTGGCCACCCAAATTCCCAATGACTTGTACATGAATACAAGTCATTTTACTTTAGAGATGCATAATCCATTATTTTTCTTAATAACAAATGATTTTGCTAGCGTTATTTTTAAATATTTATTACATATATTTGTTATTTCAATCATGTTATTAACTAATTTTTTAAAATTAGTATTAAATATAAAATATATTAATTGTAATTATTACTTAATTTGCTCTTTTAAGTAACGTGTGATTGAAATAATTTATCTATTTCAGCTTACTTTTAAATTTGTTTTTAAAACTATTTATTTAATTTATTTATTGAAGTAAAAGTTATTGAAGAAGAAGTGTTGTGGAGACCCAACTGTCTCCACAACACATCTTCAGCTGTCCAGAAATACTGGCCAAGTTCTTTAGCATCAGCATAGAGGATTCTGTGGCGCTCCTTTTAACAGATAAAGCAGTAGAGATCGCAGGGGCTGTCTTCAACAGCTTCAAGGACATTTAGAGTTTTGCACGTACTTCATGGACACGACATCATCATCATCAAAATTGAAGTAGACATTTTTTAAAAAAAGAATTAAAAATAAATGTAATTACTTTAAAATGTTTGCTTTAATTCTAAATTCTACCAATAAATAGCCATGCCGAAGTGAGCAAAATGAATACCATCAGAAACATACCCAGTTAAGAATATCACATATGAAATTTATTTGGGACATTGAATATCTATAGAAACTTGCTTAAAAACACAAATAAATGTTTTTTGGTGCTTACTTGAGAACGGAAGAAACCTTGCCTTCGTACAATGAGACAAGCCACAGACGGTGATCGTTATCATGCGATGGGATAGGGGGATTTAAATGCTTGTGAAGTGGTTAGCTCTTTAATTTTGATCAAAAGGTCCACCACCAAACCAATCGTGAAAAAGTGAGCTGCGATCATAAAATGAATCTCAATCAACTTCATTCAATGGGATTTACCGAAAAATTGGTAACCTGGGTGCCTCACGAACTCAACGAAAAAACAAAGACAGTCACTTTCAAATTGCTTATCAGCATCTCGCTCGTCCTCGAGCAATACGCGGTCATAAGCAGCGCTTTTTGTACCGAATCGTCACGGAAGATGAGAAATGGTGCCTATACATCAATATGAAGCAAATAAAGGAGTGGGTAACTCCAGGAGATAGGCCAAAGCCAAGAGTCAAGCTGGACCTTCATCCAAAGAAGATCATGATAAGTGTTTGGTGGGACTGGAAGGGCATGGTGCATTGGGAAATGCTCGAATAGAATGCCACGGTCAACAAGGAGCTTTATATTGTTACAAGCGGGCGAACACCGCTAAAATCACCGAAGGGGGAGCGATTGGTGACGGCGTCGAAGAGTTTGGCGAAAGGAATAGTCTGGTAGCCGGTGGATCGCTCGCTGTAATTTCCGAAGCTTCACGTCTCCCTCACCCGGCTATATAAGGGACGGGCTGCCGCATTCGGCAGTTCCTCTCTCAGAAGGGAAGCGTTTCTCTGGACTAGCGGATTACTTTTCTTGCTTGTTATTAGTGAGCTGTGTTTACGTTTGCTGTTAGCATTGTATTATTGAGCTCGCTGCGAGTTACTGTTTACTGTGCTATACGATAGCTGTTTTGCATTCTGTTTTTACTGTGCGTCAGGCTTGTATTTAAGTTGTAAGTGACTGTTGACTGAGGGATTGTGTTTATCTGAAGTTTTACTTTAATAAGTAATCCTGTAAATAGCTATAAATAAATTTGTTTGTGCTGTTCTCAAGTAAAGTGCATTCAATCCGAACCCGCTATGCTAAAAATGTAACAATATTTCCCAGCTACACCGCGTAAAGGAGACTATTTGACTGAAAAGACCTGATCGACATGGTCAAATAATACTCCTTCACGACAATGCCAGGCCCGATGTTGCCCAAGTCATCAAAGCCGCACTCCAAGAGCTCGAATGGGATGTCCTTCAGCATCCGCCGTATTCTCCGAACTTTGTACCAACCGATTACAATCTTTTCCGCTCTCTGTCAAACCATATGAAGGGCGTTACCTTCGATAAAAAAGAAATACTTTAAAAACTGGTTCAACGACTTCTTTAATACCAGACTAGGCAATTTCTGGCGAAACGGCATCAACAAATTGGTCGAGAGGGGGAAGAGATTGTAAACAGCAACGGCGAATATATAATCGATTAACTTATTGATATAATTATTGTAGTTTGTTTAAATAAAAGTCTTCGGTAAGAACGCAACGAACTTATCCCCCAACCCAATATATACACTCTATAGCAAAAAAATCGACGCACGAAGGAGAATTTGTCCGATTGAGACAAAAATTGGTGGATAGGAAGACAATGTACAGAATAGTAAATGATTAAAATCTCAGAACAATTGAATAATTTATTTCAGAGTTACAGTAACAAGTGAAATAAGATGTTGAATCGCCTCTAGCCTGGATACAAGCTGCCACACGGTGTGGTATGGATCGATAAAGCTTCCAAATGATTTCCTGCCAAATTCGCTTGAACGAGGTCATCAACGTTCCGTGGCATACACAATCGCCTTCCCATCATATCCCAGACATTATCGATGGGTGAAATATCTGGTGATCTGCAATGCCAAGGAAGTGTTTGACAAGCTTGCAGACAGTTCATAGCAACACGCGCCGTATGTGATGTGTCATTGTCCTGCTAAAAAACCAGCCGAGGGTACTTCAAAAGGAACGGTGGCAAAACAGATCTTAGGATGTCGTTGACATACCGCTGTGCAGTAACTGTACCTCTAATGACGATCAAAGGGGTCCGACTATCAAAGGAAACGGCATTCCAGACCATAATGTCTTGTTGAGGGCCGGTGTGGTGTGCAATAGTGAAAGTAGCCCCCCCCCCCTTTGCCATGGGTGTCTCCAAACACGTCTTCGATGTACTTCAGGATACAGTTGGAAGAGGGCTTTGTCGCTAAAGACTCTACATCCTCAGTCCGCATCCTTCCAACCTGATCGTTCCATGCACCACAGTAATCTGGCTCGGCAGTGTGCAGGCGTGAGTGGCCGGTGGCGTAACGGTCGGCGCGAGCGTATATTTCGCTGTCTCAACCGTCTGTGAAAGGTCATGGTGGATACTGGTGTTTGGGTTAAACGTCTGATGGTTGATAGAGATGAAGAAGGAGCTGTGACAACTAATCAGACAATCACTCTGTTCTCCCGATCTGTCATAGCTCTAGGTTGACCTCTATCATCCTGAAGCTCAACTCTGCCATTTTTCACCCATCCTTTCCAGCACTTGCATCGCTTCGAATCAAATGAAGATCGATTCTCCGATTTGTCCAACCAACCTCTTTCAATCCAATGATACCACCTCTGTCAAACTCTGACAGTTGCTCGTAATGAGCACGAAACCTGCGGCGAGGTATTTTTTTTAAATTGTTGAAAGGTAATCTAAATCACAATCAAACCGAAAGTGTTAACAACCGTTGAAGAACTACTCCGTATATACATCTGCAGGAAAAATAGTTCCGATGCGATGGAGATCAAACTATTTATTCATTTGACTCCAAAATATAATCATTTGTATAACTGGTCAAAACACTCATGCATACGAAATTTCAAAGCAATCTGATTATTGCTTCTTGGTGCGTCGATATTTTTGTTATAGAGTGTATATATATCAAATTATATTTTGAATAAAAAACCCCAATTAAGTTATGGATTGTTCCAAAACTTCAGGAAATCTGACTCGTCGTCCAGATTTAGTTTGAGGAAAGGTTTTACAAATCTCTTTTTCTGGATGCAATGTTATGTCAATTTTATCCTACTCTGGTTTACACACCTGAGGAACAGAAGGGACATTATTATCGTCATCTAAAAAAAACGCTGGTTTGACTTGTTCTATTGACACATATTTCTTTTTTACGTTCACAAGAATTATGAAAACTTTGTCACTTCGTTTGAGGATCATATGCGGACCAGTCTAAGGCTGTGAGTGGTGGTTGAACGCTGTCAACTCTCAGAAACTCATGTGAACAGGTTATTAATGCAGTTGGAACAAATATAGAATTTCCACCATGATCAGAAGTTGACACTGGTTGCAAAGACCCCATTTTATCCCGTAGTATTGTGACATATGTTGGATTACATGTAGAAAACTTGTCCGATAAGAAAAGATCAGATGGTATCCGAAGAGTTGTTCCATACACCAATTCTGCTCATGGCGCCTGTATGTCATTTTTAACAGCTGAACGCATACCAAGAAGAACAATTGGTATAATATCATCCCACCTAGATGTCTCATGAGCCGTAATTGTACTCTTGAGATGGTAATGCATTCTTTCGATAAGTAAATTAGCCTTTGGGTGATTGGGACAACAACGAATCTAGTTAGTTTCTAAAATATTATTTAATTCTTTGACAATATTTGATTCAAAGTCTCTACCTTGGTCTATTGTTATGACTGCAGGACAACCAAAACGAGAAATCCAGCCAAATAAAAGAGATCGACAAATCATTTCAGCAGTCATATCCGCTGTAGGGATTACTTCCATCTATCTCATAAATCGGTCAATTATTGTGAGACGATAACTTTTATTATTCGACGGAGGAAAAGGACCTATCAAATCGATGTGTATATGCAAAAAGCTGCCATCAGGTAAGGCAAACGTACCAAGTGGAGATTTTGTATGTCGATGAATCTTTGATCATTGGCAGAGTTGACAAGATTTCACGCACATTTTTATATCTCTATTGATAATAGGCCACACAAAACGTTGAGTAATCATTTTTGTTGAGGTAGATATACCAGAATGACAGAAACTATGCAGGAGTTTGAAAACCTGTTTGCGATAATTCTTGGGGATGAAAGGTCGAGGAACATTTGTGGAAACATCGCAGGTAAGTATGATATTTTAAAAAGGAAAATATTGCTCTTTCAATATTAAAGATGATGTATTTGATTGAAGAAGTGATTTGAGTTCTTAATCTATTAGCGGAGCTGATGCAATGTCCATATAATCGGGAGATCTTTTCTGGGAAATTGAATCGATTTCAATTCGGGATAAGGCGTCAGCTACAAAATTTTCTATGCCCGAAACATGACGAATATCTGTAGAGAACTGTTAAATAAAAGCCAAGTGTCTCAGTTGACGTGGATTGCATTTGTCAGCTTTCTGATCAAAGGCATAAATAAGAGGCTTCTGATTGGTATAAATCACAAAGTCTCTTCCTTCCAACATGTGCCGAAGTCGTTAGATCATCGTATAGATGACTAAGAGTTCTTTATCATACGTCAAACATTTCTTTTTCGAAGTCAGTTTCATTGACAAAAATGCCAGCGGCTGCCAGGTATTATCACTATATTGCGTTAGAACACCACCAACTGCAAAATAGAAAGCCACAACTCAAATACTTAGTGACGCGTTTGGTTTTAGGCTATGTAATATAGTTGCATGCGCAAGAGCTTCCTTGATCTGTTCAAAAGCTGTGTTGGCCTCATTTGTCCATGACAAATCTTCTGATTTGTTGTTAACTGTTTTCTTCGAACGATTTTTATTCTTTTTGCCTTCGAGGAATTTTACTTAGGGAATAAGTGTATGGGCAGCTTGTCGAATGAAGCTTCTGTAGTTTAACATACCAAAAAAACGACGTAACTGTGTGATAGTGGATGGTATAGGAAATTTTAAAATTACATCCACTCTATCTGGTAAATGTTTCATTCCAGCCTGACTAAGTTGAAATTCTGATGTAGTACTCCTAATATACACTTAAAAGGATTAATAGACAATCCGTACTAACCCAAACACTCAAAAAGTAATCGCAGATGTTGTACATGCTCTTCCTCGGAAGAGGAAGCAACCAAAATATCATCGATGAAAGCATACACAAGATTTATTCCTCTAAGAATTTCATCAACAAAACGTTGAAAAGTAGAAGCGGAGATGCAAAGGCCGAACTGCATTATAGTACTTTCATACAGTTCAAATGGAGTGGTTATGGTAGTTTTATGAATATCATCTTCGTGAATAGGTATTTAATGATAAGCTTTTATTAAATCAGTATGTGAAAAAATTGTTTTGCCATGTAACTCTGAAGTAAAATCTAAAATGTTAGGAATAGAGTACTTGTCCTTTGGGCATTCAAGGCGTGATAATCCTCAACAAGTCTCCAATCATTAGTATCTTTCTTGGGTATTATATGTAAAGGGGAAGCATAGTTACTTTTAAAAGATCTAATATGGCCCAATTAATCATATGCTGAAATTCTGCCTTTGCAATTTTTAACTGATCAGGAGCTAATAATCTAGGCTAGGTAAAAACAGGTGGACCAGAAGTTTAAATATAAAAGTTTTACATTGTGTTTGATTTCTTAAGAAAAGGCAATAGGTTTAAACTCTCTTAAAACATCTGGAACAACAGACAGGAAACTCCCTTAAAACATCATGAAAAACATTCTTGCCTGAAATAAATTTAATGGAATGAATTTTAGATGGTACAAACTTGCAACTAGTATTTAATTTGGTAGAATTAGCTATTAATATCCTTCTTCTAAGATCAGGAGAAATATTAAAATAATATTTTAAAAAATCAGATCCTATTATAGGCACCTAAACAGATGCAATTAAGAATGGCCATCGAAATGCTCTTCCAAAATTATATCTAGAGTCAAAAGTCTCTTACCGTATGCATTGATGGGAGCTGTGTTCGCTGCCGACAGTTGCTGTATACAATTCTGTTTCTTTTTCTCGGCATATGATGCAGGGAGCACACTAACATCAGATCCTGTATCGATGAGAAAAGAAACGTTTGATGATCTGTCCTTGATAAATAAGCGACGCGAAACATGAGGCAGCGAGGACTTAGTCACTTTTATTCCTCGCCCGAGGAGTTTTTTGAAAAATTGCATAAAAAAATGCATTTCTTTGCTGCTTTTTGGAATTTCTTATGGTACCAACATATAGTAGAGTCTCTAGGAAGGAAAGATGAACGGTGGCGTGGACGAGAGCGATTGCTGAAGTTTTGCTTCTTGTATGTAATCGAAAGCTTGTCGATTCTCTTATTAAGTCTTTCGATTTCATGAAGAATCCGATTTTCACAGGTTGAAGTTATTACATTAGCCGACAGAGATATATTCGAAGGATTCACTTCGAGGATTCGATCAGCAATTTTCTTGGCTTTTTCCACAGTTATTGGTGTAATTGATACCAAAATAGTTTGAACAAAAGTTGGCAGTTGGTGCGAGAAAAGTTCCAGCAAAAGTTCTTTCGTTGTGTGAAGCTGCGAGATGATTGATAGTCCTTTGTAATTCTGAAGATTTCATATCTTTAATTCCTCACCGGAAAGGAATTTCCGCATTTCTTGTTGTGAAGACTCACCGGATCTTTGAAAAAGATGCGTTTTAATTGAAGTACACTTGATTTATGATGACATCCCGTATTATAGCTGAGGCTTCCGGCGGCATATTCCATACGATGTAGTTAAATTTCGTTGCACTTTCGGTTACTGGTTTCGGTACACCAAACTCGAAAGTACTTTCACACATAGCAAAACAGAGATGTGAATCGCTGAAATTGTTGGGAGGAATTTTAACAGAGTTTATTTCAATCATCCTGAGAAAACGAAACCGGTACTAGCGAAGATTTTCTTTGTTTGTTTTATAGAATTGTTATTCAAGTCACCATTATGGCAAATAATTTGATTTCCATCAAAAGGTTATTATAATTCCATCTTCAGAAATAAAACACTAAGGAATCATTCCGATTAAAATTCACGCATTTCCTTTCACATGCGTCTTACATCCTCTGAGCGAACTCTGTTCAGACAGGAAATCCATCAGATATCGGCTCTCACTTGTCACCTCCATTACTTAAGATTGCTCAAACGTAAATAGCTGCATGGAGAGGATATCTTTCACAACACTTTCTATCGGGATTTAAGACCTGTAATCGAAATATCAACAGTAATATCGTCTCAAGGATTTGAATCACACCCCTTATTGAAAATTATTGACCACTGGTATGGTGACTTTTTGATATTGATTGCGTAATAACCACTCCTAAAATATTCGCCATCTCTACTTTACTTAAAAAGGTTTCACTAGCTGTTGTGCCAACAGGGTGTTAGTCAATTTACTTATTCACAATACTCATTCCGTTGATTGAAAATAAAATTTGAATAAGCATTTGAGATAATAAAAATCTTTGTCACATCACTGATTTAAATTTAATTTTAATTTTTAGTATTAAGGAAGAATATTTTCTGAAAAAAAGATTTCTGGCAACACTCATTTTGTAATGAAAATTTTTCTGATTTCGCTAACGACTACGACTAACAAGACGTGGCCGGCGCACGGCAGAATAGCGAACGGTTCGGTTAACATGGCGACTGCCGGTGTGAAGGGAAACATGAGAATTCAGCCGCAAAATTCAATGTGGCAAAATGTTGGAGGACTCAGCTTACTTAAATTTACGATTTTAACTTTAGCATGGTTGCTAGGCTTTAGTACCAGACTCTTTGCTGTGATTCGCTTTGAAAGTATAATCCACGAATTTGATCCTTGGTAAGTCTTCTTATGATTTTGGCAGGTGTTTAAATAGAAAGTAACTTGTAAAATATTCTTTAATTATACATTTCTTATAATTTGTGTTATCAAGTATTGTAAAAAAATCCGTAAGTTTTATTTGTTAATCTTTTTGGTTTCTATGGTTTTTTTTAAAAACTAGAGCTATGAATTGCATTTTTAATTTTTATCCTCCCGTACTATGTTCTTAAAATTTTATTTGAAAACAACGTTCTTTTAATTTTTGGATAAAGGAATTTTAATAAATGCTCTGATCATTTAGAAGGCTTTAAAGTGAGTCGTTGTTTAAGTTTCATGTTATAAAAGGCTTGAAATACATTGTTTTGTTTTGTTTTAAGTCTTTCTGTGTATCCGAAACATAGGGAATTTCCTTTGTTTTGATGTGTTCAGTGAATTTTCTCAGTGTATTATGATCTCACAATTACTTTCTGGGATTTATCGATCATAATTCTGAATTAAAAATAAATAAATTTACAGGTAGTTAATCATTTTATTACACTTTCGTTTTTGATAAAGTGTACTAAAGTTTTTCATTACATGGAATGATGAAAAATATCATTTTTGTGCTTAATTAAAGGCAACTCAAATTCTAGATTTTTCTAAACCGAATTTGTATGCATTTATCCTGAATTTATTAACTTTCGTTTTTGACAAAATGCACAAGCATTTTTTTAAAACCATTTAGTTGAGAAAAAAAATCGCTTTTATATACTGTTAGAGGTAATTCTAAAAATTTCAAAGTTTTTAAAGAGCAACCGATGCATATATATTCGGAATTTTACAATACTTTCGTTTTTGACAATATGTAGAAACAGTTACAGCAGTTGAACCATGCATTAAAAAAATATTTCTCCTATCTAACTGAAGGGGGGATTTTTTGATGTTTTAGCTTGAATCTGCATAGATTTATTCAGAAGTTTGCTATGCTTTTATTTTGGACATAATGCTCAAATATTTAAAATATATACGTTGTTATTTAGTTTTAAAAAAAGTTTCATTTTTGTATTTTGAGATAATTTTGAAGTTTAGGATTTTCTAAAATTTTCTATGAATTTATTCTGAATTGTATAGTACTTTCAGTTTTGACAGAATATGCAATTTTTTTTTAACCTTGCTGTTGTAAAAAATAAATGTGAATGTAATTAGAGGTATTTCTGAAGGTAAAAGTGAAATTTATTGTGCCACTTGCTGCGCCAAGGATGCCAAGTTGCCAATAAATATGGCTAACAAAGTAAACAAACACTTTTGTGGAATAGTTACGATAAGCACTTTCCAGAATATAATTATGATTTTTTACTGATAAATATTGTTTTTATCAGACTGGCTGTGCAGAGCAAAAGTTAGTGCACGAGATGCTTTCGGCATCTGTTGAAGGCACTGGCAGAATTTTTTAACTTAAAAAAACATCCTACAACTTTTCTAGCAGCAGGAGCAGGAACCTAGTAGCCTCATTGAACATAAGGTCAGTGTGAATAACAGAAACAGTGCATATTCAAAAGAAGAGAAAGAATGGAGGAAGAAACAATCAAACCATTCTCCATACAAAATTTAATCCTCACATTATCACTCATTAAAAAAAATGTATATTCCACTTACCCTTAATCCATTCTGCAGGCTCAAAATATTATCTTCCATTCCATTTTTATGACATCCATTCTAGCACAATTACCGACAAAACAAATAATTAAGGAAACCTACCATTAGCGCTAACAAAGAATTACTGGAACTGCAAAGAATTCCATTGAGTCTGACTTTTAAAGTGAGATTGCAGACGATTTCATTAAATACTAATTCAGACATTTTTTTAAAGCCCATATTAACAATTAAACATTGCAAAAGAATAAAGATTTTCTGTTTTGTGTTCACATTAAAAATAAAACTGCTGTGTCTTAATAGTTGTAAAAAACAACTTTTAATTATTATAAAGAACAAAATGAAAACCTTTAATCGATTATTATTATTTTTAATTTAACATTTTTCATAAAATAGTCCTTGTTAAAGTTCAACTCAACTATTGTTAAAAGTAAAAAAAAAGTAAGCAAAACAGCATTAGGGTTGTTAGAAGAGTGCTCTGTTGGGTTGCAATATTGGCGACAAGCTCGGAGTCTCACTAATCTTCATATTAACCATAACATCATTTAGTAAATCATCATCGGTGAATTATTTAAGTATTTTTAATTCAGATAATTTTTATATATAATTTATGTTTTAAGCATTTGCTGAAAAATGTTTATTTTAATTCACTTGTGAACTTTGAAAAGTGAATTCATTAAATGATTTAAGGCTTTCAAAAATAAAAATGATTCAAAATGTTTGATTCTTCACTGTTAATTGCTGATTACTTGTTACTCTTACCAAATCGTATCGGAATTAAATTAATACCAATAAAATTCCTCTTACTTTCTTGTATTCGAAGCTTTTGAAAAGAAAGAAACACCCAAAAAGTGTTCAATTTTCTTGAAGTACAAACTCAGCATTTTATTTGTTTTGTTTGATCATACATTGAATATGATAAGTTGAAAGTATAGTAACAAACACATGTTGATGTACCATGACAGTAAACCAAAGGGAAAGATTCAAAGAAGAAATTCCAGGGCAAAATAGATCCAGGGGTTCTTACACATATCAAGATAACACTTAATAATCCTTTCTTGCACCCATTCATTCTTTTGTTTATTACTGTTTATTGACATACTGGAATAGTTATCAAGAAGCTGCAGTATAAAATGAGTACTGTGCCACTCTTGTTCAAAAAATATTCAAGCTTCAGTTTTTATTATTTCAGATATAGAAGAATTTATTTAAGTTGTGACTGTTTGTGTTTAATCTTATGTCATGAACATGTGTTTAATCTTTTATGTCATGTTAAAGAAAAATAAACAGATTAATCCTCTCCACAGAAAATAAGAATTCAGTAAAATAAATTTCGGACACGATAGATACACTGAAATGGCAGAAACTGCATTAAAAACTTGAATTGAAGCCTGTTTAGTACGTTATACATTCCCTCATCATTTTATTTAATAGGCTGTTTGGAACAATCCCTTTATTGAATTATTACATGGATTTTTATGCACTGAACTGATATAATTAATTGCTGTAGGCAATTATGTTAGCCATTTGTGTAAAACTAGTATGATGAGATTTAACTTGAAGCCCTCAATAAAAACAGTTTCGTTCACAGAATACTTTTTAAATTACCCTATTTGTTTGAAAATTAGTATTTCTTGGATTAATCTTGCCAAATTTTAGTTTTTACCTAAGGGGGAAAACTGCTATTTCTTAACATTAACATTTTTAACAAAATAAAAAGAAAGTTTTTCTTATTTTTTATTTTTTAGCGTTTAGATACTATAAATTTACAGTGATTTTTTTCGTCTTTTTCCAACTCTTATAAAATTTTATCCCAATTAAATCTCCTATTATGTACCAAGGTTTGAGTCGATTGAGCGAGAAGTGCCATCAATGTAAAAGCCTAAATCTTGGAAGTTATGATCATGACATTTGGGAAGTTATTTGGATATTATAGGCCTACTCAGAACAAATATTTCAAAAATTTAGCAGTTTAATTAAAAAAATTAAAATAGAATTTTAATGCTTGGTTGTTATAATATTCAAGATTCATCATACAAAAATAATTTTTACATCATTTAAAAAATAACTTTTTTTATTGTACTAATTTTGTTTATATGACTATATCCCCATTTTCAGTTTTAGTAATTTTTAAGTTATTAGTTTTAAATGTAATTTATAATAATAATTTATATTATAATATTGTTTCTTTAATACATGTAATCACACTATTTTACCACTATTATAATCATGAAAAAGAATTCTTTCTTTGCTTTTGTTTCAAATTAATTAAAATTTTCAAGTAGTTCATTGAATAATTTTATTAGATTTTCTGTTTAAAGCTTATTTTTCAAGGCATGAATTCTATCATTCTCTAATGATTATTTTTTTTTCCTTTTATTTTTATAACTCTTATAGAAACTTTGTTCCTAATGGAATCTCTCTCCACATACAAAGATTTATCCTGAGTGACAGAGTAAAAAAAATAGCATAATCTGTTGAAGTTAGGAAATGAAATATAGGAAGTTATTTTGGGGATAGTGGCTCACTAAAGAGTGTTTTTCAAAATTTGATAAAAGTATAAAAACAGAATTTTTAACATGTTTTCACCATAACACCAAGCTATATTATCTCGTAATTATTTTAATGCTGTTTCAAAGGTTTAAAAAAAGCTTTTTAATTATAATTTTTTTGAATAAATGCATTTTTTTTTCATTTTAGTTTTGGACACAGTTTATAATGATTTTTATTGTAATGAAATTTAAAACAATATAATTGCTTTTTTATGAATGGGCACTTCTCATTATTTTACTTCTGTTAAACTGATGATAAGTGCAGAAAAAGCTTTCTTTGCTTTTATTTAAACTTAACAATTTTAATCAGTTCGTTAAATAAAATCTATTTGAGTTTACTTAAATTTGGAAGCTATGTGATATATTTTCTTGTACTGGCTTCAAAAAAGTACTTTTAAAAACCACTTCAACCAACACATTTTATTTTCATTTTACTTCTGATTACAGAACTGGCTTTTTTAATTTTGCAAATTTTATCATGTCGGAGCATGATGTTGTTTTTGGGCTAAGGTTTTTGGCATCACCAAAAATCTGTAGGCGAAAAATAAAAATTATCTGCACGAGCATCTAAAAAAGTCAGCTTTTAGTAACATGTTGCCATTGCATTTACAAAAGCTCTGCTTTTTAAAAAAGTTAATTACTACAGCAAATAAAATTTAGAAAATTGTAATTTTGAGCATGTAATTACATGAAATAAATAGGGAATGCAATATTTTTTTAAAAAATGAATGCGAAACAAAGTTTTTTGGCTTGTTTGCAATACTAAAGTTACTAATTCAATGAAACAATTAAAATGAATAAAAATATAATTTAACTTCTAAAGTACGTGATGCTTGGGCGTTCAAGAAATTATGATCTGACATGATATATTGAAATATCCATAGTAGATTTCATTTTAATCTTTTTAATTTTGCAAATTTGTTTTTATTATTTTGGAAACTGGAAGTTGTTAAACATTTTCATTTCTTTGCAAAATACATAATCACATTTTTTTTCTTCAATTTTTGAAGCTAAAGTAAATATTTTTATATGTATATAAGATAAAAAGCAAGTTTTTATTAAATTTTGGGGAATGTAAAAACATTAAAAAAAAAGGTCTTTACTGAATTTGAGAAGTAAGAAGCAATAAAACAATTTTTTTTTGTTGTTTGACCATTTCTGAATGTTGCTGTTTCATTTTTATATATAAAAAAATATTTAAGAAATTTATTTAGAGCCTTGCATATCACTATCAGCAAATTTATGCCAGCTTTGCCCGTCTTATGATGGGGGGCATTCTGGAATGCTTAGTTCTTAGCTTTATAAAATTGCAATTAAAATTTCTAAATATAGCAAATTAGTAGAGGTTGAAATTTACACTTACCTTCCTGGTTATTTTGAATCTTATTTGTTGTTACATGTATAAAAATGAAATACAAACTTTTTGG
Source organism: Argiope argentata (assembly GCA_026289955.1). Lineage (NCBI taxonomy): Eukaryota > Metazoa > Arthropoda > Arachnida > Araneae > Araneidae > Argiope > Argiope argentata. The sequence goes on along the minus strand of JAOUZG010030883.1, from coordinate 2,326,441 downwards.
TCATGTTATACTTCTACATCTATTTTATTATTTTTAGAAATGTTACAAACTAAGTGAACTAATAATTTATTAATTGTAAGAAATATTGAAAAATTAGATTTCATTGTAATCTTATTAAAGTTGACTTAATTTTTTGGTATTAATAGTTTTTCATTTTTATAATCCTTTTTATTTATTCCAAAAACCTAAGGTATAATTTATTTCACAATAGAAGATGTCGTGCAAATACAGAAATAAATATCAAAATTTAAAAAATATGCTCTGAAAATTTTGTAGTAAAAACTATGTATTATTATAAAACAAAAAATATCATATACTTAGAAAATATGCAAGCTTACTTATATGTTCAAAGGTGTTTAATTTTTTTGAGGTAAGGTGCTTAAAAAGTACTTAAATTTTTGTCATTTTCACAGCATGCACTCTATAAAAATATTTTAATGTGCGATGAAGGAATTCCTTGTAATTCATGCATCACAAGCAAATGGCCATACAGTTTGGGAGGGGGAGGAACTTTGTTTATTTAGAAGTGATTTTTACAAATTCTAGTTTTTTTTAAAAATGAATTGGCATATTTATACAGGATTTTATTATTTTTTTTGTTTTTACACAAACATTTTACAAACTTTGATTTTATATAATATATATTTGTTTATGTATATATTATTTATGTATCTAATTTGATAGGGTTACCAGGGCACTGAGAAAATGAAGAAAATATGAGGAATTTAAAAATTATTCCTAAAACAAGCAATCTGAAAGGAATTTTGAAAATTTACTTAAAAGTCTTATGCAGGGAATTTTAAATTGCTTGCTCCCCCCTTCAAGAATATCAATCTCTAAACATTGCTGGAATAAAAAATTGTTGTTATTGTTTCAAAAACCAAACAATTTGCAACTGTGAAATTGTGGGTAGGAACTCATTTCTTGTCCACTGTATTCTCTTTTTCTTCTGTATAAATCATTTTGAGTATCCAAGACAGAGATAAATACTCTGATATTGGAATTGTGATAACAAGCTATTCGAATAATAGTAGAGCTATTAAAACTAAAGAAAGATAATTTCTATCAAAGTATTTTATATTTGAGAAAAAAAATGCATGTCTAAATATTTTGCTGTTTTAAAAGTTCCATTTTGTTTAAAACAATGTTTATTGAAAGGTACTGCAATATTGTGTGAAATATAAATGCTTATTTTGCTTCAGCTTCTTTATTTCAAAGTAAAAATTCCCACGGCATATTCAGAGCAAACAAAGATCCAACTTTGAATTTTCCTAAAAAAAATTTTAAAGGCAATATAATGAACAGCTTTGCTGATTTGATAAATTTGTTTACCTGACTTCTATTTTAATTTTTTGAGGCCTAAAGAATTTTATTTGTATTGTTATATGGCGATACAGCAGTGGAAATTGGATTTAGTATAAACAAGGTTATCTTTGTTGAAAATTATAAAGGATGATTTTTTAATTAGTCTAAAAACCCTGAATAGTGCCATAACTTTTTATGGAGATGACTTAAATGTTTCAATTTTAAGAGATTTTCTTCAGTAAACAAAATTGGCTTATGTGAAGTATTATGAAATTTTGGAGAAGGAAAAAAATCCAAGGAAAAAATACATAATCTTAGATGTTAAAAAGTTTTGGAAATTAATTGTTTTTCTAAAGAAAAACAACAAAACTATAGAAGTTGTAGAAATTGATTCTGAAATATACGAATTGGCATTTTTTGTGATTTTTTTTATTGAATCATTTCATGATAGTAGGAATATTATTTTGTGTTTTATTTCACTTCAGTCCTTAATATAACAAAACTATAGTTTAAAGAACCAAGGTTAATGATCAATAGCTTTTTTCCTTTAATGTTTTCTTGCTGAATTTTGGACAATAAGGATAATTTTTTTTCATTATATAAATATTAACTTTCTTTTAAAATACCATTATATCAGGTAATGTTGTATTACTTACTTTTTTCTGCTTTTTCCACTGATAAAAATTACTATTCTATTAAAACTATCTCTTGAGTTCTGTTTGGGCTTCCCTCGTATTGTGCATACATACATGATAAACACAGGGATTCCTCTTTTTTGGAAATTTGATTGGTTGTCCTGTTAGAGGTTATTCTTAAAATTCTAAATTTTTTTTAAAATGAATTTACACATTTATTTAGAATTTTACTATAATTTTGTTTATGTCAAAATGCATGAATTTGATTTTAAAAACCATATACCTAAACAAATTCATATTTTCATGAGGTAATTCTTAAAATTCTTTTTTTGCACAAATAAGTTTGTCGGTACCTATTCAGAATTTTAATATACTTTTGTTTTGATAAAAGGCACAAACATTTCTAAAACCATGCAGTTGGGTAAAAGTACTGTTTTTTACCTGATAGGAGGTGCTTCTTAAATTTATAGATTTTTCAAATGAATGTATTTATTCAGAATTTTACTATTTTATTAGTTTTGATAAAATTACCATTTTTTTACTTGTTAGTTGGATAATTGTTAGTTTTTGTTTGAAATCAAGTACTTGAAATGCTTACTTTTTATTCACTATACTTTGTCTAAAAATTACAGAAAATTAAATTTTCTATATTTTTCTATTATTAATTTTATTAAGATTGTATTCTGATCCTTTTTTTTTTTGCTCTTTTAGAAAATATTGTTTCTTCCTTTACTCATTATTTTTTTTAAAAAACTTTTAAGCTTGTGTGTTTGTTTAATGACAAAATAAGCAAATATTTGTAATGTGGACACCATGCAAAAGTTGAAAAAACCTTTTATATTTCTACTTGTGTAAATAGTTCCATTTTAGCATAAATTTTCTCAAAAATTAGAGAAAGCATTTGAGTTGAATATTTACTCAGTGTAATATAATATTAAAGCATTATTTATGCTTTTGAAATTATTTTCAACGATTAATATTGAGAAATCTGAATTTCTTGAATAGTTGCAGTTTTTTTTAAACATCCATTATTGTCTGTATTTGTTTCAAGGGGGAAAAACATAGGAATGCTTTTTCTTTTTTTAATGAGTCATACATAAATTGAGAAATATTTATGTCTAGTAAGGACTTGATCATTTAGGTATTTGTAAAAGTTTCAATTTCAAATTTTTAATTGTATTATTTTTACTAAACATTTATTTTGTTTCTGGAAGTATTGAGAACATTTGATTCTAATTTCCTTAATTTTTTTTTTCTAAATTATTGTTGTTAGTCAGTGTTATAAGCTGTTCTAAGCTTTACAGAAGGTTATATATTACATGGTGTTTAAAAAGTTTTGAACTTTTACATGTTTTCTCTTTTAAAATAAATTGGGAGAAAAAGGGAGGGAAAGTCTAATTTATGCAGGCACTCAAGATCATAAGTAATTTAAAAAATCCCCATAAAACAATACAGTATTTTAAATATGTAATTAAATAAACTTTTTATTTAATTTTTTAAACTGATGGCTCAACTGAGTCTTTATTTGATGCACTTTAATTGAAAAAAAAAAAAAACTAATTGAATTTTTTTACCATATTTTACTAGTAATTTTATGCAGTATATATTGCTGAAAGACTATGTCAGACTTGAGTTTTAATGTAATAATGTGTCTTATGGCTCTTAGTTCTTTATAAGAGTTATAACCATTTCATAGTTTAGCTTTTCTTAAATATTTAATGTGGGGAGGAGAGTGGAGGGGAAGAAAGCTTTTATCTAATAGGTGGGAATTTTTCATTCTCATTTTATAAAGGTCAAAAGAACATTGGGCTATATATATATATATATATATATATATATATATATATATATATATATATATATATATTCCCCCATCCCACCCATAAACTATGAGGCAAGCACATTGGAGATATTTTTATTTTAAAACTAGCTTTTACCCGCGACTTCGCACGCATGAAAAGCTCATAACTAATCTAAAACCAATTTATAGTTCGTACCTGAAACAAAACAAAGCCGCGAATCAAGTCCGCATTTCTTTAAAATCAAGTCAAGTCTATTTTATTTATCGTTCAAGATTGAGATAGCTACAGCAGTATTATATACACAATGTTGAAACTTAATTAAAATGAAAACACAGTTGTCAACAATTACAACACATTTCATATGCGTGAATTTTCATGGAGCAACACTAATGCGTGAATTTTCTACGCCAGTAGATTATTACAATACAGATTAGAAAATTTTTATTCTCTTTTCTTTATTATACATTATTTTAATTATTTAATCAAAGTACTTCAAAATAAGCCGAAAAATCGATTAACTATCAATGTTTAATTTTAAATGCATCAAAGTCGAAGAAAATGAATAAAAGTTTGAAATATTCGATCTAAAACATGTTAAGTCTAACCTCATTAGCATGGGGAGAAAGCAAACTGAATTCTTACCTATTTGGTGGGGGAGGGACAGATTTTTGGCGGGAAATTAAGAAAGGTGTCGTTTTTACTATTGTACTCGATTTCTCCGTTTTTTCTCTATAAGAACCTACCTCGTGTATTAACGAAAATATTTTGAAAGAGTTGGTCGAGTAATTCCTGTGTTTTGTGCTTAGCTACACATTTAGCGATTCATTTTTATTTATATAGATTTTAACTAACATGCTATTTTCGAAAAACACTGACTTTTTTATTATAGAAAATTATTTAACAATTGAGAAAATCTTGTTTATTTTTACCTAGTTGAGATATGTTTTGGTGTTTGCGTTAGTTTATTTTTAGCATTTTAAAATTTTCTGTTCATCATGCATTTTTCTGTTTGAAATAATAAAAATGTTTTATTTTAATAAATTTTTAAGATTTTATGTTCTGTAGATTATTTTTTTGTTCTATTTTGAAACTAAAGCATTTTTAACAATGCTAATATACTTTTGCTCAGACCTCAAGGATCAGATCTGTCTTCGATGGTTCTGCAAAATCCAAAGGAAGTCCATCCTTAAATGGCTGTTTAGTAACTGGTCCAAACCTTGTGGAATTTATTCCATTCCTCATGAATAGGTTTCGTATTGGAAAGTATGTGATCGTCGATATACGCAAAGCTTTTCTACATTTTCAGCTAAATGACGAGGATTATTTGAGGTTTTTTTTTTTGGTGACAAGATGGATATTCAAACATTGTCAAAATCTACAGACATTACCGTATAGTGTTTGGGATCAAATTAAGTCCATTCCTTTTAGGGGCGACATATAATACAGACAGAATAATCTATTAGATGGAGTTTCTGATTGTTACAAGATGACAACTCTACATCTAAAGAAATCTATGTATGTTGAAAATTGTGTGGCTAGTGTTAAAAGTGAAGCTGACTTGATAAAGTTTATAAATGAATCCAAAGAAATCAGGGCTCTCGGAAAGTTTAATTTACGCGGCTGGCAACACAGCTCTTTTGGATGCATAAGAGACAATTGTAATGAATTCCAGGATGATTCTCCCATCTTACAAGACGTTCCAGTTCTTGGTCTTATTTGGAACATTGAAAGAGACACGTTAAAAATTGATGTCAGAAGTGACACGCAGAGTGAATCTGTAAAAGTAACTAAGAGATATATTCTCTCAAAACGTCTCAAAATATTCGACTCTATTGGAATTACTGCCCCCCCCCCCCCATAACTTTAATTCCAAAATTATTGCTCCAAGAAGCGTGGAAAGTTAAGGCTAATTGGGATGATATTCTACCAGAAGAAATTGTTCATAAATTCAAAAAAATAAAAAAATGGGACAGACAGTTAAACAGTTGAACAAACTAGGAATACCAAGATGGATTCAGGGGCATAAGAACTCGAGGCATAGTTTGCATGTATTTTGTGACGCTAGTCCACAAGCCTATTCTACTTGCATTTTTTTTAAAGATCCGTGAACCAACAAGGAGTCGCTTGTCATTTAGTTGCAGCAAAATCACGAATAGCACCTCTAAAAAGTATTTCCATTTCCAGATTGGAGTTATTGGGTTGTTGCATCGGCTTGCGGCTTGCCAAAATTATTTGTACTGATTTAGAAGAGCTTGGTGGTATGTTTATTATTGATCAGATTCTATGCACTGTTTGTATTGCAAATGTATTAAAAATGATGAGCAATGGGCAGCGTTTGTAATAAACCGAGTTAAGGAAATTAGATTGGGCAGTGAACCTCATCAGTGAAATCATGTACCTGGATATCTAAACCCCGCCGACTTGCCTCCTAGAGGCTGTTCAGTTAATATAATTAAGCTCGAGGATGGTGGGAACGTCTCATCGCTCTTGTTCAAGATCTTCTTAAAAGAGCATCGGGTAAAGCTATCTTGAAGTATGAAGAGTTAAATTCCATTTTGAGTGAATGTGAAAGCATTATTAATTCTAGGCCTATCACATACGTGTCAGATGACAATGAGCTTGAAACCTTAATTCCGTCTATGTTTATGAGAGACTTAATGGAATGTGGCTTACCTGACGATAATTTGGAATCTATCAGTCTTCAAAAGAGATACATGTATCGTTTGAAACTTCGTGAAGATCTACATAAACGTTTCAGACTGGAATACCTAGGTCATTTGAGACAAAATACAAATAAAATTAGAAAGGCTTATGGTATCAATGTGGGAGAAATAGTCCTTATTGAAGATAAAAATCTAAAAAGACTACTGGCCTTTAGGAAGACCCATTGAGATTTTTCCTGGTAAAGAGGATGTAATGCGCCTAATGAAAGTGAAAACGGCTAGTGGTGAAAAATTACGACCCGTGCAACGTCTGTATTCACTTGAGGTAATGCAGTTTCTTCTGAACCTCTCCGACATCAAGCACTGAAATGTACGAGAAAACTTTCTCAATCTACGAAAAAAAAAATAATCTAAGAAATAAAATCGCTAAACCAGTGAAATCTAAATTCTATAATTATCCTGTACTGAACCAGGAAACCAGATTGGGACGGGATATTAAGCCTGTCCAGAGACTTGATCTTTGATCTTTTGATTTAGTTTTGAGTTTTGAATTTTCAAACTCAAAAGGTGGGAGTGTTGCGTACGCGAGCGAAATTGGATGCAACTAGACTCCAGATTTTCTTATCCTAAAAAACTTCAACTACTACTTTGTAAAAACCCGCGACTTCATTTTTATGTTCGATATAAATATTCAAGTTATTCATTTAAAAGATAATAAACGTATGTTTGATGTTAAGATATTGGTTTTCCTTATTTTAACGTATTCACTTGTCATGATATAATGCAATATCCCATTTTACGAGTTAGAAGAATCTGATGATCCAGCGTTTTAGTAATTTATAGATTTGTTTTTGTATTACTGAATGCTGGTACAAGAAGTGTTATATTGGATTAATATAGGATTTCTTATTGACATATTTTATTATTATTTTTTATTGTCTGAGTAAAAATTAAGTCAAGTACTCCTCAAGTAAATAATTTTCACATGTGGAACATGTCTCTGAAATATAACATTATTTTAAAAGTTGTGCCCTGTTTTAAGCAAAAAAAAAAAAAAAAAAAAAAAAACCCATGGTGTTTTTTTTAGGTATATGTAATAAAAGTTTAGTATAAAAATAACCAAGCTTTATTTACACATTAATTTTGCTTGCTATGTTTTAAACAGTTTTGAGAAAAAGTAACTTTTTGATGTTGTGTTAGATTAAGTAGCTAAATATATAGCATGTGTAAGTAGTTTGTTGCTTGTGAAATGAGTTATTTTTAATTTCAATATTTCAGTTTTATATTATATAATATCTATTACAAATTAGTTAATTATCCGTTCATGTTTTAAATATTTCTGTGATTTATGTTGAGAAAATAATTTAGGTATCAATTGCTTTGATATTTTTTCTCTTATTACTCCAAAATATAAAGATTGAAAGAATTTAATTAAAAAAATATAAAGGGTTTTATAAACTCCTGAAGTCTATTATGACACTAAATGTAGAATTGCATCTTATAAATATTATTGACTAATAAATTTCTATCAAATTTCTTGATTCACATTATATATTCAGTAATACAGAATTTGAATATGTTTGATAGAGTTACTACTTGGCTATTGCATTTTTATACTTGTAACATTATGCACTTCAAATATTGAAATATTCACTAACACAACCTCTTTGTGAATATTTTCCAACATTTTGAGGATGTCTCATAAATTGTTTTTAAATTAAACATGTTTGTACCTTATTACTTCATTTATTTTGCAGGTTTAATTACAGAGCTACACATTATATGGTGAAGCATGGATTTTATAATTTTCTAAATTGGTTTGATGAAAGAGCTTGGTATCCTTTAGGCCGTATTGTTGGAGGAACCGTAAGTTGTTTAATTAAGATATTAAAAGGTTAATACCAAAAGTTAAAAATTAATTCAGTCGTATTTGGTAGTTTAGATTTATTTTATCAATGTATTGCTAATACTTCATTTTAAGAATTTCTTAAATTGCACACTCAAAGCTGTTGTGAACTGAAATATAATTTCTGAAGCTGTGTGAAACACAAATCTCAGTTGTAAAATACTCTTTCTTGAAATTGTATTTCGATTATTGGTCTTTGATAACTTTTAAAATCTGCTAGCCTTAATATATGTTTTTTTTTTTTCAGGTTTATCCTGGTTTAATGATCACTTCAGGGACTATTCATTATATTCTTAGTTTACTAAATATAACAGTTCATATTAGAGATATCTGTGTTTTCCTAGCTCCTATGATTAGGTATGTATGGGAGATTGTTGTATTAATTTATTTTAGTATTTAACTTTAGTTTTTGCATGGCATAGTTTTGATAATATTTAACATTAATTTAAGGATAAATTGTATAGACTTGTTATTATGTATATAAGGATAAGTTTAATGATTATTTTCAATCCAAAACTTGCTGTTTGATATTGCTGTTATGAAAATCTAAAGATTTTCTATTTAATGCACAAGAAGTTATTTTTTACTATCTTTCTTTGGCAACCAGTTGGTTTGCTGAGATTAATGGTTAATGAAAATTTCAATTATTTCCTTAGCAAAATATTTTTGAACTCAAATTTTGATAGATATATAACTGCATGATTTCAAAAGCCTTACATAATGATGTTCATAGTGATGTGCATTTCTCTAATTCTGTATGTACACCTCTATACATCGAATTTATATTACAGTAAAAAGCAGTAATATTTTAAACTGACAGCGCTCTAAAATTTCTCCACTGTTACCTGATTCTGAACTTAACTCAACTTTTAACTGCAACAAAATATCGAGTAATTTCTATAAGATTTCATTGTATTGTAATCTACTCAATATGGGAGAAACGAGCTGAATCTTTTTGATCAAAACAATGGGGGAAAAAAGGAGGATGAAATGATAGTAGCAATAATGTGAATAATTTGTGTTTCATCTTAAGAATGAAATATCTTGCTGCAAAATAAATACTTTTAAAATAATTTAAAAAAATAATGAAAAGTACAGAGGTAAATTATAAAGTAAAAGTTCATATAATTATTGAAAATATAATTTTTTGAATTTTAAGACTAAGTACAAGGATAATTTTTACTACAATAGATTTTGGAAGTAATTATGACAGAACACCAGGATATTTGTTTAATTTGTAATTAAAATTAAAATGCAACCCCTCCCCCCCTCAGAAGTGTAACTTGAAATACATGTATTTACCAAAACTAGGTCTTGTGGTCTGACTTGTAGAAAACACATACATGCAAACAAATTTCTTGATTGTTCTCTTTATTGAATTTAAAAGTTATGAAAACATGAATGAATTCATCAGCTTCTAGTAACGTTTGGGTGTGAAATTATGAATTTACAAGTTCAGCAATCTGCAATATATTAACCATAACTCTTTAGAAGCATTCACCTGATTTTTTAATCCTCATTTCCCTTCTCAAATTCATTAAGGTTAGTTTATTTTATTCTTTTGGAAAATTAAATAATTATTATTAACAATATAAAAATCTTTATAGATTTCAGCGTAATGTTCAACATATTTCTTATTTTCTATCTCTGTTCCAATTATTGTTATTAATATTTTCCAAATGATCCTTACTGAACTTGTTGTAGACTATCATGTATTGAATACATTTTATAAAAGAGCATGTAGCAATTAATCCCAAATGTACTGAGATGATTAAGTAAAATTTACTTCATCTCAATTTTTAAAAAAGTTGTTTTTTTTCTATACAGTTTGATTTTTCAGTTTTCTAATGTAAGGTGCTTAATAATAGAGGAATCTTTGAAATTTTTATTGATTTTTTTAATAATATGCATGTCTTTAATGGAATTACATGTGTGAGTGAATGTTTAAAATTTTTTAAATGATGAATATGTTTGATAAATGTATCTTCCCTTTGAAATTAGTGGTTTGACGGCATTATCAACTTACTTCTTAACAAAAGAATTATGGAGTGTACCAGCTGGTTTGTTTGCTGCCTGTTTTATAGCAATAGGTAAATTTTCATTGCTTTGAAAGTAATTAGATCTAGTTTCATTACTTTATGATAATATGACCTTTAAAATCTCTTTAAAAGAATTGGTGAAATGGAGGATTTTTATGTGAAAGAGTGTCATTTTTCATGTATATGGTTAATCTGTTATAAATTAATTACAAGTCCTGTTTTTTTTTATTGTAAAAAATGACTGTACCTTAGCAGATCTTGTAGTTAAAATGTTTGATTATTGAAGTTAAAAAAATATTGTTAATTGGCTTTCTGTAATGTTGTTTATTTGTAAATTATGGTATCAAGAGTTGAATTATATATTATGAGAAAAACTAATTTTTATAAATAAGATTTAATGAATTGTGTAATATTTTGCATAAATGCACAGATGAAATTCTTATTTTTTAAAGTTCATGAATTTTCGTTTCAGACAGTATAGTAAATGTATTAAATTGAATTATCATAATTTTAATTCAATTGGCAATTAATATTTACATTTTAACTTCAAAGTTAGGTTTACGAAAAAAAAAAAGCTTTAATAAAAGTTTTCTCAATTATTTATTTACAACTGGCAGAACTCAGGTGAAAATTTTTGGCATGATTAGCAAATTATGTTCTTAGTTTATTTTCTGATTGTTAAGAATTTTTACTCATGAGTTACTGTTTTACTTTTACACTTGGAACATGCGGATAAAACTGCATGTAATTAAATGCAGATCAAGTTGATATAGATAAGTTGTGTATCATCACATCCAGTTAATTTGTAATAATCTTGCATTCAAACAAGCTTAGTCTGTTAATATGTGATAACTAAACCATCAATGATTTAATTACATGTAAATGATGAGTTGCCATAATTGTATTCAAAATGTTAACATGTTCTTTTAATGTATTTAGCAATTTTAGTTTCTGGCTTTAGATTTTATGCACATCCAGTATTGCTGATCTAAAAATTTAACTTGGTAATATTAATTTGAACCCAAATTATTAAGCATAATATGTAATGAAATAATTTTTTGCTATGCAATTCAGTCTATATCAAATGCATTTTCATTGCATCTATTTTTTTTATTAAGAATCTTGCATTTGTTCTTATTTTTACATGATTTTCTCTCTCTCATTTTTATGTAACTCTTCAGATAGTGGAGTTTTAGTGGCATTGTCTATGGGTTTTTTAATAGTTATGGGTTCGGTTTGAAAGCCAAGATTAAAATAACGCCATGAATGATGAAGATACTTGTTAAAAAAAATTAAAAGAATTTATTTGGAGTTAAAGGGGAGAGTATTTACAAATAAATATTAAATGGATTAAAACATGGAGATATTAAACAAACATAGATTATTTCCTCTAGAAGGACGTTGGGAAGTTTCAGAAAAGTGCATTATATGGCTGACACGCATCTTACCAAATGTAAGAAGCGCAAAGCGCTGATGCGTGAAAACGTCTTTATCGTACGGTGGTTAGTAGGTCTCTGTCTTAATATTAATTGTGACAGTTTTTCAAAATCTCGATAGATGGCGTTGTTCTGGAATGCTGTATTAATTAAAATTATCGCCCTCTGGGAAATGATCTAACCTTTTACAATTCTCGTTTTGAATTATGTTTACAATCGGATGCTGATAAAAGCAAAAATGAAAGAACAAATGATTAAACCAAATAGCTCAGTAGGATATCCTACATATATGTACTTATGAATTAATTAAAAATGCACTTTGTTTTAAATTATTATATACTTTCATTTTGAAACTGAATTTTAAGTTGCATATTTTTACTTCACTGTAGTGCCTGGCTATATAAGTCGATCAGTTGCTGGAAGTTATGATAATGAAGGAATTGCTATTTTCGCCCTTATGCTTACATATTATCTATGGGTATGTTTTCCTTTTTATAATGTGATTTTTTTGCTACCTTTTCATTTCTTCTAATTATATCTTAAGATTCTATTTGAAAAATTATTTGCTGTTTATATTAAATTTAAAAAAAATATGCTGATGTTGTTTTGTGGTTTTCAAAGCTCATTTGTTAAAATTTTTTAATTTAAATTGTTTTATCCTTAATTTTTCCCATTATTATTTATTTAAAATTCAAAACAAATTTCTCATTGTCGTTTATAAGAATGATTAATTTTGTTAGAGCAATATTTATTAAATATGTTTTATGATCTTTCGTGACATACATGTTATGTTTGATCAGTATATCAAAAGGACATTTATTAGAACTTTTCAGTCTTAAGTTATTTAAATGTTTTATAATAATGTAAATCAAGTACCATATTAATAAAAATGAGCATAAATACGAATCAAAGCTAAATTGATATGATTAAAAAATATTCCAATCAGTCAAACTTTATTCTTTGAGAAATCCTAATCTGTTTATGTTTTGTATAAGAAAATATTGCAGTAATTACAGTGGAATGGTGAAGCTACTTTTTATGATCATTGAAGCTTTAAGTTATTCTATTTTTTCACTTTACTGTATGTGATTTAAATTGAATTCTGAAAGCAATTTTCTTGCTTCGTGATTTGATAGATTCTGAAATTTCGTACACTTGTTTGTTTGGTAACTGTTTTGGACACTTAATGTATGGAATTCTATACAACAGGAATGCTTTTCATAATTGCCAATAATTTTACTCAATGGTTTTGAATGAAATTGTTTATTGTATAGTTTTGAAAATGAATTTGAGTAAAATTTTAAGATTCTATAATATTTATAATTGGTTATACATTCAAAACTAAAGTAAAATAATAACCTGCAGGTTGGCAAAATAATAATCTTTTGAAAGAAAAGTAATTACTATTGATTTCTGAAAATTGTCTACGTAATATCTTGCAAATAAGAAAACTATAATGGCTTATTTATTATTTTAAAAGTTATGAATCAATGCAGATTTTTTTATTATTTCTGTGAAAATCTCCAATTAAAACTTTGTTTTAATATTATATATATAATTTATAAATAGTCAAAAGGAGCTTAACAACTTTTGAATACAATCCTGTTTTTGAGAAAATATTGGAGCAATCAACTTTGGATTTAATTAACTATTTATATTATTATTATTGCTGATATTCATTCTTTATTGGATTACTATTTTTCATTTTTATTATTGTGTGGTACAACCATAAACTGATTTTTTTTTTAATTGTTCAAAATGCTTATTTTAAGTTTCAGAAGATGGAATGGAATGAAATGAAAAATTTCAAATTCTTTTTCCATTCTAAAATTTTAAGATATACTGCATCAATGACATTCGTAGATGTGAGTTGTATTTATGAAATTATCATATCAAATCAACATATTTTAAATAAATCTATAGCCAGTTAGGATTTTAAAGATTTGATTTTAACCATGAGTCTATTGCTGATTGCTTTTAGGCTGGGATGGAGCTTATATATTTATAAAAGTGCAAAATGTTGGATTTCCTTGATCTGATTATGTTAATTTAATGAAATATCTTGGGCTTGATCTTCAAGTGTTACATTCGATATAAAACTGGATTTTACTGCCGGGAATGTTGAACTTAATGCTTATTTACATATGTAGAAGACCCCTTAAAAACTTATAGATTTTTAGAGGCCTCTATTTCCTTTCAAATAGTTTGTTTTTATTTACCTGTTGGATAAATGCCAGAATAATTCTAAATTGAGTTTTCCTCTCCACAATTCTACAGTCTGTCAAGAAAATCTGGATACATGTTATTGCTCGTATTCTGTAAAAGTTGAAAAGTAATTCGGTTTGGGTGAATCTTTTTAAAAATTATGTTAATTGCAAACCCTGATTTTTTTAAAAATCTTTTAACTGATTCTGCATAATGAGAATTGTTCAGATATAAAATTTGAAGCAAATAATTTAATAATAGTATTATTAAAAGTCGTGACACATTCAATGCATGCAAATGTAGCAAATAGGTCACTCTAATATTATTTTCCTTTAATCAGGTTTTCATTTCTGTCTTTGATTTTGCTCTAAGAAAAACATTTTTTTGTGCCTAATGTTATTAAAAATGCAATAAGACTGAATAAGAATTCAAAATCCATACTTATATTTGTATAAATAACTCACATAAACAATAATTAGTAATTTTGAAGCATATTATTTTAAATAATTTTTTTTGGATAAGTTAAGCATATAGTATAATTAAAATTAATTTAAGTTTTGGGAGCAGTTGAAAAATAAAAATCATTCTTATTTTCTGGAACATTTCATTATAATTGTAATGCAAAAAAATGCTGTTGATTTGCATATTCAAGTTTTCACCAAATGGCACTTAAAATTATTATTATTTTTTTTTGTAATGAATTGATTCTCACCTTTTCATACAAGTATATATATATATATTTAAAAAAAATTATCCGATGGAATATTGAAAGATGTGCTATCTATTCCATATATATATACATATAATATAAAGTTTTTGTCAGTGAATCTCATTGTGGAAATGGCTCTCATTTCTTAATCAATTTGCAGCCTAATCTTTGAGATTTATGCAAAATTTTTGAAGCTGTGAGTGTAAATGTTAATTCAAATATAAAATAACCTTTCATATTTTAAAAAATGCAGAATTTTAGTTTTGCTTTCTGAGTATTTTAATGTATGTTAAGATTTATTCTCCAAGATTTCTGATTCCTTGAAAAAATGGGAAATCTCATAGAAGAATAGAAATTGAAATTTTCAATTGCTATTTACTCATCAACTGTTTGTTAAAAATTGACAAATGATATTTATATATATATCAACTATATTAATCTGGAAAGTAAAATGGATATGTATTTGAAACTTGGTATTTGAAAAAAGTGAGTTTGAGTAAATCAGATTTAAAGATGATCATTTATATTAAGAAATATTTCATTCATTTATACAGAACATATTTCTACAGTAACAGACTTTGACTATTTTTGGTAATTAGTTTCTGATTAGTGATCAGTGCCTGGATGTTTCATGGAATGTATGATTTATTTATAACTGGATTGAAATTTTATGAAGCCCATTTTAAGAAATATAGCAAAATCTGTGGTCTTATGATTTTCTTTATAAATATATTTAAACAATTATGATGCTTGGAAATTTTCAGTTTAATAAATATGCAACTCCTATGGTTTACCAATCATTATTTGAATTACATGAGGAGTTTTTATAGAAGTATGAGTAGTTTTATAGCTTTTGATCATCCATGTTCCAATTTCCATAAACTGATTATTATAATTTGCTTTTTTTTAAATAAGTATGTTCATGCTATGACTTCTATTATAATTAAAAATCTTATTTCAGGTGAAATCTGTGAAAACTGGGGCTATATTTTGGTCTGTGCTGACAGCATTGTCATATTTTTACATGGTATGCCTTCAGTATTTTTTCCCTAATACATATACATTATATAGATTGTATAACTTTTTTTGTTTTACTTTTGTTTTGTTGTATTTAGGTTTCTGCTTGGGGTGGATATGTCTTCATCATCAATTTAATTCCACTTCATGTATTTGTGTTACTGTTAATGGGAAGGTATTCTAATAAAATATTTGTTGGTTAGTATTATTTGGTATTTAAATTTTATCTTTTTGAGAATTTTCTAACAAAGTAGATTATGCAGAAAAGCATAGCTTATAAAAGATTGTGAAAAATTAATATTTTGTAAATGATTACCTTATATATTTTAATGTTAGTTACCTAATATGGATAATTATCTTCTGGTGTTTCACGAAGAAAAGCAATGCATAAAACTTAGAAATTTTATTAATCAATTTATAGTATTAAAAATTTTAAAAGGTACAGAATATTTTTTATGTTTAAAACATTGATATTTTTTTAAAAATAGACATGAAGGTTAATTTAAAAATATCATTTAGAATTCTTTTTAATATTTTTTTCTTAATGATCAGGAAAAGAAAATTGTTTTTATACATAGTACCCTTTAAATTAGTTTTTCCTTGATGTATAAATTATTACTAGATTAATGTTAAAGAAAATGTATAGGTGAGTTGAAATTTTTTTTGATCAATTACTTATCCACAAATTTAGTTTGAAGGATGAAATTTTACTTCTGTTCAAAACTTGCTCTTTTTTTTATTGATAATAAGAGGTTAGTAAATGCTTAATTTTGATAGATTATTCCTGATGTTTAAAAAATCCACTAATACATACTGGTGTTGACAAAAAAAAATATTGTAACCTCATTCACCCCTTCAACAGTTTAACAGATAATCAAACCTTCTATGCTACAAATGAAAATATATATTCAAATATACAATGGCCTCTTCCAATCAAATAATTCTATACTTTTATTATTTCTCAGTAAATTTGATCTTGTTTCAATAAGATTAAAAAGATTAATCTGAAACCCTGCTGTGATATATTGAAGTTCTTCATTAATTTCAATCCAGTGTTGAATTGATCATTTTTTTCTTTGCTTCATGATTTCTATTTACATATGACAGTTGTTGTCTTGATAATTCATGCAGAGTAGAAGTGTATGCTGTTGAATCTTCATATAGTATATGGTCTCTGTTTTTTAATGCTCACATTAAATCTCTGACTTCAAAGCAAAATATTTCTTCATTAGCAGGCTGTTGGAAAATTTTGTCTCTTTCAAGCTATTTCTGTAGTCTAATATTTTATATATTACCATGCATATTTTATACTAAACAAAATAATGAAGCAGTCCTATTTGTAGATTCACTGATTTTTGAAAAATGAAATACATGTCCGAAAATCTCGACTCTTCAGTTTATTTGCTAGCTATCTTGACTAAATTTCATATGCTCCATTGGCTATTGCAAGTTGTTTAACGTGCTTTTTTTGTAGTTCTCATAGGTTACGTGCATTGCACGTTACTATGATTCTCATGGCACTACTTCAATATAATACCACCCCCCCTCCACACACAGATGCTTCAAGATTGAATATTGTTCCATAGAGATTGAAGCATTCTTTCATTTTTACCTATTAGAGGCAAACGGGCAATATAAATTGCAAAGTAGTTCAAAATAAAGATACCGAATTGGAAGATAGTAATAAATAAGAAATTCCACATTAATTTTCGAAAAGTGGAATTTTTGAAATTTTCTTCATAAATTTAGTGAGTCAGCTTTAAATTTTGATGCGTCTTTAACCCCTCCCCCCCCCACACATACGTGCGCGCGTGCACACACATATATTCATATCTTGAAAATTAAACTCTCTTCATAGGGACCGTTTACGAAAATAGAAGTTTGTTGCTTATTATAAAAATGTGTAATATTTGCAATCAGACCTATTTTGCTTGTACTGTGCATATTCGCGGTACCGTCGAGCATTCTTATTTATTCATTCTTTTATTTTTGTAAAAAGTAAAATACGAAATATATTAATTCAAGTAATATATTTTCAAATTTATCAGTTTTGTTATAACGGCTTTCTAACAAATTAATTCACAGCCGATTTTTCTTTCTTTTAACTGTAATTAGCGTTTTAAAATGTTTTTTTTGTATATATATATATATATATATATATATATATATATATATATATGATATTACAGTGAAAACCCGAAAGCATTGAAAACGCGAATTCACCAGGGAAAACGCTTTTTAACTGAACAGCGCTAAGAACGGGTCTTCTTTAGTGATTGCCGCTTTTGTCTAGTTAAAACCGCACGAATTGAGATTACTTGTTCGTGAAATTTTCAAAAGAAAGTGCATTTGTCTAACTTGTTGGAACTTGTTTGTTCTAGTTGATTCATTTACAACGAGTGAAGAAAATGCTAAGGCTTTTTTCGCCAAAAATGTGGGAAAAAATGAACGGTTGCAGTTATTACAGAAAAAACAGAATGATTTGACTGTTATTATACGTGATTAACACGACGCTCTTTTATCTGAGTTCGAAGAAGCAACATCTGCTGTTAGCAGGACTTCTGTTCCGTACTTCAGATTCAAAAGATTTTACATTCTTGAAAACAGTGAAATAACGAAGCTGATTTCTTCAAGTGAGCCATAAAATATTGCTTGCCAGTTTAAGAAATTTTTGATGTTATCAAAAGTGCTCATGTAGCCAGCCATATTGCATGTTGATAGAGACAGACTTAAAGCTGAAACTTCAAGAAAATATGCTAAAATAATCACTGAGATTATACACATTTTTTTTTTTATCAATGTGTAAAACATGTCAGGGGGGGGGCTTGGTTTCTAAACCTATTAGCTAAGTTCTAAACCTATTCACTCAGAAATTAATAGTTGCTTCCAAGTGGATTTGATTGACTTGCAACCTCAAGCAGATAAGGAATTTAAGTTTATTACGGTTTACCAGGAAAATTTAAAAAAAAAATGTGTTACTACGACCACTTCAGGGCATAAGAGGTTGCATTGCAATTACTTGATATATTTTTGATATTTAGGGCTCCTTGTATACTGCGATCTAATAATGGAAGTGAGTTTGTAAATTCTATTATAGAACACTTACGTGCGTATTGGCTAGAATTGAGGATTTTTCATGGGAAACCTCATCACTGCCATTCACAGGGTTCAGTTGAGAGGGCCAACCAAGACGCAGAAAACATGTTGGCTTCATGGATGAAGGATATTAAAACTACTAAGTGGTTCAATGGTCGTTTTGTCCAATTCATGAAAAACTGAGTTCTACTTTCAGGAATTAAACAATCACTATACAAAAGCTATGTTTGGAATTGAACCAAGAGTTGGAATGACAACCTAAACTTTGCCACCAAATATATAAAAACTATCGAAGACGAGGATGAGCTTCAAAAAATTTTCGAATATATGAAATCAAGGGAACAAGAAACTGAACAAGCACAATCCGGGCACATATGCTTGATAATAAGTCGACCAACATTTTTCTAATAAGAGAAAAGCCAAAGAAAATTTAGTATAACAAGCCAAATGAATGAAAATATCTTCGTTGAAACACATCCTGAGGTTGATATTGGAAGTATTGTTGTTGTTCCCATTCCAGATGTTGATAGAGCAAAAGCTGATTTGCGAAATTTCATCGGTGTAATGCTTGAAAAAAAAATGGCCTGTACAAAGTTGGTACGAAATATGGAGTTTTGAATAAATTGTATTCGAGGTAAGAAATTTTCCCTAACGCTGCTAGTTAGAACGCGTTTTCCCTAGTTAATTCGGATCCTGGCGATGTCAGTTAGAACGCGTTTTCCCTAGTTAATTAGCTGTTTAAACTGATTTCGAGTTTTACTGTAACATTATATTTAATTTTGTGAACTCTCCATTATTTAGTCTTTGTTTTACATAATTTGTACATGGCCCATGCTACTTTCAAACGAATTTTGTTCTTCAGGTTGCAGGTCGAACTGGTCAAAAGTCAGATTTATATTTTCTAATAGTATCTTCATTCCAATAGATTATGATTAGTGAATTTAAATCATCAGTCTACATTCATATGATACTCTACATAGTTTCAAAAATGCGTAATATGTATTCTATTGCACATATTGTAAACTTAAATTCAACCTGAAATTTTATTTCTTTTAATCTTAAATTGAAGAGAAGGTTGCATTTATTACGATATTCCTATCTGTTAAAAATATTATTTAGATTTTGTTTATTATTCCATACATTTTATAATGTTCATATTTTGAGAGACGGTATTAGCTTTTTATAAAGTTTCTCCTTTAAATTTTTAAAAAAATGCTTGCAATTTGTCTTTTAAATATTTTATCATTTTTATAAAATCAGATCATTCTAATTTTTGCTGTTTAATTTTGACTGAAATGATATATCAAGTGCTGTTTCTTGGTATTCTGAATACTTCCAAAACTTAACCATGCACATTTAAAAATTCCTTTTTAAAGAGTTTTAAATTAAGTGTTTTTCTTTATTTCTTTGTTGTTGTCAGAAGGTTCCTTGTTAAAGTATAAATGCCCGTTTTTAATTTAGTCACTTTTTATCAATCAGCTTTTGCATAAATTGAGACAAATTTGGTAGAACTTGCTAATAATGACTAATGGGAAATATATTTTCTCTGTATTTTCATTTAAGTGTCAATTTAATTGTTCATTCCTTTTATTTTATTTAGAGTGACTATTCTTTTCCTTTTTTTTTTAGCATATACATCATTTTTTATTCTTGGACTAATTCTATCTATGCAAATACCATTTGTTGGTTTTCAGCCTGTGAGAACAAGTGAACATATGGCATCAGCTGGTATGTGAAAAATGAAATTGTCTTTGCATGTATGTAAACATAAACCAGTTTCACTGCAATACACTATTGATTTTAAGAAGCGATTTGAAATTAGTTTATACAGTCTATTGAAAAGAAAAGAAAACAAGTGCATTCTAACTGATGACTGTGCAATAAGTGCCTTTTAACTGCAGCATAAGTTGATAGCTATACCAATTGAAAGTTATTTTAAATCTTGTAAAAAAAGGAAATGATTTCTCTTATTTTAATTTTATCATTCATCTCAAACGATTGTTTATATAAATTTTCATTGGCAACCTTTTATTTCACTAATGCACAATTTGTTACAGAATGCATAAATATAAAAAGTAAAAAAAATGCAATGTTTCAGATTAGTATATTTAGTATTTGCAAGAAATTTCTTCCACGTTTTAATGAGAGGAAAGTTAATTTACATAAGTATTAAAATTGTTTAGTAATGAAAATTTAACTCCATTATTGATGATTAAATAAAATTTTATCTGAAAAGTTCTGAAAAATGAATTTAATTGCAGGTGACAATCATTCAAATTAGATTTGATAAGTAAATAAAATAAAAAGCAATTAAGTATTTAATATTTTTTCATGAAATATATATTTTTCTCTTTCTAGGTGTTTTCATTCTATTGAATGCATATGCCTTTTTGAAGTATTTACAGTCTTTTATGTCAAAGTCAGAAATAAAAACCATATTCATTTTTGCTGTGGCTCTTATAGCAATTTTAGTGTTCCTGGGAGTTGTTGTGCTCACTTACGCTGGTAATTTCTTTTATACTTCGGTTGTGGTATATAAAATTATAATTATAAAACTTCCTTAATAGGAACTACTTACCTTAATACTTTAACTGCTCTAATGTGAAAGTTCCTTGTTTAATTTTCTGTTTATTAATTGTTGGTTATTTGTAAAAAGTTTTTAAGTTAGTTTGATTTTAATATATACAAATTAAGGTTATAATATGCATAAAATAACATTTAAATTGAAATTAAATGAAATATGTATCACATTGAATTTAGTATGTATAATTCAAATGCACGCTTTTGCATATTCTTTTCTAATGTTTCCTATCTTAGCATCTCAACGATCTTGCACACTCTGTATATTCATTCATAATTTCAAAATTAACAATTGTTATCTGTTTTTATTGATGATAATTTATTTTTTGTTTTTTGTTAATATTGCATTGCTTTCACTTAATATTATAAAACTTATTCATAATTTCTTGTGGTTTATTTTTAATGAAGTTAATTATTTTACTACAACCATTTTTTAGGTTATATTGCTCCTTGGAGCGGAAGATTTTATTCCCTGTGGGATACAGGTTATGCAAAAATTCACATTCCGATTATTGCATCAGTTTCTGAGCATCAACCCACCACCTGGTTTTCTTTCTTTTTTGATTTACATATCTTGGTGGCTACGTTCCCCGTAGGTTTATGGTATTGCATTCAAAACGTGAACGATGAACGTGTTTTCAGTAAGTAACTTTTTAAGATTTTGGAATTTATGGATAAGTCCTATTTTTTGAATATATATATAATATAAACTCTTCAAGAAAAATCTATAATTTATCTTGATGTTATATTCATGAAAAATTTAAATGGTATTTACATTGTAAATTAACTGTTTCACTCTATGCCGTCGTTTTAATTGTATGTTAATTTATTGATATTTCGATAAAGGACAATTCGTGGGAGTGGTCACACAGGATTGCCACGCTACCGGGAAAACCTAGAAAACCGGAAAAGGATAGAAAATTTAAAAATCGATAGAAAACCGGGGAAATACAATGAAATTAAAAACGTTCTTAAAAACAGGTAAAATACAAGGAATTTGGTTATCCCCCCATCTGAAACAATGTCCAAGATTGCAAGAACAAAAGATCGTAGTCATAAATTCCGAAAACGAAATACGATTCACAGTTGTGTGATGGGGAAATTCACCCCTGCTCTACTTTCTCCCCATTTTTTTTTCTTTGTAGATAATTCCAGTTTCGATTTGCGAAACAATTCTTTTTCCATGATATTCCTAAATTACAGCTAATGAGCTTGCGCGAGACTTTAGTAACTACATGAAAGAATAAAATACATTTTTCTGGCGGGAACATTCAATTTACGGAAGAAACGCGTTGGTGTTCTGTCTGCCGTACTTAGGTTTTATTAAATTGTTTATTTACTATTTGAGAAACCGTGAGCTTGTTCAAAGTAGATAAGATAATTCTTTTAAAAACAATGAGCGGTTCAAAATCCATATTTAAAACAAACTGGACGGAGTGGGAAAAAAATTCAAATCTGATTTTGCTGAGTGGGTTCGAGGAGTAACAAGACTGCCTGTCAGTCCAAAAGAGTCACAATTAATTTTGAACTGAGTATCTAAAAGGAATTCAGGTAAAAATGACATGTCAATTTCAAAAGTGTCAAATTTAATTTCTAAAACCCATTTCTAATATTTTAGTCAGATAACAATGTTTTAAAGCTGAAATTTTATAGGCATTAAAAGTGGAGTCACATTTATCCTTTAATGCATTCAATGATTTAGTGGCAGGTCTGCATAATACTTTACCATAAATATTCCCTTTTCTTTCAGAATGTTAAGTCGATCTTATTAATAAAAGTAGCTATTGAAAAGGGAACATAACTAAGGCCCAACTGACATTAATATGATTTTCAGATTTAATGGATCCCTTTTATTTGAGGGGAAAATTTTTTTTTTTTACTTTTTCCTCTACAAAGAAAAAGTATTCTAAAGTATAACAAAGAAAAAATATTATAAAACATAAAGAAAAATTCTAATTTTCAAAAGATTCAAATTCTAGATTTTGACGAATCTTCACGCTTTACGTGTGTTTGAAAAACGAATTGATATTTGTCTGTCCTTGCACTCATTAGCTGAAACGCTTTAGCTTTGTGGATGAAATTGGCTATGTGGTCTTTACTCCAGTTTGTAGTCTTCTATCAAATTTTGAACAAATATATTCTCACAAAGTATGTCGAACTGTCTGAGAACAATGCACACGTTAACATCAAAATGTAAAGATCTCAATGGATATAATCTGGTTACTGATTTAGTTGTGAAAAGATTAATATTGGTCTATAAATTCTCAGACACAGCTACTTAGGTAAATTTGGTTTATGATCTTGTTACTAAAATGTACTTATGTATCAAATTTTGATTTCATTCAAACGTGGTTGAAAAAAACAGGCTTTTAGAATATATACTTGTGTTTCTTCCATAAAATGGGCTGAACTCTGAAATAAAAATGAGAACGCTCGTGGGGAGGGGATTTGGAGGATTATGACTTGTCTTAGGAATTGTGTTACTTATATTTTATGTTGTTTTTAATTAAAAGCGAAATATTGCTCAGCATTATAATTAGAACTGATTTATTGTAAATTACAAATTTTAAATTTGACATAAGAATTGATTTTTTTTTACAGATATCTTTTTTTTTTTTTTTGAATTGGGAAAAATCAAATTCTATTGCTTGTAGTTTGGAATTACTTGTAGTTTCTTTGGGGGAAAATACAGATCTTTTGCTGAATTATTATCTTCAAAACATTGTATGAATATAACTGCCTGTGTTATCTACCAATGTCTTTTTTAAATTCTGATATTTTTAAAATCTTTTTTTAAAAAAAATGTTTCTGAAAGTAAAATAATACAAAACACATTGAATTGTAATGACATTTGATACATTATAAACTTGCATATTTCTCTTGTATTTTTGTATGTTTGAGTTTAACTCTGAATAATGTCCAGTTCATCGCAGCCAAAGTATTGTGCAAGCTGAATGACAATATCTTGTATAGATGACTTTTTATTAACGAAAAGAAAATAGTTGGCTCTTGCGTTAAATAGTTCCGATTTCATTTCACTCGCATTCATTGGCATCGATGATAATTATTTTATTTTCTTTGATATATGTGTGATTAACTTCGATTGACATATATTGTTTGCCGTTTACTGATTTTTTTTTTGTAAACTTTGCCTTAAAGATAAATATTATTAATTGTACTATACCTATAATCATCGTTCAAGCGCAAGCAATAAGTTTACAAAATTTTATAGCAATTGGATGAAGCGTACGGTAGCGCATAAGATACAAATAAATATTTATTCATTTTTATATATATTATATGTAAAATCAGTCATATATCATTTGCAAATAGTCTTTGAATTATTAAGTAGTAATTAACATGAAGTTATTTGAAATCTGCATTTTTCTTTGTTTCAATTTAATAGGAAAATAAATAGAAAGTTTTAAGGAATATTGTTGAATATTCTTTTGCTTTCTGACTTATAATGCAAATTAGGAACAAAAGCTTTTAGACCAGATTCTGTTGCATTGTTTTCAGTCATTTTAGGCTTTTTAGATGACTGAGTTACGACATTTCAAACTCTTTTTGGGAAACATAACTTGCAAATGGTTTATCATTAGTATCAAATTAAAATTTCAATGTTTATACTATGCATTGTATGCTATATTTTGAAATTCACCAAAACTTTTGTAGCTACAGAATATTAATAAGCCTTCTTTCTAAGTTTGTTATGCTGCTAAAAAGAAATTGGTTTTTCAAAATGTGTAAATGCATTTTATATGTTTTATAATACCGTGAAAGATTCGACCCATCTGAAATGTGATTATTGTGATACTTAAACAAAATCTTGTAGTTGCGATAGTATCATTTTTTATAACATTTAAAGATGATTATTAGAATATTTGAATAATGAAACTTTTTTGTTTTAGTTGTTCTCTATGCCATCACTGCTGTATATTTTGCTGGTGTGATGGTTCGATTGATGTTGACTCTTACGCCAGTAGTATGTGTTTTAAGTGCCATCGCATTTTCTCAGCTTGTTGAATTATATCTGCAAGATGATGAATGTCCCAAAACTTCTTTAACCCCATCTGATAGTGATTCTGAAGAAAGTGATGGCACTGATAAAAAGGGAAATAAAAATCTATATGATAAGGTATTGTATATTTTAACTTCTACTAAATTATCTGTTACTAATAAGCTATCTATTAAATTTTTATTTGAAATGTCTTTGTACTGTCAAAACTGTCTTTGATACTTATGCTTTATCATTTTAAGCTTTTGGAACTATACAAATTTCTGGCCTCTTGAGTTAATAATTTAAAATTTTGGAATGGCATAAATTAATATTTATGAGCATATGGTAGAAAAAGTATTTAAATTCGTCTATTTTTTCCATTCTCAATTTTGAGCAAGTTTTATTAATTTTGAATGGCATCCATAATAAAATATTACCACTGTTATATCAAAATGTCATGTCATAGGACACTTGCACCAAAACAAAATTTTGATGTTAGAGAGCCATTTGAGGTATCTGGCAATTTCTGACAAAGTTTAATAATATTATTAAAAAATTTGAGATTAGATGCAGTTAATATATAAAAATGTTGTGCATGAACAAAATGATTTAGAAATATGATGTGTGACATTTTGGTATAACATGATTGCTTTGAAAGTATGTTGTGTAAATATTCCCATATAAGTAGTGGATTCTTTAGATTTTTCATATTCACATTGATTAAGCATTGTATTATTTGTGAGGATTTATTGAAATACTTAAATAACACTGTTTATTTATAAATTTGTGTCCCAAGTTTATTGCCAATATTTTTGCTTTCTTTTTGGAATATTAATATTTAACTTCCTTATAGTGATTATTTAATCAGTATTATTAAATTTTTATGAATTATTACCAATTCATTAAAGTTTAATAAGTGTGATATTCTGGGATATTTATAAAATATTTGCTGTATTTTTTATTTTTAAAATACATTACTACACTTAAATTTTAAAGATTCAATTAAAATAATTTTTTCCAGCAGGAAAATATGATTATCTTGGCCCTTTCAGCCCTCAAGGTGGCATTTGCCACTGCAATATTTTAAGTTCTTAATTTTCATTTCTTTTTAAACTCGATGGTGACATTTGCTACGACTTCCTGGTTCTTATACTCTTTGTGAAAATGAGATGAAATTAAATGGGGATGTTCTCTTTTGGTGACCTTTATCACTAATATTCATCAATTTTTTTTATCTCCACATTTGAAAAATCCAGGGTTGAATGGGTTAACGTTTTTTACTCATTTGAAAATAATAATCTGAATTCATGGATGCAAATGTTTTATTAATTTTTAAAAGCTGTTACATGCATCATTTTTGTATTTTTAAGTTTTTATATCCCTTTTAATTGCAAAACTTCCTTCTCCTTTAGTTATATGTATCTTAATGATTGAAAAATGCTCTACAGATACTATACTATAATGAAATTAAAAATAAAAATCTTTCATCTTTATTTCATGTCATCATGTCAAGTGTGGAAGGATATTTTGTTCTCACTGCAAATTAAATGATACCTATGTTAATTAAAGCATAGCGTTTAGATCTATTAATCTTTGACAGATCAAAATTGCATTTTCATGGAATTATCAGTAGATAATATTGGATTTATGTAGTTTACATTTAATATGCATTCCACACTTTTCTGTCACCAAAGAATAGTTTCTCAATTCTAATATTATTTCATATTGTGATTTTTTCCTATCATTATTAATTTGCTATTATAAAATATGACTTAATGTATCTGAATAACACATGTGCAAGTCTTAAATTTATAAAGTAGTGTTATACAGTGGATGCCACTTAATGCGATTGCAGTTAGTGTTATTTGCTTTAGGTGATCAAATTTCTCTGCTCCTTAAGTGACGTATTCGAATGAACAAAAATATTCGTTTTTTGTGGACACTTCATCGCTTAATGTTATCAATTTTGAAAGTGCTGGATCAATTATCTACTTCAGTATACTTAAAGGATTGACATTTGTGGAATTTTTTGTTCCACGTGTAAGGTAACATCTGGAAGTTTGATCTTTCCATTTAATGGGATTCAAATTCTTTTTATCTGGAATAGAGCAATCTAGTTTGATTTAAATGGACTACTAAGTTGCCAAATTTCACATGAAATTTGTTGAACAGTCATAATTACTATCACCTACGGTTGAATTATGATAACAAAAATGGATTTTAAAAGAAACTGATTTGAATTTTTAATACAAAATTGCCTATTTTAATACGCACAAGAGCTTATCTTAAAGTATTGAATACAATACCACAGTTCATTTGTAAATTTTAAAGGCTCTTTGTAAAAATTAAAAAAAAAATAATTGTGAACTTGTTTGGAGAAGATTAAATAATAAAAGTTGATGATTCTGTTGAAATAAATAGGTTGAAGAAAATTCTGTATGTTTTTCCAGAATGTTATATTATTTAATATACTTACATTCGTATATTATCACTTAACAAGTGTCCCAATTGCTCGAATTATTTTTGCCTTTAGTTTCCATTCCGGCTATTTATCTGAACTAGCAAGGCTTGGAGCAAGTAAAAGTGATTATGGTAACAAAGTGTCGCTTATAGTGTTTTATTTGATACTAAATTTCAGGCGATTGGCGTATTTAATCGTGAATAGCTTTCTTTAAACTCGTTTAACAATTTCTAACTGATCATTTACTTTAAAGAGGAAGACACCTTTGCTCTTAATAATTATTTGGCATTGGAATAAAAAGCTAAGTTTAAATGTGATTTATTTTTTTCTAAAACATTCATTGTTTTTTTGGTGGGAGGGGGGTGGATTTAAATTATAAACAGATATTCAACACAATAAGCGAAATAGTTATCTGTAAAATGCTGATAAATTTCTTGATAGTTTTCCAGAATGTAATAATCGTCTGAGAATGAAAATAACAATAATTTGGCATCCGATTGATTGAACAATATTGAGCACCCGATCCACAGGATCGCCAAGCCACTGAGAGAAACTGGAAAAGAATGTAAAAGTGTCTTAGAAAAACGGGAAAGGGCAAGGGAATTTTAAGTTTCTTAGTTTTTTTTCCCTTTTAAAAAATGCCGATCTCGCAAAGATTGCAAGAATAAAAGATTCTAGTCATAGCTTCTGAAAATGAAATGATACCATTCACGATGGCGTAAAAAGGCTATTTCTTTATAGATAATTCCAGTTTCGATTTGCGAAACGGTTATTTTTCCCATGAGATTCCCGAATTACAGCTAATGAGCATGTGCGAGACTTCTGTAACTGCATGAAAAAATAAAATACATCTCTTTGGCTGGAACATTTATTTTATGGGAGAAAACCAGTAGGGTTTAGTGTACCATACTTGAGTTATCGATTGGTTTATTTATTATTTGAGAATCTGTGAGCTAATTCAAAGTAAATTAAGAGATTTTTTTAAACAATGAATTGCTCAAAGGCATATTTAAAATGAATAAAACGTATATAAAATTTCTTTCTAAGAAGATAATAAGCCTAAATAATATTGGAAAACAGACACTTACTAGTCATGCCAAAAAAGGAAATCTTACAGAACTTGCCTGCCAGTTCCAAAGAATCATCGTTGATGTTGGATGAAAGAAATACGGGGAAACATGACATACCAAATCGGAAAACGCCGATGTCGAACTATAAAGTTCCAATAAAGTACAAAAAGTAATTTAAAACTGAATTTTTATGGGCTTTAAAACTTGTCACTTTCGTCTTTTAATGCATGCAATGATAGAAATGTTTTCACATATGCTCACTTGAAAGTGAAATAGCTAAAAAATGTGCGTTAGGCCGCTCTATGGAATAATGTTGTACCTTATTTGTTAAGGCTAAGCTCTATGGAATTGATGGCCGAAAAAAATCTGCAGAAATGATGCCCAAATATTTAAATTGACAAAAGTAATTAATTTTAAAAAGTAATATTGCTATATATATATATTTCTGTTATGGTTGATTAATCATTAGCTGATTTGTATCATAACAGAATTGTTTTATATTTTATTTCACCCGAGTCCTTGATTTTGTTGATTTACCTTGCCGTTCATGTTCTTTAATTGTATCTCCCCATTCCCTTAATATATACATTTTGATTTGCCAAATGTTGGATGGTAAATAAAAACATTTTTTTCTTTATATAAATATAAGTCTTCTTTTAATATGCTATTGTGTTGGATGACGTTAAATAATGATTTTTTTTCTATTCCTTAAAACCATATTGCGTTTTATCTTGCACGAGTGCTATTCGCGCATTTCCTCGTGTTTTGAATATACGTACAGGGAAAAGACAGGGAATTTTTTAAATATAGATTTGAGCCTTACAGTTGCAATCTTACAGTAGCTTCAGCATTTTCGAAGTCTCGTGAAAGCACAGACTTCCTAAAATTTTGTTGTTAATAATACATTTATATGGATACGAAGGATACTGAAGCCTGGAGCATTTATGTCTTCGTTTTAATGTTTAAAAAGTGACAGTTTTTATCTTGGTATAAAATAAAATTTTCTACAATGTTTAAATTAGAGTGCTTAAGTTATAGTTTAAAATTATTATTAAAAGTGACTAGTTTTTATTGCTTGAATCTTGGTAAGTTTTTTTTTTATGGAAACAAATTTTTTAGATAATGGTTTATAAAACTTTACCAACTTTCAGAATTCAATTAGATATCAAATTTTCTATTTTCTTTTTAAAAATTTCTTCATATACTTAAACGAATTGCCTTCATAGATTTTTATATTTATTTTAGGCTGGAAAGATACGAAAAATTAAAACTGACCAGTCAAGAGATAATCATGGCTTAGGAGCTAATATACGTAGTATTGTGATATTAGTAGTCATAATGATTCTTATGATGTTTGCCGTCCACTGTACTTGGGTTACAAGTAATGCCTATTCTAGTCCCAGTATTGTTTTAGCCAGCTACAGTTCAGACGGGTTTGTGTATTTTCAAATATTTTAATCTCTGTAATATATTAAGAAACCTTCTCAATATAGGAATTATTTTTAAAGTAAAGTAGAAGTAGTTTTCCCTTCTAATTCCATGTAGTTAAATGATAAATTTTCAGTTTAAATGATGAGCTCACCAATGTATCTCTTTAAATCTCTTTGTTTATTTTATGTAAAACAGCTTTCTTGTGTTAATTTGGTGTGTAAATTTAATTAAAGGTCTCGTTTAATACTGGATGATTTTCGTGAAGCCTACTACTGGCTTTCACAAAATACAGCTCAAGATGCAAGAATAATGTCCTGGTGGGATTATGGCTATCAGATAGCTGGAATGGCCAATCGCACAACGTTGGTGGATAATAATACGTGGAATAACAGTCATATTGCTCTAGTAGGTTTTGTATTATCTTATAGCTTTCTAAAAATTTTATTTTCCATTTTAACTTATAAAAAGTTGGCTCAAATTCTTTGATTTAGAAAATCACAGCTGAGGATAAAAGCATGAATATTATCTGTATAGCTTATATGCTTGTAAGTTACCGTTGTTTAGCAGTACCTAAGGTGCAAGGGCTAGAAGTAGTCTACTCACTTATAAGCTGTCTAATCAGGACTAATCTTGCATGAAAATAATTTTAGTTAAAAATTTCTCAAAATGTTTAACAAAAATTATCGTTTTTATACATAAAATAACTACTCACATTTGTTATTTAAATTTAGTTAAGAAATTATTAATGTAACTTTAATGATAAATATTATTTTTGTAATTTTAATACCATACCTATACTCTTATTTTAACTATTTTTATAATACATTATTTATTTTTATGATTATCTACAAAATATTAGAAAACTAATTCAATTACTGTTTCATGCCAAGTTAATGTTTTTGCTGGAAGAAAGTATTCGAGTACAGTTCCTATTTAAAAAACTGAATTTAAAGTGTTGATAAAAGTGAGTTACTTCCTTGCAAATTTCAGTTATTTAATTCTAGTATGAAAAGGTCATACAGAGGTAAGCATTTTCTCAAATGAGACGAATAGAATTTGAATAATAAACATAGAACAGACTTGTGAGATTTCTGTTTATTGATCTTCTAAAATATTCTTGTAGAAGTGACTAAAATTCTAATTTGTGTAAATATACATATGTAATAGGATGTCTCAAAGTTATGCTTTATACTTCGTCGTCTTGACAACTATGAGGAACAGTAGCTTAGTATATTAAACGTACGTATTTTTAATTATGCTGTTTATAATAACCTTTTAATTTTTAACGACAAAAATGATTTCGTTAAAATATTTATATTAAAAAAATTTAAACATCATGGGAAGTCTTGATGTTAGTATATTTTGGTAATAGGTACGCTTTTAAATGGTGGCAAAAATATCCAGTTTTTTTGTTTTTTAATTTTAGACTCTTAGCATTGTTAACATTGCATAATTTGAATACTTGTACAATTCTAACAAATAATTTCTAATAACATTTTGATTCTAGGACAAAGTTTGAAAAATTTCCAAACAAGTAACGTAATTTGATTTATTTTCAGAGACAGTGATTGCAAAAAAAAAAAAAAAAAAAAAAAAAGATAAAAATGTTAAATTATTACTTCATCTTTTTGGATCACTGTAGCTTGACTGATGGAAATGTATTGATTCTTTTAAAAATTCTTGTTTTTTTTTTTAATTTTAAGGAGTGGGCAGAGAGATAATTTATTTCATAATGGTCTATAATAGGACTTTGCAAAATGTGGGTGGTGAGTTAATTTTTTGATGAGTTGTATCAAGATCTGGAATGCCTATGTATTTTCCCACAATTTAGAAAAATATAATATGTACATGAATTCTTCATCAAGCCATTTATTCAAAAAAATTATTCAAAAATGGATAATTTTCTTTTTTAATTGTTCTAAGAAAAAGAGATTTTATTAAAGCATCTTTTTTGGGAAAAAAAACATACTTTTCATCCTTGTTAAAAAATTGATTCGCTTAGGTCGAAGTGGCTAGTTGTAAATTCGATATCAAAAAATTAGGTAGCATTGCATAGAAACCCATCTATAAAATGAGGAATTATTGAAACATTATTGTATTTCAATTTTGAACACAAGTCACCTTTTTAAATGTTTTTTTCAGGTTGGGAAAGCAATGGCATCTAATGAAAGTGCTGCATATGAAATAATGAAATCTTTAGATGTTGATTATGTTCTAGTAATTTTTGGTGGTGTAATAGGATATTCAGGTGATGACATAAATAAATTTTTGTGGATGGTGAGGATAGCAGAAGGAGAGCATCCCAGGGACATTAAAGTATATACTTTTTAATATTCTTTATTTAAAAATCTTAATTATATATAAATGATGCTTATTTATTTTTTAAACTATTACTTTCTAGGAAACTGATTACTACACAAGCAGAGGAGAATTTAGAGTTGATGACCACGGATCACCTACTTTGTTAAACTGTTTAATGTATAAGCTAAGCTATTATCGTTTTGGAGAGTTACAGGTATTACAAATGAATCTTGAATATTTTTTTTGAATGTATATAGTAAATTATAAATAACTTAAGTTGTCTGCTTAATTGCATTTTTTTATATTTGCCATCTCATTAATTATCCATTGTAAAAGATTGAGCTGTAATAGAATATTTTGTGTTTTCATAGCTTTGGTAAAATATTGTCATGTTTTTGCTTGATATTTTTAGATGTCATAATTACAATTACTCTATGCAGAAATTGATTGACTGAGCTTAAAGATAACTTTCGTATGTTGATCACATGTAAAATAAATTTGGAGATCTCAGCTTTAAATATTATAAGAATAGGAAAATTACATTAAGTTTTGAGAATGTATGTCAAATGTATTTAATTTTATAAATGTTGATGAATACTGGAACTGAAACAGTTATGGTATATTGTAGAAAACATTAGCCTGTGTAGTCTTTCTTTATAAAAGCTTATCTTATATTTACTCCATGAGCTTTTCTCGGATAATTTTTGGTTTCATATGAATGCGATATCTTTCAAATAAGCCATTTTTGTAAAGTAATTTGAGAATATTTGACTATGGATAAATATTTCTTTGCTGAAAAGACAATTCTTCAAGTCTTCAATTCAAAATAAGATTTTTAATTCTGTTTTGTGTGTGTGATAAGTCATCATTCAGAATACACAAAGCTTCTATTCAAATAATGTGGAATGTCACTTGTTAATTTTTAAATGAAATAAAATTTTATTGTTGCTTCAGAAACTGATTTAACATCTTCATATTATGCAAATGTTTTAGATTTCAGCATTTAATAATGAAATTGCTAAAATGTATTTCAGTTGGATTTCCGCACTCCAGCTGGATTTGATCGAACTAGGAGTATGGAAATAGGAAACAAGAATTTTGAATTGGAGCATTTGGAAGAGGCATATACTACAGAGCATTGGCTCGTGAGAATTTATAGTGTGAAGAAAGACAACAACCGACCACGCATTCCATACAACCAAAGAAAAATTAAATCCTCTAATATATATATTTCCAAGAAGGTAATATTTATATATGATAACATTGATAATTACTATCTTTTTCTTCCTTTTTAGATTTGTATCAGAAAATATTTGAGCAATATTATACTTTTACTGTATAAGAAAAATTATATATTTGTTTTAACAATTCCGATTTTTTTTTCAATGTGGAACCGAAATTATATTTTGTATGAATATGAGACAATTATATTGAACTTTTTTTTAATCCCTATACTTAATTATATCGGCAGCTATTTTGTATTTTTAACATCACATATATTTAAGTTTCTTCTTTTAGGAAATCTTGGTTAAAAATTATAAGTATGATTACTTTTCATTTAGAATTTGTATCTTTAGTAAATTTTATTTTTCTTTTAGTATCAAAGAAAGGCATAGTTTGATCTGGAGCAATAAGGAGAATTTCGTGGAAATGAAACCTTATGTCTTAATTTTATGTTTTCTTGGCATTCTTATAGTCCAGAAAATTCTTGTTATACATAGTTATGCTGTGAATTTGAAGCTTGCTTTCTTCAATTTAGTGGCTAAAAAATAAAGACAAATCTGAAACAATAAATAATTAACAATAATAAAGGCCATTTTCTTTCATGCTGAAGGTGTAAAATATTACAACTTGCACTCAGGCCACTTTATTAAATTTCAAATTAAAGATAAAAGCAATGCAAGCTCAGAAGAACAATTTGAATTGGGGAAGTCTAATAATAAGTTTGATTATGCAGAAGCATTGCATAGTGAAAATCACATTGATCATGTCAGGAATTCTACTAAATAGTGTGCTTACTACAGATCAAAGTTAATGAGAATTTCATTTCTTGCTGAACGTCGAATTTAAAACTGAGGCATGAAGATATTAAAAAGACGCCTTGTTAGCTTAATTCTTAATTCATTTACTTTAAATTCGAATGTATATTTGCATAATTTATATAATAAATAATCTGATATTTGAAAATGATTTTTTACCATAGCCATACATTCTTAAGTTACAGGTTATTGCATTAATTTCATTTTATTTTTAAAATATTTCTAGACTTCCAAACGAAAGAAGGGAGCAATCAAAAATCGCCCGGTAGTTGTGAAAGGGAAGAGAACGAATCGAAATTCGAAGAAATAAAATGTGTGGAATATGTAATTTCCTCTATGTTGGAGGTAATTATAATTCATCAGTGCCTCATGACTGATAAACATACATATATTCAATGAGCATAAAATTCCATTTGTATAAACGGACCATGAAGCTGTTTTATATATCAAAGCAAACTGCAAGGTGCTGTACATGTGCTCACACCTATAACATCAAAATATCTGACACTGAAGCTTGGCGATAGAAATGTGAATATACAAAAGATTTATGAACATTCTATTTGTAAAGCTGTTTTGTTTGAACATGTTCCTAATTCTTTATACTATTTGTAATTCAGTTTAAACACTTCCTTAAAAATTATGGCTTTAAATTAAGTATTTTGCTTGTAAGTTCCAAAAGTAAAAATTCAAAATTAAATGTTTTAAAACCAAATGTATTTTAGAAATATCTAATCAAAATCTGTAACAACGAATTCTTACACGAAATGTAAATTATCTTGTAACCAAATACAAAAATTTTATTGTATTTATTTGCACAGTTTAAATAAAATTTAAAATTTTGTATTTCTGTGTTAGTGTTTCATTTACTTCTATTGTGGACAGCATGGTTATAAAAGTTAAATTTTAAATTCTATCTATTATGCTCTTTTAGTTATACATACAAAACTATACACTTACACTAAGGCGGCGAATACATAGACGACAAATATGCACACCCGAGACAGACAGTAGCCCACAAGTAGAAATCGACCACAGCACACAGAGCCGCCGAAGAGCAACCCCGCCCAGGACAAAGGAACTAACTACATTTAATGACACTGGGCAATAAAGAACCCTGTAGAGAAAACACATTGGCACAGAAAAATAAACATTACATATCAAGTTGTGAAACATTAGAAATCCATAAAATACATTAAATGAGTGTTAACTTTTTACATTAGAAGAGAGCTAAATACAAAAAAATGGACAAAATTTCTGTAAAAGAAGATTTAATGACTGGAATTTTTGAGCTCTTTGATTTAGAGATATATTTCTTGGCAATCGGAGTGTGTGTTCTCGCCCTAGTGTACATACTTTGTTCAAGGGATTAATAGATCCTTCTTCGATGCCACACTGACAAGTCGAACTTTGGTAAAAAAAAAAAATAACTGTCCGGGGAAAAAAATAGAATTTTCGTTCCCACTCATTTTTGCATGCTTTCTAAAAAGTTACCCGTTTTTTTAAGAATTTAAGATGCTCTGCAAGCTATATTTTTAAGCTTAAAATTAAAATGAGACTCCAAGCGTTTTAGAGTTTCACCAACTTGTTTATTCTTGCACTAAAACAGCTTATACAAAAATTTAACAAAAATGTTATAAAAAATCGCTTGCTAAAATGTCTGTTTATAGATTTATATTATGATATTTACCGCACACTCCCACCTTTGATTATTCGTTTATAATCAAATGAGCAATGCCAAATTATTTTGTGTCATCCATTGCTTAAGTCCTCAAAAATTTTGAAGGCACTTTTACTGTTTTTGTTGTAAGAGGTGTTAATCTAAGATGGCTTTCATCTTCTGAACGCTCTATCTCAAGTATATAAATCCAACGAACATGACGTAAAATCTCACCACTTGGCGTTTTCAATCGTACTATTCTAACATTTTTATCCTTACCTGAATAAACCTCAAGAATTTTAGCCATTGGCCACATTAATCATTTCTTTGAATTATCTTCAATTAAGACAATTTCTCCCGGTTTTATTTCATAATATACCTAAATATTCACGGCGAAACCTGTTTAAGTTTTGTCTAAGATTCAGTCGATATTTAAGAATGCCTTTTAACATTGGTAGTGTCGAGTTTATCTAAATTGGGCACTCCCACTGTCGGAATATCTTGTATAAACATTGATGGATTGAGTGGAATGAGGTAATTGGGATCTTCGGATGAGTATGTAAGAGGTCTCGAGTCAGTTGCAATCTAATGTGATTGTGATGCTGTCATTAACTCGTCATAGCATCAGCAGACATTTCCTAAAGCACGTCTGAGAAGTCTTTTTCACCATTTCTACAATCCGTTCCCAAAACCCACCTCAACAGGGTGCAAAGGGTGATATAAATTTCCATGTTATTCTTTGGATAGAAGTTTCTCTTTCGATCACATCCTAACCCAGTTTCCGTAGCAAATTTTCAGCACTTACAAAGTTAGTGCTATTATCGCTGTAATTTTTGGTCGGCCTCGTCTGGCTATGAAACGCCGAAAGCAGAGAAACTCTAGTATCAGGTGACAGTGCCAATTTCGGGGTGTATTGCTCGATATACTGCAGACGTGAAAAGAACTATCCAACATTTTTCACCTTCCTTAAGCGTAAGTGGTCCAGCCAAATCTACACCGCTCACATCAAACGCGGGTGATTCTTCTACTCTGTCCTGTGACAAACCGACAGATTGAGTCTGTATGTTCCTGGAGCTGTATCTCTAGTATCTTAAGCATTTGTTATTTTTTCTACGAATGGTTCTTCCATGCATAACACAGAAATTTTCTTGCAATTTTGATGAAATCTGCACTCCAACATGAGAGTTTTCCCGTATGAGCCTCTCTGACAAGAAGCTCCATCAATCTATATTTTACAGGAAGAAGAATGGGGCACCTAAAATTTCATAAGTTGTCCTTCTCAGTTATTTTTTTTTTAAATCCTTAAAATACTTTCCTCTTCTCTGAAGACATCGAGGGTCTTCAAACCTCTAACTGGTTCTTCTGTGGAAGACTCTTCTTGAATCATCCCAATGATCCCTTTTTTTTTTTTTGCCTTCATTTATTTCTTATATCCCTCTTTTCTGCATTTTATCTCGGTCCTAAAATTATACTGAAATCTTGAAATCCAACCCAACATTTTAATGATTTTGCCGTACCTGGAAAACCGATAGAAAAGACTTGCAGTAACTGATGTGCCGCATTTTTCTACAGAGATAGTCTCTTCATTAATATGGTAATTTGATTCTGGCCGCAAATCTTCACGTAAGAGTAAACCTCCCACCATTTAGAACTCAGAAACTTCAAAACGAAGCATTCACGAAAGGACAAATCGGAGGGGTTTAATGTCTCCAGTCGTCTATATTTGACAGCTTCCGAATCTCATACTCTCGATTGCGGACAAAAACGCTCCAAGGTTCGCCTTGTCTGATACATTGAAGAGTCGGTCCAAAACTGTGTCTTCACATTTAAAATATCTAAACTCTCTTTTACAAATGTTGAGAGTCTTGCACCAATGCAACAGGCAAGCAGTTCCAGTCTCGGTATAGTAATGGGTTTTAATGGAGCTATTCTCGATTTAGCAGCTAACAATTCTACAGAGGTTTCATGAACTGATTGGCATCGGACGAAACAACTGCTGCATATGAAATGCCGCTAACATCGCAAAATACGTGTAAGCTAAAGGAAGAAACATTACTGAAAAATTTTCCTTGGAATTTTCACAAGATGTAACATTTTAATCTCTTCTATCCCTTTAAGAAAAGTTTCCTTTATATCCGTTGGCACTTCCGAATCCCAGCTTTGTTTCAATTGTCAACTCTCTTGCAATAATATTTTAAGTTTCAAAGAGACTGGGCAAATAAAATCACACGTCTAGTAATTGTATAGGGAGGCATTTTTAGTAAAGAATTATCACAAAAAAGCACATCTTCTGATTTTTCCGACAAAAGTCCTAAAACAGAAGTTGGTTTGGGATCTTTTAATGAATTTGCTTCTCCTGTGAATTCGCAGCCTCTGAGGTCAAACTTGACTTCTCCCATCAGATTTGTTGAATCTTCAATAAAGTGTTGAAGTTCCTGCTCTAAATCTACAAATGTCACACACTTGTCAATATAAAATGAGTTCTTTAACTTCATCGCAGTAGTAATGGACCGCATAGTAAGGAGAAGATAAATACTGGTAAAAATTAGGATGGATGACAGCACTCAACAGAAAAGGGCTGCAATTCAGGCCAAAAACTACTCTGGCATACTGATAAACTTTAGTCGCATCTCTATTTTAATTCTTCTACCACAGAAATTTCAAGTATTTTCTATATTCTTTAGAAACAGATATCTGAAGAAACGCCTTTTTCATGTCTGATACAACACCCAAAGTCTTCTCCCGAAATTTCATAAGTGCTGAAGGTATCGTTTCCACAAAATTTGGACCCTTCATCAAACAATCCTTCAATGAAAAATTACCTCTTGACTTTCATGAAGCGTCAAAAACTGGCCGCACTTGGGTGGTAGAATCACTCTTAACTACTCCTCGATGAGGTAGGAAATGACCAGGTTCCCCCATCAGACTCTTCTATAAATTCTTCTTCCACTCTTCGAAGACAGCATCATAACTTTTGAGTTGATTGCCCTTTAACAACTTCATGTTTGTAGAAACGAGTCTTCCCAGCAATGTTGCCCAGTATTTGTAGGTAGTTCATCTTGACTGCGCAACCAGGGAAGTTTGACCTCATATCTTCCATCCGCGTCAATTTTTACATTTTTGGAAAAATAATCAAAAGCATTATTTTCTAAGTCTTTTGATTCATTAGTCTCACATGGATCCATTATACCTAGAGTTTCTAGTCTCCACAGGTCTGAATTGTCATTACTTTGAATAAAAAGAGATATGGAGGAGTTTTTGTTGAAACCAGTCTTTGATTTTCCTGTTACATTCCAAGCGGGTTGTGATAGCAGTCAAAACAGATGACGATGGATGTATACTTCCTGTGAAGAGATTTCATGCATAATCAGCTCCTATTAACAATTCTATATGCATTGAGCTTTTCCCAACATCAGTGAATTGGATACTTTTATTCTGTAGCTTTTGATCCATGGGCCCTTTTGTATGCTAGAAATATAACCACAAATAATATCCTTAACCAAAAACTTGTATCTTACAAGAATAATTTTTCTTCAAATTGCTCACTGATAGTTCATAACAGTTATTTTCTTTTTGGAACTAGTGCCATCAAATACTACATGCGTTAAATTCTAACTTCGTTCTTTACTTATTTTCATTTGATTAATCGTTGACTCAAAATATATGATCTTTGCGATCCTGTATCGAATAACGCTATTACCACATTAAGTATTAATTGAGTTTGGTGGAAGAAGTAAAGTGTTTGCAAAAGAATTTCCAGTTCGCTTTGATTTGATAACACTATCTCCATCAGTGGTGGGACATTCTGCGGCGTCAGGTTTGACATTATTGATCTTTTCAGGACACATAATTGTCCAATGTTTTCGCTGACAAAGCATGCATGAACACTATATTTACATTTTCTAGAAACGTGTCCAACCTTTAAACAAGCAAAGCAGTCCTTACTCTTCTTTTTTTAAAAAATAATTCAAAAGACATTTTTATGCCTTAAAACAGTCTTGAGAATTGTGAACTTTTCCACAAAATAAGGACAAATTCAAAGATTTTGCTTCATAAACCAAATCATTAGCCGTGGGAACAGGAGTTTTGAATTCTCGATATTTTTTATCCTGCTTCCGAGTTTCTGCGGAATTAAAGCCTGATTTTGCCATCAAAATCCTCTCTTCCCCTCAAACTTCCGTTCGGAGAAATAATAGCAACTGCCATAATTTATCATCATAAGAATTTGTATCATTTACTTTATTTATCATTGGATTTCGTAACCAAATTCTCAATAAGTTTACAGGAATGCACGATTCCACTAGCGGAAAAAGCATAGCAGCATATTTTTTCGCAGTTACGTCAGTGACTCCAGTCACCTTAAATATGATTCTAATTTTTCATAAAGTTGCATTTTATTCGATTTTGAATTCGTATTAACATAATTTTTACTACCAATGAAAGTAGTTCTCTTGCATAGTACTCAACAAGAAGTTCTTCACGGCCAAATGTAGCTTTCAGACTGTCAACAACTTTAGCATAATTTTTTGCAGTTGGCGGATAACTATCAACTATTTCCCTCTCTCTACTGCCTTTTATTGTACTTGGTATGAGATGCTGAAATTTTACTTTATCGCCGATGGTAACGTCCTCGTGAATTCGGCTAAATTGGCTCCAAAAGCTAAGCCAATCTTAGAATTAATTAAGTTTGGCGGTGAAGTCAATTTCGGGAAGTTTTAATTTAGCCTTCTCTTCAATAACTGATTCCGGCGCTTCGGATAAAGAAGAAAGTTTTTCTAAACAAGTCTACACGAATCCGAGCAGCATCTAATTTTTCCTTATAATCTTCTATTTTTTCGTACTCTTCATCATATTCTTCAGATTAAGCCCCGACCAAAGCTTTACACATGCTGTCTTCAAATTCTGCCAAACAAGTAGCAACTCTTTCTGAAGAACAAAGTGTCATTTCAATATCAGCACGATTTAATTTTTCTCCATTCAACACCGTTATTACTGCGTTATAACGTTTCGTAAAATTCGCCCTGAACGTCTTTTTATCAAATCTTCCATGATACAAAACGAAAGTGACGGAAATCTAAAGTTTAATTTAATGACCTTTTTTTTCAATCATGTCGCGTAGTCAACACAATTTTGCATGCTTTCTAAAAAAAACTACCCGTTTTCTTAAGCTTCAAGATATGGCGTACAGAGAGTCTTAAATTCTTAAAATTAAAATGATACTCCAAGCTTTTTAGAATTCCATCGACTTGTTTATTCTTTCACTAAAACAGCGTATACAAAAATTAAACGAAATACAATTAACAAAATATGTTAAAAAATCGTTTGCTTTTAACTTTCAATAATACATTAATTAAAATAAAAATCGTTTGCTTTTAATTTTTAATAACGTTTTAATTAAAATAAAAAAATCATTTGCTAAATGTTTGTTAACAGATTTATATTATGATATTTACCGAACATTAGCGGCTCAGCAAACATATCAGCGCCAAAATCATTTTATTATTTTTCCGCCTTTCATCAAATGCTCTAATGTTATGCAAATGCACTTATGCTTTGTCTCTATGGCTCTTCTACGACTGGCATACAGGACATATTGATTTCCCTTTGACCCCACTAGCAATGTCTCTGCTTCCAATCCTTCTAGTTTTATCTGTGATCGGCATTTAATTAAAAATTACAAGCATTTTATTATTATTAATTATCCTTATAATATGTAGGCAAGATGCCTAATAAATTATATAGTTGGTCTAGAAATAGTCTATTCTACTCATATCACTGTTATTCCATTCCTGAATAGGCTCTGGAAGGGAATGGCGTACAATCCGACATTCTCTAGGCATGTTGTCTCGGGTTCTATTCGCGACAATTTGATTTAGTTATATTAACGCCCATTTTTAAAGGAACACTAGGGTTATTTTAGGGCGGACCTTGTAATTTTGAACCGATGACGAGAACGACACCCGAGACCGTATCCCCTCTCCAAACTTCCACACCCCGTGAAACGTTCAATTCCGAAGGATTTGGATTGCACCACACCCGCATACACGGTGGCTCTTCAGTAGAATCCGGCTTCAGACTTGAAACCTTCGGTTTCGAAGCCGATATATTACCACCACGCCATCGAGACCTATAATTGAAAGACAAAGCTGACCATTCTAAGTTAGTTATATTATCGTCACGGTTTTTGTCCTTACATTGTGTGGATGGATGAAAACGTTCATCATCTCCTTGAACATATCCAGACTTGATCTTGACGTGATGTTCTTTTTTAATAGAATTATTTCGAAGCATAAGAAATTAGTTTAATTTCTTGAAAGCAACTCATACTAAGAATTTTTTGAAGACCCAGAACAATATCATTTCACAACTGGAAATCTAGAGCTGATGAAACGATAGCGTTCGATATCATTTTCTAAATTGTAACAGGTAGCTTGTTCATGTGATTCTACGATGCGAGTCAGATTCTTCTTTTTCTTCTGTGCAGCCGACCACCCCGCCACCACCGAAAGAGGCAGTACCGACAGGATTTATTGTGACTGCTGCTGTCTTTAATATAAGACATCTAAAATAATGACAAATTCTCCGAAATAGGACCAAGCGCTTCGACGAGGATACTAAGCCACAGGTGGTCAATCTGACCTTCTTCCTCATCTTCCCTTACATTTGCCATCCTGTTTTAAGAACAGCAGGTCAACACTTTGCGAAATCTTCTCAAAATTCTCTGTATTCCTCCAAATGTGCGTCCCACAATGGAAGAAAGGCAAACATTTTTGATTTTTGTTAAAAATCTGTCAATATCCAACATCATGTCTTTCAGTATTTTAAGATTTTCTGGCACCATTAGCATTGCTCTCAAGTCATTATTTTCAACTTTTAGACTTTCTTAGTTCTGACACTTCAATGCGTTTGCTTAAATAATGGTAAACAGTACCGATTCCTCCACAGATTCATTTATTTTTCTGCATTCTTCTAAATCTTTGGAGATGTGAGAGAAATTTCCCATGTCCTGATGCGAGTCAGGTTAACGGGAAAACTTTAATAATCAAAATAAACTTTTATTAACTTTAAGTAAATGACATACAGATTTATTGTTGTGTTAATATGTTCTCTATACCAGCAAATAAGTTAATTATCTTGGAATGAACATAGGTCTAGGAGTTCCAGGAAGACTGAAAATGCACTTTAGCTTTTTACCTGCTAAAAATAGACTTTGTAAATTACAATAGTGTTGGAAATGGGGTAGGGATTATTATTTTTTATAATTAGATAGAGCTGCTTTCAATTTTTAAAAAATTATATATCTGAATTTTTCTACCATCCATCTGACACAAATTGGGAAATTATAATTTTTTCTTTTTTAGCAG
Source organism: Argiope argentata (assembly GCA_026289955.1). Classification (NCBI taxonomy): domain Eukaryota; kingdom Metazoa; phylum Arthropoda; class Arachnida; order Araneae; family Araneidae; genus Argiope; species Argiope argentata. The sequence continues at coordinate 2,282,725 of JAOUZG010030883.1, read as the reverse complement.
CTAAATCATAAAAAAATAATAATAAAAAAAAATGCTAGCGCATGTTCTTTACTAAATTAGAAAGAAGCAAGAAAAAGCGCCTTTTACATCTTTCGCTTACCACATAAAGCAGTGAAAATTAGAAAAATATACAAATTAACGATAACGTTGTTTAGATTAGTTATAGCACATTTTAAAATGTGGCCATCCTATTTTTCACGCCTTTATAACACACAGCTCTACTGAACTTTCCTATTTCAAATTTCAAACCACACACCCATTAGTATCTATCCACTCAGCACGTGAACTCAATTGAACATTAACTTTATAATACTTTATTTGACTTTTTAATGGAGCAGGAAATAACATTTTTGAAAGAAGTTACTATGAGCTAAATTAAGACAACACTTTGGGAATGAATTACATTTAAAATTAGTATTTAAAATATCATTACACACACACACA
>JAOUZG010030883.1:2248309-2274393 GCA_026289955.1 Argiope argentata | reverse complement strand
TATATATATATATATATATATATATATATATATATATATATATAATTTTAAAGCACGGGTGATTTATTTTCGCTTCCTTTCCGTTTTATTCTGAAATGCATTACTTTAATACAATTACAAGATTAATATCGCCTAGAAATTTGAAAACTGTCCAACTAACAATAATTAGCTAAAATCAATAAAAGTTATTTCTTTTTTTGATTTTCTACTAATTTACTACATTGGATAAATTTAGAAATATGAGAAGAGGTTTGATATAAAGATGAATCAATCCATTCCTTAAAAAGTTGGATGGGGAAAAAAGATAAATTTTTGATACAACAGAATAAATGAGGATCCGTGTTTGTTAAAAAAAAACCTTTCCCCTTCCTAGCATTAAACAATTTGCAAAGCGTACAGATTGGATTTTCTATTTCCACTTTTTAGAAATCATAGACTTACTACACCTACCCTCTCGACTTCAATGACAGGGCCCCCACAACAACAACACTGGCGGGAACTGTGGTTGAGTCCTAGGCGTCATCACCGACACATCACCTAGGTACAACTCTTCCCTAAGGTAGTACGTTCTGTTATCGATGAGACGTAACTAACCTCCACTTTTTCGTATTACCTCGAGGGTGGAGAGAACTAATCACCATACCAAAAGCTTCTCATTCTCACTTATTCACTTAAGTATGTATTAAGATAGAAATATTCTTTGAATTCCAATAGCTATTAGGAGTTTAATTAAGAAATATAAAAGGAAGACGATGGCTGGAGAAAGACAACTTTCTACGAGAATCAAAATGTCCAAAATGAAATCGTGATATATAGAAGAAATTTAGAATTGGAAAACTATATGATAACGATCATAAAACTAATGATCGTTATTATATAGTTTTCCAATTCTAAATTTCTGGAGAAAGAATCACAAAAATTACATGACATCGGTTAAAATAATAGCAATACATATGTAATTTAAGTATAAAAGTGATTACAATTTCAAGAGCATTACCGAAAACATGCACGAGGTAAGTATTTAAATAGTATACGGAACTACTTAGTTAAACATATTTTACGTGCGTTTGTTACATGCGCATAAATTCGTTAAATTGTGCATGTATTTGTTCAACCCTTTGCGGTCCGATGTCGAGTGTGACTCAACATTCAAGACTGTGCATCATTTTGACGTTTTATTTATTTATTTTTCAAATGTAATTGTTAAAAACGCCTACATAATGGTTAAAAGATGTAGATTAATTTTTCAAAGAAATTCGACTTAAAAGAATTATATATATTTATTTTTCATAGCAATAAACAAATCTTTGAATTTGGTGAATAATTTTGCATCCTATTATTTTTCGGACTGCAAAGGGTTAATTATATGATTCCATTTAGCTAGAAAATTATTCATGGTTTATGCTGTTGTTCAATAAGAGTAACAATTATCATTACCTGTTAGGAATACAGTTCTATTAAGTCTAACTTGTGCTCAATCGGTAATAAATCCATTGAATGATAAATTTTGATATTTACAAGAATACGTCGGATTGCAATTGCATTGTGAGGCTTAACGTTTTATGATGGAAGAAACCCCCAACAATCAATTCATAGCAGCTATCGCATTGCAATATTATTGTTCATTCTGCATCCAATGGTCATAGAGATAACGAGGGAGGTTATTGTCGTCAAAACTCTTCATTAAGTCACTATGCATTTTGCACATTTTTTAAGACGAAAAGAATTTAGCAAAAGCTCATGACTAGAATTATTCAATGACTAACATTGAGATCAAAGCGAAAGTTAATTTTGAATACATCTACATTCAATCGAAATAAGTTGTCACAGCACTATTTAAGACAGTTCTGACAGTTTCTCGAAGTAAACATGTCACAGGATGTTTGGAAGGGAAGATACAATTAAAGAAGCGGTTTATATCCACAAAAACTTGTGTTATACCGAATAACTGGATCTCTGATGAATGATTATAGTCGACAGCAATCGGTATGTTTACATAAATTAATAGGATTGCTATCAACTATACCAACTCACCGAATTTATCAATTTACCTTTTCAATATCCGAGCTGACTTTAGTATTGCCTTTTTATATTATCATAATGAAACTCCCTTTGCTAAGAATTGTATACCGTTGAGGCATATTTCTTTCTCTGATTTCCGAAAGAAAAAAATTCACCATTCCTAACTTTACAGTTTTACCACCTATTTTACAGTCTACCTACTAGACATAATCTCGCTTACATCGAGGCATTTATTGTTCCTTTAACTAGTCCTCATTTTTTAAGGAGCATGGTTACTTAATTACTACCAGATACGAGCATGGCATGTGTTATAGTTAAATTCTCAATAATCTCGGTACGGTGTATTTATGCATTGCTGAAGCTTTGGTTGTTGCCTTCAGACAGGCAGGGTTAAAAAGTGGAATAATTCGAAGATTACACCCTTTTTGGTGTAATCTTCGAAATCCAATGAAAACGGAGTTACACACTATATTAGTATATATAACGTTAACGTACGTAGAGCAGATGTCGCTTTTATTACAAATTGTCAAATGGCATTAGTCGAATGCAAACGAATCGCTATTCGAATGTTTCAGACTGCTTTATTGAGCTTTTTATAGCTGCATTTGCTTTAACATTCCGTTAACTAATAGGTTCAAAATATTTGGGAAAATGCCTTGGAGAATACTCGCTATATCTCCCAAAACTCCATTTAGTCAGAGATAATTAGATGTAAATAAAATCAAGAAATAGGCACCAAAGAAAAAGTTTGATCGAGCGCGAAAATAGACTTAACAGTCGCCTCTAACTTCTATGACTTAACTATAATCGGCTTCCTGGCACAAATGTAGTAAGTCTTCTTCGAGTTCTGGGAGTCCCAGTTAGGGCATGGTTGTTTTTCTCTGTGCTATCTGTGAGATGTGTGAATGTGCCCCCCTGTAAAAAGGTCTGTGCAAGCGAATGTGGGTGATAGAGATAAGTCGGTCATCTACCTATTTCTAGGTGCTCTGGTCCTTGTGACTAACAGAGGCTGCAATCTTTCCCCATTCAGTCATGGACCTGGTCTAGCACTGCTGGCCAATGGGGGCATGTAACAACAACAGCAACTTAACCATAGAACAAATCTACTGAAATTGTTCTCTCATAAAGATAGTTTTTACATTATCTCAAAACTCAAAAAATGACTTTTTTTAAGTTTCAATTCTGTGTAAAATTTAACGCACAGTTAGTTATAATACTTTTAATGTCGTATTTAACTTCAAACTCATATATAAAAACATTCATGCTTTTTCCTAAAGTTAAAATTAAGTTAAAAAAGGCTTTTGTTTGGGCCTCAAATCCGAAATAAGATTTTCACTTTTATTTTGAAGCATGTACTGTCCTTCCTTACCATCTACAGTAATTTGTAGTTGATTGGTTCAATTAAAATCATATTTTTCTGTCGTATTAAATAACAAAGTGAATTAAAAAATGTATTCTAATTCATTATTTCACATCATAAAAAGTCAATAATTTTGGGTTACCTAGCTGGTCGCCAAAGGGTGACTTGTTCGTAATTTATTAGAAGCGATTGAGTCTTTTTAGAGGCATTTCACAAACGATCAAAGTTGTATGATATCTTTTCAAGCCTCTTCAACTCATGTGACAAATATTCTTCTACTAAACTAGATTTTTTTTTGTAACGAAATACCCATTCACGGTCCGATACAAAATATTTTATAAAGATCGTTTAGAGTTGTGTAGCATTTGTGTAATTAGTTTAGATAAATTACTTTTACACGTTAAATTTATATAAAGATATCATACAACTTTAACTGGGTGATGTTGCGAAATTGCTTTACAGTTCTTTGTTACTGATTACTATTATACGGGATTTACTACTGAGTATCTTTACACAATTACAGCATTACTAATTACCGTTGAATGAGATTTGGTTCGTTGAATCAAACTTGGTGACAAGAGTTCTTTTCTGCTCATTAAAATGTTAGTTATTGGAACACTACCTGGATCTCGTATCAGCACAGTAAATGAGATTATGATTAACAACATTACAATATTTTTTTCTCGCTTATCATGAATACCGTTCAAAAAAGTATCCACGACCAATGGTATGAACCTTAGATATTCGGTACATTATCAAATATATTTTTTGAACTTTCTTTTAAATACATCTCCAATTCCCTGGTCAGTAAGTTTTTGATAACTTTTACTGTGAACGCATTTAAAAAGTTAATATACAAAATGAAATAAGTAGCTAAACTAAAAAAAATAATTAACGTGTCTTTGCTAGGAATTCTGAATAAAAATACGTTTAAATTTATATAAAGATTTTCTTTCGTCAGTGGAGGGAGAATCACCTAATCATTGGAAAGAAAAAAAATAATTTTGTTCAATTTGTTCTGATGGATACAAACAGTTTACTGGTTGGTTAATTGAATTTTGCTTTCAAACTTTGAACAGGGGGTTGTTGACAATTTTACAAAACAAATTTTTGAAACAAATTGTTGTTTCCCCCAAAATAGTAAAGGGAAGTATGAGGAGAGTCTACCTTCAGTTTTATCAACTATTTGCTCTTCCACCAGAAAAAAAAAGAGCTAAAAGTTCCCGATTTCATTGTCAGCTGACCCCTTAATAGACACCTAGCCGCATGTTGTTTTCCGGATTTTGACTAAAGAGGCTTAAATCCTCCACCGAAGTGAACCAATTGAAGATGAGTTTGGATTCTAATCCGATTACAAGATGGCGGCTTGTTGAAGTGCTCTACCCCATATGGGATATCAAGATCTCCTTGAGTGCACACGTTCTTTTCACGGAGCATTCCAGAACTCTCTCGTAAGCTATGCACGTTTTCTTTTGTGGTAAATAGCATTAAAAGAGTATTGATTTTAAGATGTTTTTGAACTATATTTTGTTCTCTTACTTTCACCCAGTCAGTCTCTAGTGAATGTATTTTTTATCCTCATATTGTATCGCTGAAAGAGATGATGGTAGGGATAAAATGTTACGAGTTACGTTTCATTAGATATTCAAGATTTATTAGATGCTTAAAGGGCATATGCATGTGGTTGAATTAAAAAACAATGGTAGAAGCTAGTGGAATGAGCAGAACAACCATTGGTAAAAAATTCGCTTATTAGCTGTTAAAAAAAAGAAAAATATGTTACTTAAGTTTCCTTAATAATACTTGTATTATTTTAATGTATTTAATATGCATGATGATTTTTTTGCTTGTTTTTGTGAAAAAAGTGATAACCAATATGTTATTTTCATTCATCACCTTTATTTGTCATATGCATTAATTTTCCAACATATGTATGATTCTATATATGTTTTTTGTCTAACTATTATTAATTATTATAATTATTCAAGCATTTTTGCTGATAATATTTGTAGGTACTTGCATAAATACAAAAATTTTGAAATATGAATGCCATAGTTTTTTGTTCTAAACATGCTCTTAAACATGTTTCGCGTTTTTCTACAACGATTAACAATATAGTTTATTAGGTTTCAAATGTTTTTCGATAAATATTGTCACCTTATGAATTTCAAAATAATAATAATTTTTTTATAATCAGGCTATTGATGGTTGATAATGTGGTAACTTTCGAATTCACTGATTATGAATTAAAAAAAGAATCACATCATTGAATTTAAACTGAATATAAAATATTTTGAACTGTTCAAATATATGACGTTAATGATATTCTAATTAATTAAATATACTAATTGGTATGAACCTTATATATTCGGTACATTATCAAATAAATTTTCTGAATATGCTATAGAGTTGTATTTAATCCTAGTAATTCCTTAGTCAGGAAAACTTGGAAAATACTTCTAATGAAAATGTCATTTTAAAAAAAAATTTCTATTATAATCTAGTTGGAACTTTATTATGGTAGATATTTTACAAAAGTTTTATTTTTAATATTTTTGAAATTGTATCTTAACTAGCTAGAGTTTTCATTTATCCACATAGTAAAAAAATCTATGCATTTTTAGAAGAAAAAAAAATGTTTTCAAATGTTGAGTTTCAATGCGAAATTCCATTAAATTACTATAATTAGTTAGTTGAATCATAAGTCTTTCTTTCTGGTGAAAGGTTTATTATGTACATTGATAACTTTTAGTTCTATTGGTATAGTATGAAATGTATCAAAATATTAAGACTTAAAAGTGTTCTGTGCTCATAGGAAGAGAATTGCTTCATAAATGCATCATTTTGATTTTACACTTTTTTTTCCTTTGTTTAATAAATTTGCAAAATTAGTTGAATTTTGAATAAAACTATTAAAAGTCATAAAAGTTAGAAGATGAATTTGGCAACCGTGTATCAATATAATCAATTAATTGCATTCGAAGAATATATACGTCAATCCAAATCTTCATTTAAGTGAGGTCAATGTGCAATTTTTAAAACTAAATTTACCTAAAATTGAAAATTTCTTATATAATTTTTTTCAAAACAATTCGAATATCAAATATTATTATTATTATTATTATATATGTTTATCTGTTTAATAGTAGCAAATAAAATTTTGAGACAATAACTATAAAATTAAATTGAGAAATTTTCTGTTGGTCACTTGAAGTTCTTTACTCATAACACTCGTATGTTTTTCATTTAAAGTAATTTTTAACAATAATATGTAAACTAATGCCTGAAGGGTTTTTAAAACAGCATTAGTAACAGAATCGATGGAGAAAATTACACCATATAATATAATTGTTCTTTCATATTTCTTAAAAATTCAAATTAAATAGTGTATAAAAATTTCGTAACAACAGTATACAGCAAAAAAAGTTGCCTGAAAGTTACTGTTTTATAAAGTATCAATACTTCGGATATTTCAGTCTGGTAGATAATTGGACCTTTTTGATACTTCTTTCTTAGCGCGACGTTTATGTTAAGAAATGGATTTCATTGATTGAGCTCCAAGAATATCAGTCCTAGAAAAAAAAAATGAATGAAAGAAAACTCATGCGTTTCCAAACGTCAATCAAAAAGTTTTTTCCCCCAATGAATTAAGTTATAATCACACTTTCAGCATTTTCAGTCAAATGAGGGGGAAAAAATGACACAATAAATTGGCAGAATACTGATCTCAAATGCTGACACTGCTTATATATATAAGACATGATAAAAGATTATTTGTATGATGATAAGTTCAGTTGGTATGGTAATTTTTCAAAACTACTATCATCATACGTTACTAATAAGGAAATTTTAAATATTTAAAATTAAATATTTAAAAATGTACTACAATTTTTAATGTACATGGGACAAAATAATCTGAGCAACAGTTTTTTCTGAAAGACAATTCAAAAGGCTAGGTTGAAACACTTTAATTATAAAAATTAATAAGCAAAAAGATCTTAACTTCTGAAAATAATGCCATTCTTGTAAAATATTGTTCTAAGCAATTTTCGATGCAATTATTTATATTATTAATGTGATTACTTATTTATATTATTAATGTTATTATATATGCTTTCGTCTTACTTATTTAATCACCGATTTTCTTGAATAAATCTCCTAAATTTCTACACTAAATAAAATATTGAAGAATAATTTTCCGGAAATGTTCCATAGTCAAGTCTTACAAAATTTTAAATTTCTATTTTAATTTGAAGTATTAGATTAATTATAAATAAATAGATTTTATAGATAAATCCGAATAATTGAAAATTTGTTCAAGGATACGATAAAATGACCATAGGTTATTTATATTTTAATAGAAATCATTCATTCAAATACCAAGCATTAAAACTAATAATTGGCCATACATAAAATTTTAAGAAGTTTTTTTTCATGCCTTTGAAAAGAGCGTTTATATTTTGTTCTGTATCCCTAAAAAGGAAAATCATCCGATTTTAAAAAAAAATGTCTATCTAATACATTTTATTATCATATTTGAAGAATAATTTTTATAAAAATACATTAAATATAAAAAAAATTAAAATATTTTGGTATTTTGTAAAAAATAATCTCTTACACTGATATTATTAAAAGACAATTCCTGACACTGAGTGATATATATTTTTTTAAAAACAAATAAAAATAATCTAAAAATCTAATTCATTTCATTATAAAATTTTTCTGAAATAATTCAATAATTCAGTAAATTGAATTTATAATAATGGATAAGTAAAATTTTTCATGAAGTAATTATTGATACTGTTTATATGATCAATTTATTACAATTGTTTTTAAGTTGCCGTTTAATCGGTGTATCTTATATTAACAGCATACAGCGTGGCTGACAATATACAAATAAATTCCTTTTTTGAAAAAATTCAGAAAGTTTAATATCTCCCTATATAATAAAAAAAAACAAAATGTTAAGTTTTACTAACCAAAATTTTTATGTTGCCCAATTTTGGGATGCTAAGCTTATTAATGATGGCTGCTGCGAATGGAAGTTTATGAAGACTGGAAATTGGTGCGAATTTCAAACGTTGACATTTTCTTAAGAAACTGTCAGTCTTGTAGAATTTTACTCTAAGAATGCATTTTGTGTAAATGAGCAGTGAAATGGTAGTTACTTTTTTGAGGCGATAGTGGGAAAGAGCATTCAGTTCAACTTTGAATTTAACATTTTACTTCATTGTCTGTTCGCTCCCTCTATTACTATATTATATATATCTTTATACATGACATTCTTCTGTGCGTGTATAAGTGACTGAACTCCTCCTAAACTGCTGGACCAATTTTGTTCAAGTGGTTTCGAGAATGGTTTAGATTCACAGAATATTTAATTAGAATTTTAATTAATTAAAAATTAAGCGAAATTTAGAAATTTTTTGGTGATAACTTCCAAAAAATATTATCAAACAAAAATGATTTTTATATCAAATTAATTTTCGTAAATTATCTTTTAAATGATATCAAATTTTTTTACCTACAGATTAAATTTTTATTTATAATGAATTTTTTAAATAAATGTGTAAACAGTATTTTACAAAAAAATTATTTCGTTCAAAATGACAATTTAATCCGCCCGAGCATTGCAAGAAATTATCTTTTATCAGCGTGTTTCCATCACGTCGACAAAAATTGTGAGACAAAATTAAGTTAATTATTACTGCAAATTAATACAGAAATATATAATTTTCAGCACATGATTCTTTAAAATGAAAAATAAATAAATTAATATCATATTTTCTAAAACAACAATAACAAAAGAAAAACGCAAGATAAATTTTTCTATGACCTTTCACAGTATCTATATAATTAATCAAATAAATCGACTTCATGAAATAAATCATGTTTTATCCATTCAAATCAGGATCCAACGGATAATTTGTAAATTTTTAGAAATAGGCATAAATACTGTTTAGTATTACAATTAAAATGGTTTAAATGAAATAAATAACTACATTTTATGTAATTTAGGTAAATAAATGCTCTGAATAATGAAGAATTTAAAAAATTTTGATACTCTGCTCTGTGAATCATATTTAGCAAAATATTCTTGAGGCACTAATATTTTAAATAGGAAAAGTTACACTTCAATGAACCAATACACCAAACGAATCATTAAAATTGACAGATTAAAATGAAAATTTGAATCTTACCATTCAATAAAAACTTACAATTTTAGACCTTTCACTCCACCAATAAAATAAAGTAGCAATTCCGGGACAATCATTACCCGGAATTTCACGTAGATTTATAATTAAATGAATGTCCTTGCTCAGATGTGTGTACGTGTATTGGTACTCTAGATATGTTCCAGAGCTATCTAACTTGGCACATATATACATTGAAGGGTGAAAATGTATGCACAAGAGTTTTTTTTTGAAATGTTCGTTAATTAAAAAAAACTAAATTTTGACATATTTCCACGATGAAGTCCGCAAATATTGCAGCAAAAAACGGATTTTTAAATTAAAGTTTAAAAAAATTACTTTTTTCAATTATACCAATGCTTTAATATTGAAATAAATAATGATGTGTTATATAAATTGAGTAAATAAATGCTGAATAAGGAATTTAAAATTTTTACATTTATCTTCTGCCCTGTGAATTATTTTTAACAAAATATTCTTTTGAATCTAATATCTTAAATATAAAAGATTTGCACTTCAATAAAGTACATCCATCTCTAAATCTGACCGATTCATGAAAAGTTCAATATCACTATTCTATATAAATGGACGTTATTAGATCACTTCATTGACCGTCACAAAGAAACCAATCAACTTCTAGGATTTCTCAAGAGTGATTGACCTAGACTATGAAAATGTTGATTCTTCGGATATTATAATATTAAAAACTTAGTAAATTGGTCAGATTCGAAAAAATAAAAATTTATTTATAAGTTGGAGTGTTAAGAAAATTTGCAGAATATGGTTCCTTAGAACAAAAGGACTATGTAAAATTTAAACTTCATAATTGTTTAAAATATTATAAACCTGAAGATTAAATATTATTATTAACAGCATTTATATCCTTTAAAAAATGTAGCTAAAAACTGAATTTTATGAAGTATCTGTGGAATTTTTTCTGAAGAATTCTTTGAGATGTTATAAATTTTGAAAATTAATCTGTAGTGCACATAAGACTTCAAAGACGAACGACTCTGCTTTCACTTCCCATATTTTTTATTTAAAAACAAGCCGAATTCAGTAAAAAAAAAATGTCTTTCTATTAATTGCAGCTTCATCATTTTCACTTTAATTTAAAATTTAGTGGCGTGAATAGAAAGAGAGAAATGAGTAGTACAATGAGCAGAACATTTTAAGGCGTACATAATAATATAAATGAATTATATGACCATCAAAATCTGAAGTTTACGCTATGAGATTAAGTCAAAATTTGAAGTTTATGCTATGAGATTAAGTTACATAAAATGTTAACCGAACATTTTAGTGATCACTAATACTGGCTAACCGACTGGTCGCTAAAGATAGCTAATATATATATATATATATATATATATATATATATATATATATATATATATATATATATATATACTGTCATAAATTGCCATTAAAATCTTTATAAAGTTATGACACATTTTCTTTTTTTTTCTGAAATTTTTTCTACATGGTTGTTAGAATGCTGCAGTACAACTAAAGCAACTGGAAATCAAAATGAGTTAGATAATTAAGATTTTAATTAGAGTTCGATAATCTTAATATTTAAAGTTTAATATAAAAAATGTAATTATGTGTATGCTCTTTTTTTATAATGCATGGTCTAACAGTTAAAAGCGATTCTTTGCGAATAACAATGTGTTAAAAAACAGCAGAATTCATATTTGCATGAAATTCTTTCTTCAACCTTTCTCTAAGCTTTGAGAACAAGGATTCAAAATTATGACAGTAAACAAAGTTATCAACTTACAATAGTTACAACTCTTTAATTACAATTCAATGGAAAGTTACAATTATTTAATTTAATATTCAAATAAATCGTTTAATTAAATGGAATTTTATTTTAGGTATACATTTAATTTAGTTCTTCAGCATTGAGAATGCTGTGGAGAGATCAATTGTGGAGGCTCCAGCAATCGGGGAAGTTTCTTATAGGTGTCACGTATTTGTCTTTTTTCTTAGATAATTTGCTCCTTAGTGTCGTAGGTGAGTCCCTTTTCTTATGTATTATTTATTGAAACTAATATTTATTTATCTCTATGAAAAGTCGCGAAAATAAAAAGGAGCCATCTCATTTTATTTTGCTGTCAATCATTGCAAAGTACTTTCCGGAAAATCCGGCTTAATGTGGCGGAAGGGTAAGCCGGATTTCTATGAATTAATTTTTTGCGCATTAATACTAGATGGGAAAAGTTTTTACACACAAAATCCCTGTTATAATACGTATTTTCTCACTTCTTATTCAGTATTAAGACCCCATTTATCTTAGCCTAAATAGAATATGAACACATCTACGGCCTGATGAATCATAGAAGCAATAGTTGAGTTAAAATAGAAGCCTCTGTATTTTTAATTATATATATATAACACTGGTGGACAAAATTAAGAGATGGAAGGCATTTTCCCAAATATCTCGAGAAATACTGGATAAAAATGATTGAAATTCGGTATGGATATAATAGTATGACAATGTGTGCAAAGCAAAAATTAATGTGCCATTCTTTGGCAAGAGCTATTGCCAACAGCCCAATGAGAACTGAACTTCTTGATGAAAGATGGCAATGAAAGTGAGGATTGTATGGTATGTGGTCGCCTCTAGTATGGTGTGTGGTCCCTTCTGTCAGATAAACAGCATGCACAAGGAGTATGCATGCTGTTAATAAGAGAGTTAAGGAGTGCTTGTGAAAGACCATCCCACTTTTACATCAGAGCAGTTTTTAAATCCTGAATGGTTCTAGGTGAGGGATGGCAATAGCCCTTCCAAGAGCATCCCAAGCATGTTCAATGGGGTTAAGATCAGGAGATTTAGCTGGCCAATCCATTCGATGAATATCTTCGCTCTCCAGATACTCCTCAACCAAGACAGCCCTATGTGGTCGGGCATTGTTCATAAAAAGGAATTCAGGGCCAATAGCCCCCTGAAAAGACGCACATATGGTAGTAGGATCTCCTGCCTGCACTTCTGGCATTCACGGAACCAGTGTCATACACATGGAGTGGTGTGATGGTATCTTGCATGATATCTGCCTGAAACATCAGTCCTCCAGGAGAATAATGGTCCCTTTCCATGATATTAATGGGATGGTATCGGGTCCCAGGCTCCCTCCATATGAATATTCACCGAGAATCAGGTTGTAGACTGAATCTGGACTCATTTGCAAAGAAAACATTAGCCCATTGGAGGTGTGTCCAGTGTTAGTGCTATCTGCGCCAGTGTGCACGCTCTCTTTTGTGGGAAGGAGAGAGTAGGATACTTCCTGGCATACAACCCTCTGTCACCAAGCCTCTTGGCAACTGTCTTCCTTGAAACTAAAGTTCCTGTGGCAGCAGCGAGGTCTCTAGACAGTTGTATTGCTGTAGACGTCCTCTGGCGTTTGGCTGTAAGTAACAAATACTGGTTTTCATTGGGAGTTGTTGCTCTCGGACAGCCTTGTCCTGGTCTTCTGGACACTTTTCCTCTGTTTTTAAACTGACTCTACAAATTCATAACAACGCTTGAAGTTACATCCACTTCCCTAGCAACCTGGGCTTGGAACTGCCTTGCCTGAAGTCTACCCACAATTCTTCACCTCATACCTCTGTCTAAACGATGATGTTGATTCATTTCATCAAAAAAATCAACAAGATTATTCAAAGAAACACAATACAAATTGCTACTGCGTTGTAGAGTAGAATTAGTTGAGCAGCTGGCTGCAGACTTTTATACCTCCTGCTGGCTTAGCAATGCCCACAAAAATTCATGAACTCATATCAGAGACGCCAGCGACATAGTGCCATTATATGACAACCAAATCTCCAGGTTGTATGTGATATGTTCCGAGAAATGTGTGAAAATGCCTTCTATCTCTTAATATTTTCCACCAGTGAAAAAATTAAGAGATAGAAGGCAGCTTGAAGAATTTTTTACGAATGCTATACATATTGTACAGTTATAATTAGGAATAGTGACAAAAATTGACGTTACACACTGACAACACAAATAAACAACGATCAGAATGCTGCTCTTCTGTCACAACTCGGTATTTTACACACGACACGCAAGAGGTTTGTAGCAGACGTCCGCTTCCAATGTTTTGGCAATGCAGCCAATGCAACCCCTTGTCTTCTTTATTTAATTACGGTAAAGGAAAACTAGACCGGATAATAGGGAAGCCAGATAATCAAGAACCGGGTGCTCGGGGGTGTACTTTATATGAAAATTTTGTTTTAAAGCTAGTAATATATACTAAAAGCTTGTGTACTTAAAATGCTCGTAGAAAGTTGTCTACATATTTAAAATTGTTCAACATTTGAAATTCTCTGGACCAACATTCCTTTTTTGAAATGTATAGATTACAAATGGAAAAATTAGGTACAGTACAAATTTTGGTTAATATATCATGATTACATCGGGAGTTATAATATTTATTTTTTTATTAAGGAGTTGCTTTCGTAATTAGATGTATAAAAGTTAGACATTCGCTATACGTCGGTAATTGTATTTTTTTTTATTTTTGAAACATATACTTTAAAAACATTTGTAGTTAAAATCGACACATCAAAATCGATTGCCACATGATAGATGGCAAAATATTTACAGCAAAATTGTTTTAGAAGTTTTATTCTTTTTCGCAAGGAAATATTCAAGATCATTGAAATTGTGCTTATGAATGAATTCCGTTTGAAATATGAAAGAGCTTAAATTGCGTCTGAGTTTGAATCGCCTTCACACCGAAAGCATTGGAATGTAAAGTTTTATTATATGAACGATATAAACGAAATTATTCAATACATTTTTATTGTTTAAAAGAAAATTTCATTTTGATTTTAAATTAATATTTTATTTATAAAAAAAAACTCTATATTTTTCGCGCTTTATTCTCTCACTTTTATATCAGAATATGTTATTTCAATTAGGTGCTTCCAAGTATTTTCATCAGCGTCATCTATTGGTAAGCATGAAAAGTATCTAAATAAACACACACAAAAATGGTTTCATGTTTAACCAATTTACTATTAATTTATTGTAATGATTTTGGAAGTTTTCCATGTAGTATTATTTAGTTGTTCAGGGTATAATTACCCTAATCATGGAAGGCTTCAAACTTTTATTTCCCGTATGAATTGCTTTTTTTGTTTGGTTTGAAGATCTATACTGCCGAAGCCGATAAGATTACTTTTAAAAAACTACCGCAATACTCCTACGTCATATCCAAATTGTCGGTTTGGTTTCAACGATTTAAGAGAGATTTTGATGTCAATAACAAAAAATGGTCTAAAGGACAAAAAAAAAAGACAGTCAGTTGCAAGATTTATTGGACGGAAATGAGAAAAAGTTATAGAAAATGACGGAAAATATTTTGACTTGGTATATATTGTAGCAATTTTTCTTAATAAAATCCTTTTTTAAAAAATGGTCAAAATGTATGCAAGGATCTTATATCATCATAGCTTACTACTTCTTAATAGATATGAAATGTACCAATTTAGTTTGCGAGCATAAAAGGGCTGCATTTCATTCATTAATAAATGTAAATCAGTTTTCTTCCTTGCTTTACAAGGCAACTTACTATTCTATACAAACGTTTTTTGATTGCGACAGAATTAGCTATACGAAAACACGGAAACAGAATACATGTTTATTAAAGACGTTAAACGTAAATCGTAGAGTATCATTCCAAACTTTCATTCATTAATTTTAAATTTCTTTACTTTCCATCAATGTTGCACTTTTTCAAACTATTATTCATTACATGTTTTGCTTCTTTTGATATGAATGGAAATTTTAAAGCAGGAATAATTATAAAAATAATTATTTTTTTTAATTATGCAAATAATTATTCCGTAGGATGCGTTTGAAAAATATCCAATTTAATAAGCTACAATTTAATTAGAGCATTTTTGATGCAACAACAAAACGAATTCAATCTAATTGGCCTTTATGAACCAAATGCATTAAATGAAGTTATGAGATAAATTAAGAAAAAGAGTTACAAATAAAAAAAAACACATCTAAATACAGTTGAACAAAACCAAAATAGTTATCCTTATAAGTTTGATAATAGATTACTTCTTGCATTCGCTCTTAAAAGTATAAAATTCTTTTCAAGTGGAGATAAGAACACAGCTTTAATGCGTTTAAACAGAATCATCTGGAGAATCATTATTCTTCACGCAAATGAGGTAAAAAAAATGATCGCAAATATTTTATAAAGCGCCTCCTATAATATTTGTTTTGTTTGTATAAAATCTTCAAAAAAATTAACTTAAATACAATTTTAATTTTTTTTTTTGCTATAAATTTTTTTTTGATTAACAAGAGAATTTCTTACAAAGCTTTAAATAAATAAACTTCATGAAATTAAACTTTCAAGTTAAAAAAAATTATCATTTTACAATTTTATTTAGTTCGCATCTAAATATTAACCAAACATCTTGGCATTATTAATGCTCTTCTTGGCGTCCGTAAAGTCTCTAGCATGTTCAGGTGAAACTTGCCGCAACGCGTTTCAAGCGTTCTTCTAAAATTTAAACTTTTTCTTCATTTTAAAACTTCTAAATATTTAAAATGCTTTGTAAATGTTTGCTTATTTGAGTTCTTTTTTTTTAAATACTCTTCTCTAATACAGCGGAAAAATAGAAATTTTTGCGGATAGAAAAGGACGTAGAAAAGGTTAAGAAAAAAATTCGTAAATTTGTACTAAAAGTAGGGCTAAAAGATTTATCAATACTTTGTAAATTATTAATGTTGTTTGAAATTTTCGCATGTGTAATATATATATATATATATATATATATATATATAGTATTCAAAAGGTTAATATAAAATGCACTATCTAATAGGTTTTGATGTGTAATTTTTTAAATTCCATTTAAGAAATAAAAAAACTTTAAATTACATTTAAGAAATAATTTGGTCAGAAAATTAAATAGTTACAACCACACAAAATATCCTTTAGGGAATAATTTCCCCCTTTTATTCAATAATTTGCTATATTTTGTAAATGGCATATGAGCCGACGAGTACAAATTCTAGCATACCAAAAGAAATAAAATATCAGAATAGAAAGCATTTTTTTTCACTTTAATTCATTTTTTGTGCAAAAGAAATTTTTTTTACACATATTCTTACATTGCATTAAAATGGAGTGATATTTGGTTCAAGAAATGCATGATCGCATTTGAATGCCAAATAAATTGCAGTCAATATTCAGAAATTTGAGAATGCGTGCGATTCTAAATCATCGTTTCAATGGCAAAACGGGAAAACTTAATGTAACGGAAAAACTACTACGAAGGAAGGAAACTACGTGGGAGGAAGGAAGGAATGAACTAAAATAAAATAGCCTTGTGCTTCGATTTTCGCCCAAAATTTGCTACATTGCAATTTAAAAGTGTGTTAATTCTAATTCCAAGTTTTTTTGCGTATTAAAATAAGTATGCAAAATGTGCGGAAAATTAAAAAAAATTTGTAACAAGGAGTTTAGGTGAATAAACTAGACCATTTTTTAATAAATATATAAACAAAGGTCAATTCTATTTTAACATTAAAAGGTCAAAATTTTGTTAGCTAATAATTTCGAAACAAATAGGCATAGACTGTAGAAATTTTGCTTCGGAAAATAACTTAAGATGTATTTTTGAAATGTGATTAGAAAAATGGTTGTTGTATTTGATTATTATGAAATTTGTTCTTATTTTCTTTTTATAAAGATGGCCCTATAAAATAACTTTAAGAGTGCGTTAATTTCTTTAGAAAAAAACAACAACTTTTTTTTATGAAAGTAGAGCAACGATGCCAAAATAACGATGGGTGGCTTTTTTTTTCATCCTTTGTACTTTACGTCAATTTTAGAGAAGGATTTTTGAGAAAATGGTGAAACAAATATTCGAAATTAAGATATGAAATTTCGAAAAGAGATTGAAAATCAGGTGCGACTATATGAAGAAGTAAATTATATCTATCAAAGCTGCATAAAAGAATGCTTCTGCTTTAGTAGGTTTTTAAGGCTGATATGTATGGATTCAGTGAAATTTCTGATGCTTAAAAAGTTTGTATTTTTCAATATTAAGTCGATATTATGGGATAAATAACTATTAATAATACTTTTCAGTAAAGTTTAATAAATCATTTTTGCTTAAAATAATTTTTAAAAATTATTTTCGCTTGATTCTAAAAAAACGGTTACTTTTCTTATGTAAATATTTTACTTCTAATTAATGCTTTTTCAAATTTTTATGTTTTTAAATTAATCATTTTCCAAATATACTGTCTACCAATAAGTAATTGGACACCTGGGATAAAACAATTTATTCAGATTCAACTATTTATAGAGATTCCACCCAAGACAATAATAGTTTTAACCCTCCTGGGTATGCTTTCAACATGATTTTGAATGATAAACAATGGTATTTCCTTCCACCTGACTTGTAGAAGACAAGCAGGTTCTTTCACCGATTTTGAACGGTTGCTGGATCCCTTAACCGGGAATCCAACTCGTCCCAGAAGTTTCTATAAGATTCAAATCTGAACTCGAGGCAGTCAGTTTTGAAATGTTCTCAATCGGGGTAACGCAAAATGGAAAATCCAACTGGAATTTTCTACGCCAGTTGGTGTAATGCAATACAGATTAGAATTTTCTTTATTCTGAATTATTTTAATTCGAAAGTATTTCAAAATGAATCCAAAAAAATCGATTAATTAACAATGTTTATTTTTAAATGCATCAAGCATTAAGAAAATAAATAGAATAGTTTGAAATAATCGGCCGAAAACATGTTAAGCCTAACCTCAATAGCGTGTGGGAAAACCAAATTGAATTCGTTACTTTATTTGGTGGCGGGGAAATGCAGATTTTTAGCGGGAAAGTAAGTCTTAATTAATTAATAAAAAATTAATTAACATTTGAAAAAATTGTATTAACATCAAATGTCATACACTACAAGTTCTAAAAAATTCACTCGAACTTGAGTGGATAAATAAAAAGTATTTTATTAACGATAGAAAATTTGAACAAGATTATATATTATATATATAATAAGGAGAGTGAGCTAATAGTAGGAATTGTCTTTTCAACGCCACAAAAATTGCGTTCGAAATTTCACTCATACATTTCTACTTGACTGACTCATCAACAAACAACAGGTGATTTTAGATTGCTATAATTGCGTTTAAATGCTTAAAAGATGGAACATTCTTATTGCATGCGAATTACGTTTCGCCTTCTGTTTTCTTAATGCTAGGACTAATAAACCAATAGAAATTCACAGATTAATTTACTATGTTTACACACAAAATGTGATAAATGATTCGATAAAAAGGAGGAAGGTACGAAGTTTGAACGAAGGATTTGAAAGTGTTCCCGATGAACGAATTAATGATGCAGCTACCTCTAATTAATGACAATTTGTTAATAGAGGCTGAAGAGAAGATTTTAAAAATGTGAGATTTACCGTTACGATTCTGTCAATGAATTTTCCTTAAATTTACCGTTCATTTCATTATCGCAGGTTGCGTTTTTCTGTGATGAGGACATAAAAAAGTTCATGTTCTCTAGAACAAAATAGTGGCAGTAAGGTTGAAAAATTACCTAAGCATTGCAATTCATCATGCAATAAAAGAGTTTTTCTAACTAGCATATTTTTGTTTAATTGCTCGAATTAATTTAATTCCTGAACAACCTTCATATTTCAAAAATCAATATCAGAAATCTCATTCCATTTTTTAAATAGATATTTGTTTAACTTTTGACACGCAAAAATTCACTTAGTTGGGCTTTTTATACATTACATATTATAGGAATACCACAATCGTATTTTACGTCTCAAGTTACAAAAGTCTCAAAGTGATCTGTTGGGCAAACATAAATCGGAATAGTACTACAATTCTACAGAGGAATGTCCTTCATAGACCATAATGCTGCTCTCTTGTCCTGATAAAGTTGGTAATGGTGTCGCTTGAGAACCTTTCACTGGAAAATATCTCCTTGTATTTTTGGGATTAAGAATATTTATGAAAAAGTAAATAGATTATTCAATTTCTTCCACAAAGCAATATTGTTTTTTCTTAAATGAGATTATGGCAGACTTCGCATTTTTCGATGAATAGAAACTTGAAATCGGATATGATGGTTTGGTTTATGGATTAGCTAGATTTCTCGACTTAAATCATATTAATTATTTACTAATTTAAATCAAAAAGCACATCCGTTGAAAGAATCGAATATACATTTCGAAGACGCTTTGGAGTTTAGTTTGGTTACATTAACGTCCCGTTTTAAAGCAGCAATAGGGCTATTTTGGGTAGGACCTCGTAAGTTCAAACCGTGGTCAGATGACAAGGACGATACTTGAGTTGGAGCCTCTTCCCCCAAACCTTCACACCACATCAGTGAAGGATATTTCGCTTCACCGTATTTCACGCATCCCAGACCGATTTACACGACGTTTCTCATGTGGAATCGGGTATCGAACTTGGAAACCTCGGTACCGAAGTAAAAACCTTACTACTAGGCCATCGTAGCAGAATTTGTAGAAAATTTCCTGTTGCAAAGCATGAACGACTCTTAATTCTATATTTGAACGCTTTTTTGACTTTAAAAATTGCAGGAGCTTATGAAAATCGTATTGTTTTAAAATTTTTATATGTTAAGAAAGGTTTCAAAGGATAATTCAGTTCCACTTGAAACTGATTCTGTATTATTATTTTATTTCTATTTGTCTTTGGGTTACCAGCATTTCTTAAAAGTGAACACTTATTTTTACTATTTATAGTTCTTTTTCTTGATCTAACAAAGCAAGTTTCTTAATAGTACCCATAATACCAGATGTACTTTACAAGATGGAAAACGAAACTCTTGAAAGAACTAATCTCAACATGGTTGTGGTTGAGAATAAAGAAAATTGTTCAGGAGTCGCTCTAGATTGCCAAAATCATTCCTCAAATGCATATGTCAGTTTTCATCGCAGAATAGCTTCATACGACATGAACGATGAAAATGAAGAAGTGGGATTGCTCTTGGCTTCCAAAGCAATTGTACAGCTTGTCATGAACCCTGTAGTAGGGCCTCTTACGAACAGGTATGTATCTTGTCTTTTCATTATGGATTTCATCATGTACTATAGTACTATTTAATTAACATTTCTTTCTCCAGAACTTAATAAATATATCTCATTTGTTTCTTTCTTCTTCTCTCTTAAAACTGATGAGCTTATTTTAAATATATTGCAGGTTCTGCACACGACTTATTTATACTCTAGAACTTTATTTTCGAAGTTCGATTCATAAATAGGCCTTTGTTCTCGATTTTTGAAGGAAGAATCATAACATTACGATCAGGTTAACTAAGATGCGTCATTTCAGCAGATGATTGTCATACGCTTGTCTAGAACTAGTAAAGATGCGATTTTATTTTTGAGACAATATATGGCTTTCAAATAATTATTAAATGAAAATTATTTTATATTTAATCAGGCGGTTATATAATTACAAAGCATGTGAATGAACAGTATAAAAGTATCATGTACCATTTCTTGAGAAATACATACATTTGTTAAAAATTTTAAGATCATTTTCTCTTTATGCCATAGATTCCTTTTGTAAACATGTATATTTAACATCTCAATAAATAAATAAAACACGTGGCATGATGTTAACGACAGAGTTCCGATTTCACTATAATTTGGTATGTGAGGTAAGATTTGGTACGTAATTATACGCATCTCTTTAGAAAATAGTTTGCTTTTCGTCCAGTAAAATCATTAGAAAAAAATAGGGTTTCCTGCGATAAGTGAAGGGTAGTTTTGATTTTTTTTTATACGCTGTGTTATTAACATGTGCTTATACTCAAAAATTCCAATTTTTCAGCTTTGAGGTGAATATATGCCAAGATCGCGAGTGCTATCTGGTGTCAAAAACATTAAATTTCGTTACGTTTTCAGTTATTTTAAAGCATCTCTCGAGTGGTCGGTTTTACGAAACATCTTTAAGTACAACGTTTGAAACTTCTATATAATTAGAGATAACAACAACATTGTTGCTTAAAAGGTGATCGGGATACAGACTTCCAAAAACAACATGGATTTCTCAAGTAGGGACGAAAGCTATTCCACAAAAATTGGACACCCCCCCTTCTAAAATACGATGTATATAGCAAGTCTCTTCTGTAAAAATTTTAAAAGCGATTAAATTTGTGAATATTAAAGCACGTCAGACCGTTTCTATGATCAAGAATTCATTATAAAATTCAAAAGAAGCTATGCACAAACTGGGAACTCCAGGCTCACTCTTTAAGCTATGGACAGAGCACTTCTACGGGACCTCTTTTACTGAAATTGAAAGATCGGGAAAACTCGAGTTTTAAGATAATATCCATTTCACAAATTTTGCTCTTCTTCATGTAAAAAAGCAACTTTAGTACGCCTATCCCCATACACATGACCTGCTGAATATTAAAAGTGAAATTGATTCAATAATACTGAAGTAGACTAAAGTTGATAAGTCTATATGATATAAGGGTAATTTATCATCTGAATTCAATTTAACCAAAGAGTAAACCATTTAGAAAACCCCCTCGCATTGATTCAAAGTGATACGATCCGAGTGTTCTCAGTCGGCAGATCTCTGGGATGTTCCACGTTCATAATATATGTGAATTAACAGAAAGGTATTGTAATATTACATCAGTGATAACAGAGCCTCTTATCTTTATTTCTTATGATATTTCTCGCAGCTTAAAAACAAAAAGTAAAATTTCATAACCTTATCCACACACTGGGCATGATCACATAGAATCAACACCTTATGCATACTACTCTTATCATTCAGACAGCTTTCTTTAAATTTGCAACCATATTATGAAAAGCTTTAAAAAATTTCATCGTGAAAAAAATTATCGTTTATTGATATTCTAGATTTCTAAAAATAAATATCCTATTTTGTACATAATCTATACATTTGATTTTTTACTAGTACAGTAAATAGTCTACTTCGCTATAGTAACATTCCTATTACAGGGAATAAATATTTTTATTTTGTGAGCTTTCATAATTTTGTAAATCAAGAATTAAGATATAAAAAAGCTAGAGTGTGATTCTGATAAAAATTACTTCAATTAAATGGAAATTATTATAACCCATAGTATATTTTTCCTTTTCAATCAAGATTAAAATGTTTAATATTTTTATAATATTTCTTGAATACCTCTACAAAGAAATATTATTTCCTATTTATTATTACATTAATAATGCAATGTTTATAAAATTTAATATTTTCTATTTTTTAGTTTTTAATATGCTTCAAATTCATGATTATAAATATTAAATCCAAAAAATATATATTTCAAATTAATTTCTTGTAAAATCAATTTTTAACTAAGCTAATATGTCATATTTTGATAATTAAGTGCAAGTTTTTGAAGTTTCCTGTTATTTGAAAGGATTATTTTAAGCGGATATATTATTATGGAACAAACCAAAATCGTATTTAATGGAATTACTCGTATTTCAGGTAAATTTTTATTACAGTTGTAAAAATGCATAAATACCAATTGAATTGCTTTTAAAGTATTACTGTAGTTAAATCTTTGACTAAAGGATTACTCATTGACATTTTTTTGTTTAGAGGCTAATGAATCCAAATATAAATAGAGCCAAGACTAAACGTATTTATTCTATGCTTTTGTTTTGCTTCTAATAATGTAGTGATTTCAATGAAGAGTGTTTGTATAAAAGCATTTACATGATTCCACATTTTGTTTATAGGATAGGAAACCAAACTCCGATATTTTTTGGGATTCTGACATTACTACTATCGTCATTGCGTAAGTTCATTTTTTTATTATTCAATATCTTTAAGCCATTTTAGAAAATATTAAGCAAAATATAAAAAAAAGCATTTAGATTTCTAAAAATAGTTCAACTATTTGTAACTGGTTTTATTTTATTGTATTGATAGATAATCCTTTTCCTCTGAAACTTTTTTACCTTCCAAAAAGAGGCCAGAGACAGAAGAATATAAATTATAATGATTAAACAAAGAATGTTATATTAGGAAAATACATGTCAGCTCTAAAATTTCTAGTTTAGTTACATTAGCATCACGATTGTAAACAACATAAGAGCTATTTCTGGATGGACCTCGTCAATATATATCGCTGTCAGACGACAACGCTGACACCCGAACTGTTCATCTGTTCTCCAAGCTTCAGCCTCTCAACGTTGGAAGAATTTTTGACTCTTGACACCAGATTTAAATGCTTGGGGAATGTTGAGTGGAACCGGGTTTCGAACTCGAAGCCGAGATCTTACCACAATATCTCGCTTACAAGTTTGAGAGAGTCCTTCTACAGGTTTTGGAATGGATAGAGGCTTCGATGAGAGTGGAAGTGCTCAATGAAGCAGCTTTCAAACATATAATCTTACGGAGTCTATTCAATAAAGAATGATCATAATATTTTAAAAGTGATTAAAAAATCAGGCAAAATTAATATTGCATGTGTATTAAGGATAAGGAAAGACTAATCATCATCATCATCATTATTATTATGGTATTAGCAGCTGACCAAGTATAAATTATTTCACTTAAGCCTACCACAAAAAAAAAAGGAAATGACACTCGATAAACACAACGGAATTTTATTTTTGCCTTAAAAATCATCAATCGAAGTCTGATACTACTGAAAGCGCATGGAAAGTCTGTCCCATCCTATAGTACGGTAAGATGTTCAAAGAGGGGGAACAACTTAATAAGAAAATAGACTCGATGCTCCAATAAATGCTTAAACTCTAATAACCATCAACACAACTCCTATATAATAGTGAGGTAAAATGGTCGAATAACATTTAAAAACCTATCAGTAAGACTGAACATTTCTTTGGGTATCCTCATATGGTCACTAGAAATTCAGCACATTTCATGTGTTTATGCTCTGGGAATATTAAAACTTGTTCATTACCTGTCAGAAAACTACGGCATATATCTGCTTGTCCTCCTTGTAACTCTAATTTAGTACCATGCGGGGTTTTGTTTTTCAAAAATTTGGTTTCCCAAATTTAAAGAAACATCTCCAAGGTAAGCTTTTTCCACCGTTTTAAGTAGTTGTAAAAGCTGTGGAAGTGGTTCTGAAGAGCTTACCAAAAAAGCAACTTCTAAAAAGTGAAGACTGGAAAAAATGTGGGTAATTGCGTTACGATTAATGGCGAGCTTTTTGAGAACAGCCATCAAAATTCAGAGGATAAATATCGGTATTTATTTTTTATTAATTCATGATCCCTCATGGTTGAACACCATCGTAAAAGTAATATAAATGAAATAAGGAGGAAAAAAGCATAATTTTGCTTTATATATTCTTTTATTTTGGAGCGGATTGTAATAAGTTAACTTCGTTTCATAGATCGGAAGGGAAAATAAAAAATAATCAAGCTAATAATTGATATGCTTATGGTCAGAAATATCCCTTTTCTGTTATTTAATTTTCCTTATTCATTCAGCAAACAACTGTTGGAATTATGTTGGTATTCTTTTCATTCTCATGCCTCTCATAGAAATATTAACTGAATAACATAGAATTAATTTTTTAACAGAGCAAAAACAATATTTAGACCCTTACATAATCATGCTTTTGATGTAACCAAACTGCTAGAGTCATGAAATTTGGGCTTAATTTCAACCAGCCGTGAAAGCTAATTATGAAAGTACTACAATATGTTCTTACTGAATGTAAAAACAGAATGTGTAAATATTTCAATTTATTGTTAGATCAGTCATAATACTTTTAGACATGACGTTTTTACTAATTAAGATAATATTTACCAACATATTTTGAAATACTTTTTAATTTAAACTGTTTTATATTATCGGTATATCATATACATTAGGTACTTGCATCATGTAACGTACAGAAATTGGTCTATTGGTAAATTTACGAAATTATATAATAATAACTATTATTTTTGTTGTAAGCAGAAGGTAGAGTCATGGCCGATATCATGGAGAAGACAGGTTGAATTTTTAAGTTCGTGTTATTCCATCACGGGAAGCAAGTATTATTTACAAGCTGACGGACAAGGCGCGTCCACTCACAGTGCGGCAGAAAAGCAGAAGTGCAAAGAAGGGCGGGATAACATTATCCCTGGTCTTAAATACCAAGATTTTGATAGGGAAAATATTTTTTTCACAATATTTAGACAATGAGATTCTAATGGGGATTTCCACAAAACACGCCTAAAAAGGCAAGGGAAACACAGGGATATTTTTAAAGGAATGTGCTTGGCTGGACAATTTTCATCTCTCACATGGAGCATGAGAATCTTATCTTTTAGCTTATTCAGCAATTTTACACAGCTTCGGTTGAATTAATTAGCTAGAACGAGTGGAATGGATCAGGAAACAAGAGAATATTTCAGAAGGAAGTTATTACTGGCTAAATCAAATTAAAAATTTGGAAATTGTTTTTAATTAATATATATATATATATATATATATATATATATATATA
>JAOUZG010030883.1:2228888-2244482 GCA_026289955.1 Argiope argentata | reverse complement strand
AGGGAAATATAGATAGTGTTATATAAATAGCTAGAAAACCGAGGGAAATATAGATAGTGACTTCGGGGCTTTGTAGAATAACATTCACGAGTGAATGGTCAAACTGTAATGAGAGAAAAGCATATTTTATGTAGGATTATTGTATGTATTCTTTGAAATACACGAAGCTTCGAAATGGGCTATAGAAAAAAGTTGATGGTTGCAACCTCTGCAGTAAAAATTTCCAATTTCTCAGCCATAAAACTTCTCAAAAATAGCATCAAAATAGCAACAACAACAACAACAAAAAACTGAACTTTGCACTCCCAAAATCAAGACATTCTTAATTAATTTATCGCTTCAATTCGGATAGAGATAGCCATAGATATTGTACAATATTGATCAATATTCGCAATATTTTTTAATATTGTGAAATATTGTTTAATATCATATAATATCGCACAATATTGTACAGCATTATGCTATAGGATGTGTTACCTGGGAATGAAAAGAAGGCACAATCACCGACCACACTTTTAATCCCTTACCTAAAGTAGTCTCCAATGTCGCAGGAACGAAATTTTATTTATAACTGGAAATGGTTCATTGCTAAATGCCTGAATCGAGTGATTGTGCATGCGGTCAAGAAGATTTTGACCTTTCCTCTTCGAAACGCTCTGTCTTACTTTTTCCTACCATTTCAAAACTCATTCAAATATTCATAAAATTTCTTAGCTTCTAAACTTATTTTAAATTCTTATACAAGAAAAAAAAACTGAAGAACTTGATGTAGTTTATACACTCCAATGAGTAATTGGTCAGGTATGAAACAAATATGTCGTCATTAGGAATATATAAACTTGGATAAAGCCTTACATTCTTTAAATCTGAAATCCTCATTCCTTATTCAATTTCTTACAGAATTTTATTTAACTTCAATTTTTATTTCATATATTTTTGATTATTATGTTCCTTTATGCTATTCTTAAAATTCCTAGGGTACATATTTACATGACTAACTACTCCATATATCATTATCCTTTGTAGAGAGTCAAGTATATTTGTGTTTTAATTTTCTTTACTTCTCTTCTTCAATAATATGTTTTCCATATTTCGAACCGATATCTCTAACACTCTGATAATCTATTTGCGTATATTAATACATGCATTTAAGGGGGTCAAAAACCATTTCTCTATATATGAAAATAGTTATTATAACAAAGTAGGTTGGAAAAAGAAGTAAAATGTTGAAATTTAAACTTTTTTAAAATTGCATCTGTAATAAATTCTAATTCTCAGATAGAGTCATGCACTTGACAAAAAAAGTTCTCATATGAACACATTATACAGGACATGTATGGCCCTGTGGATCTGATTTTGATTTTTATACCAACCAAGCCTTGAGGACATGGTAACAGTGATACAAAGGAATTATGCCAACAAGGTTGTTAGAAGAGTTAAGACACTTAAACTATTACTTTCGGTGAAATATAGGAGCAAAAACATTGTGTAATATTGCCTAGTGATAGATAAAAAATTCTTCAATCCGACTGTATAAAAAACAATCTCTAGCAAATCGAGGGGATAAACATCACTCAAAATCGGGCAATCGAAACACCAAAGCTTTGTATATCTTCATCGAGAAATAATTAAGAAAAACAGCTCTAAAAAGTAATACAATTTATTTTCTCAAAAAGAAAAAACACTACTACAGTAAAAAGTAAAAAATCAAACAGAAGGAATACTGAATTTGGCAATATCTGCAAATAACGTTTCTTCCACCAGTACAGTATCAACAAATAATGTTTTGTTCATAAGTGCAGTTCTTGCAAATAAACAGTCCTCTAGTTATGAACTGCTTACGTATAGTTCATATGCCACATTTACTATCTTTAAATGGATGCAAGACCAATTATTTTCATAATTTTTTATTCAAACCTAGAATTCCAACCTTTTTTTTCCATTGAAGAGACGAAACTTGCTTCTGACTTGAGTACGTGTGCGCTCGATCGATTTTCCATTTACAACGCATTATTAAACTTGATATGCTTCTACTTGAAATAATGGAATTCTGTGATTGATTTGTCACTCCCTTTGATGCACTAGAATTTTGAAATTTTGTATAATTGTGTATTAGTGATAACCATATATTTTAATATTTTAAGAACTTATTAACTCATAGATTTGATTAAATTTTAATTTCATAACGTTGCTTCTACAGGAAACGAATTTCAGAATGAATCATAATATAAAAAAATAATTGAAATAAACAAAATCACTTTCTTCTGTTCTAATAAAAGAATATTCTTAAAAGCTCTTTGAATTAAGCTTCCTTTTTTCCCTACTAAAGTTTCTACTGATAAAATGTTCTTTTGAAATTTGTTATGTATTCTAGGGATGGCCGTTATAGCAGACCGATACCAGGATGATCAAGAGCGCAGCCGAATTATGGGTATCATAATGGGGGGAATTGCAGCTGGAGTGTTAGGTAAACAAATTCTGCAATCTTTGAAAATTCTCTGTAGTTTCTAAGCTTTGAAATATTCTTTGTTATTTTTTAGTGGGATACCCACTTGGTGGGGTTCTGTATGACTTCGTTAGTCAAAGTGCTCCTCTTTTAATTGTTGCTGGCTTCCTTTTCCTTGATGCTGGTAGGTCATTGATAATAAAATGGTTATTGATTCCTAACAGATGTTCTATTGAAAATAAAAAATGTCGTTTTTTTTCAGTTTTGCTTCTGGTGGTTTTACGCCCTCGTTTAGAACCTGAAGTAAGCTCTGCTATCAATTTTTATTCAATTTGACTCTATAACATAATTTGTTTATCCTTACTGTGTGATTTCTATTTTTAGAGACTTCTGGTTGGAACAAGTATAAGGAAGCTGATTCGAGATCCATATATATTACTTGCAGCAGGTAACAATCTTCAAGTTTTTGCATTTTTAATCGCAACATAATGAAATAAATCTTATGAAATAATTTAGTATGAATAAAAGAATTAGTTTTTCAAAATAAAATTATAAATATTGGATTAAAATTTACATAAAATTACTATTGTAAATGATATTGTGAATTACTATTGTTAATTTTAAACGAAGAAAAAATAAAATTTATATATATTTATTAAAATTAAAGAAAACTTTAAAAAAGATTAAAATGAAATCTGCTATGCACATTTCAATGTATCGTGTCAGAACACAATTTCTTGAACGGCCAGGCACCACATGCTTGGCCGTTCAAGTTAAATTATATTTTAATTCATCAAGTTAAATAATATTTTTATTCATTTTAATGGTTTCATTGAATTAGTAACTTTTGTATTGCAAACCATCGAAAAAACTTTGTCTCGTATTTATTGTCTAAAAAAATATCACATTTCCTATTTATTTCATTTCATTTCATACAATCACGTGCTCAAAATAGCATTTTTCTAGGTTTTATTTGCTGTAGTAATTAACTTTTTTTTTGAACAGAGCTTTTGCAAATGCAATGGCAAAGAATTATTAAAAGTTGATATTTTGAGGTGCTTGTGTAGATAATAAAAAAATATTTTTCACCTACAGATTTTTGTTGATGCCAAAAACCTCAACTCAAAAACAACATCAAGTTCCGACATGATAAAAAGTATGAAACACTTGAATGTGAATTTCATTCTGCATATATAAAATTGAAAATCCTTTGTTAGTTCGAAACGTATACAATTCAACACTCTTTCACCGATTCGAACGAAATTTGGTGCACGGGATTTTTAAATGCTCCTTAGTACCTACAAGGATTTACTATCCTTTAAGGGGATGAAATTGAGTGGGTGGATAGTGAAAGAATTTTCTGTTTCCTGCCATTAATTCTGAATAAATCATCATTCTTTTTAAGCCATCTTAAAATTTAATTAACTTTATTTAGTGGCAAATTTTCTTTGAAAAAGGCTTTCTCTAATTTTAATCAACTTTAAACAATATTTTAAACATACAGCAACATATTTTTTCCATTGCATTATTAAGCTATTCTGTTTAATTATATTTATAATTCAAGTGCTTTTGTCAAAGGTGAAGTAAAATTTATTTTCTTCGATCGTTTTTACTTTCGCTTGAGGTGAATTTTTTTTTATATAGCAGGAGTTGTTTTAACTCGTGCTTTAAGAAACTGTCTTTTAACCTTTCGCTCTCCAATTATGCCTCCGACTCACTATTCAAGATTGTACATCATTCTGGCGTTTTCTTTATTTTTTAAATTTAATTGTTAAAAATGCCTACATAATGGTTAAGAGATAGATTAGTTTTAGACTTAAAAGAATTATGCATATTTATTTTTCATAGCAATAAACAAATCTTTGTATTAGGTGAATAATTTTGCATCCAATTATTTTTTGGAGTGCAAAGGGTTAAACTTATTGGAATATTTTCTTGACTGTATGGACTAATTTCATTTCATATTTTTATAATTGTACAGTTTCAGTGCCCATTTAGCACACCTTAAGTTTTTTTAAAATACATTTTTAGTTTGATTTTAATTAATGGAATTCAATCTAGAAATAAAATAATCATATTTAAGATATTTTCAAAATATATATTTATACGCATGTTAGCTTTTCTAAAGCTCACATTGCACTTTACTAAGTGAAAATTATTTATTTGCAGGTTATGTAAATTTGGTAATTGCTGGAATACTACTGTAATAGCAATTGGTATCAAGACGTCTAGATAATATAATTAAACATTTTATGTTATCAATCCTCCTCTTATCAAATTCATCCAATTATTCCATTTTTTACGGCCGAATTTTTAGCGATTCGTCGAGACACTGATGACCGTTCATTTCCGAAAAAGTTATTGTTTCTTAAAGAAGGTTATATGTTCAAGCCTTTAAAAACTTATATTCTTAATCACAGAGAATAATTAAAATAAAATAACCAAAAAGTTTTTAATTAGATAAAAACCGAAATAAAGATTGCATTGTTTTGAAATGTAAGGACGTAAACTTTCTTGAAATGAAAAAGCGTTTTCTCACAAAGGTAAAATCTATAGCTTGAAAGAATCAAAGAAATCATATAAGAAAACCTCGCTTCAAAATGTGTAACAAATTTATCACACTAGAAGTACCCCAAAATTCCATGAGATATTCCTTCCATTTTCTCCCTTACTCTTTGGCTTAAAAGTAAACAAGTAATTAAAAAAACAATTAAAAAAATTAATCCGTACTTTGGATATTAGAAAAAATTTAGGAAGTTAGGAAATTTTTTATTTTAGTTACTTTTTATTAAATAATAATGATCGT
This sequence comes from Argiope argentata, assembly GCA_026289955.1. Classification (NCBI taxonomy): domain Eukaryota; kingdom Metazoa; phylum Arthropoda; class Arachnida; order Araneae; family Araneidae; genus Argiope; species Argiope argentata. The sequence goes on along the minus strand of JAOUZG010030883.1, from coordinate 2,239,230 downwards.
TGTTCCCGTGTTCCACTTTACAATGTAGGAGGGGTTTTTTGGAGGGTATGGAGCCTTGAGAACCCGAATAACGACCACCTTTGACCTCATAACCCCCAGTGGTATAGCTCCCGACATTGAGAACTTTGCAACCAGGTTCGAACCCGCAGCACAAGATATGCAAATCCAGCGCCTTACCAAGCAGGATATCCCGACCTAACAATTACAATAAAAAACTACTATAAAGGCTAGAAAAATAGGGTAAAGGTTACGTATAGTGTGCTTCTTGCCGCGCCAAGGATGCCAAGTCGGCAATAAAGATGGCGGACAAAGTAAACAAACACTTCTATGGAATAGTTACGGTTACGACTTTTCGCAATATAAATGATTTTTTTACTGATAAGCATTGTCTTTTTATTTGTTTTTTTCAGACCCGGTGCCTTCAACAGATCTGTTGAAGGCATCGGGCAACCTCCGGCATCTGTTGAAGGCACCGGGCAGAATTTTTTAACTTAAAAAAACATCCTACGGCTTCGCTAGGCCCGGGAGCGGGAAACTAGTAGCTTCGCTAACACATTGAACATTAGGAATGTGCAGATAACATGAACAGTGAATAATAAATAATTGAGAAAGACAAAGATCCAAAAAGAATGGATTTAATAGGAAATTTTAAAGAACGAGAAATGCGAATAATTCTGTTGCAGACGGTTTTTAAAGAAAGAAAGCAGACGACTTCGTAAAGAAATGAATCGATTTTGTGAAATCGCATACTGACAATTAAGATGAGGAAAGGAATAAATATTTTATATTCGCATTAAAAATATAATTGAAACTTCTTATTAACTATACAAAAAATCTTAATTATAACACAGATCAAAAATAAAATATTTGATATTATTTTTAATTTAACAGTTTTCATAAAAGAGTTGAAGCTCATGTACAACTCAACCATTGTAGGAAGAAGTAAACAAAACATCATTAGGGTTACTACAAGAGCTTTGTGTTGGGTTGCCATATTGGCGACAAACTCGGGGGCACGCTAATGACCATTTTAACCAAAGTTAGTTTAATGAATTAATATACAAAAAAAAAAAACAACTGTATTAACATCAACTGTCATCCACTACAAGTTTTAAAAAAATTAATTGAACTTGAGTGGATGAATAGAAAGTATTTTATTAATGATTTAAAATTTAAACTATTATATATATATATATATATATATATATATATATATATAGAGAGAGAGAGAGAGAGAGAGAGAGAGAGAGAGAGCTAAAAGTAGGAATTGAAAAAGAGGTTTTAATAACAAGTGTAACTACCTGGACGGCTATTATTCCGAGCCTACTTTGAACGAGATGGTAACCTTTACTCACATTTCTGAAACCAAGAAAAGGATATTGACCATATATTCTTTAAACTGTTAAAGATTCTGCTCTTATAACAGACCTTAAGTACAGTCATTAACAAAAATAATGGGACACATTTATCTTTGCTATTTATTATCGCATCTTCCCAGAGCTAATGTCAATTGAAATAGTTCAAGAGGATAGGTTTGTTTAGATTATTACATTGATTAACTGGGCTAATTAAGATAATTAATTAATCTATCGAAATTTTTCAATTGCCCCTACCAATTTCTTTTTTGCTCAATAGGTTGCTCATCCGGCAAACATCCAAACATTTTTTTGTAGGCTCTTGATGAAAATTTAATGAGTTATAAAGTTTTGAAAAATGGATTGTCCAATGTTAAATGAAGCATGAAAATTTTTGACAATATCTCTGAAACTGTTTCACATTTTTTAAAATTCATTTAACCCTTAATAACCTAGAGTTTCAATTTTGATACCAATCTTTTAAACCGAATGTTCCCATAACTATTAGTTTTTTTATAGGTTGGCTGTACGTATTTTACTGTTGTATAATATTCTTTCCAACGAAATTTTAAAAAAATCAAATGTCATTATTGCTTTATTTTATCTATGACATATTACTCACGCGGCAAAATGAACAAGTAAACACATTTTACTAAAAGTTTTGTTGAATACAAATTTTATATATTTTCTTTTTAAATAAAATAATAAAAACAATAATACGATAATAAAAACAATCAATGTTTCGCATTATTTCATGCATAGGTATATCTGATTTCTTTATGGCGTTAATGCCCGAAGTATCAAAATTGATAACTGTTTTTTTTTCTAAATAAATATGTAAAATAAATATTGTGATTTTTTAAAGCTATTTTTCCCTTCATCTAGACCCTCAAGCAAACACAGTAATATTAAAAATAAATCACTTTCGTAAATCAGGCTACTAAGGATTAAAGAACAATTTTGATACACGAGTGAAATAAATTGTTAAATTAAAATATATATATATATATATTTCAAATTTTTAAACATGGCTGTTATAAAAAAAAATCCTGAATTGAAACCTCGTAAAATTTTTACGTGGCAGAAAGCCTGGGATACTATAATCTTTGAATTAACTAAAAATTACTTTCATATTTATAATACCTCTTGAAAAAATTTCCAAAAACCTACAACATTCCCATTAACGTTTGAAAATGCTTTAACATGTCTGTCTGTTGAAGGTTTAAGTATTTCTAATTGTTTTTACTGATCGAGTAATGGTGGTTTGTGAATTTTAACTACTGTTATAAAGCCGCTAATGGATAATTTGAATATCATATTCCCCAAAACTGATAATTTCCCATCTTATCAAAAATATATTTAATCAGTTAGTATAAAAGATACAGAAAATTAAGAATTTCTAATTAATGTCATTTCTGCTGACTTGCGATTTTTAACGAATCAGTTATATTTTATTGTCTTTCTTTTCAAGATTTAATGACCAATGAGACTAGATGTGAAAAGTTATGTATATTTATGAATTTTAAAATAAAATTTGAACATCAGTCCTATAGTTTCAATACTATAGATTTCGTTGGACACAAGATTTTCAAATAAGGGTATTAAAACTATCCTAACTACAATCAATGAAGTTATATGATGTTACCGAAAAATTATCTTATCCCTTTGCACTCCAAAAAATAATTAGATGTAAAATTATTCACCTAATACAAAGATTTGTTTATTGCTATGAAAAGTAAATATATATAATTATTTTAAGTCGAATTTCTTTGAAAAATTAATCTACATCTCTTAACCATTATGTAGTCGTTTTTAACAATTAAATTTGAAAAATAATCGTTTACATTAATTTGCATAACAAAATCAATGTGACTACTATTATTTCCCTGACATGTGTGGATTGACGAAATGAAATAAATCCATCTCACGAAAACTTACCCCTCCTGAGCAAGCTTATGTTCTCTTAAGAAGCAAAGTGATGTTCGATAGATGTAACCTTCATTTAATACCTTACCGGCGCGTGAGGTTACAAGCTTTCTTTTATAGCTTAAGAAGCCTCTAAGGCAACTTTCATTTTTAGAAGGGTGCAACAAATATTACGCCTTTACTCCTTCTGAGATAATGAGGACAAACTGATGACGTGAGTTCGAATATGTGTTCGGAGACAAATGACGCCAATTAAAGTCTTTCAACTCGGTGCTTTTGTGGAATGGTTTAATGAGGGCTCCTTTATCGCTTTTCTGGCCGGATTTCTTCCAATTCATCTCAACTTTTATTATTTTCTGGAAACCATTGTCCTGACAGAGGTTTAGGATTCTCTATAGATGAAACAGATTTGAACAAAAATTATTTTTTGTGTATTTGATTTATGACCGTTTGATGCTACCCCATATTTTGTTTACCGATGTATTTCCGATTGAGAAGGTCGATTTTTACAAGAGATTCAGGATTTTTTACAAAAAAGTAATAGAAAATTTTAGAGACCAAATCAATTTTATATTGTTCAACTCAAACAGTTTATCCATAAAATCACTCTAGGGTAAAATATTTATCAGCAAAAATATAATATATTTGTATAAAAATCCATATTTTGAAAAAAAAAACTATATGTCCTTAGAAAAGGATTAATGCCCCATGCATTTGTAGCTGACATTAAAATACTGCAAATAAAATGTTAAAGAGAAATATACTTGTGAGAGGATATATATATTTTTTTACTAAAATCAAAATATGCAAAAATTGTTTAATGGTAATTATGCTTGTCCTTACCACATCTTTTCTATTTCATTTAAATTAACGATGAAGAAATTAATTACTAAGTAATATTTTGGTATCAAATTTTGTAGAGCTTGTTCATCGTGAATGTGATACATTACGTACATTACGTGCTCAACGCACTCTTAAGGACAGCACAATTTTGAATGCTCTAGAATCATGCTTGGCAGGCAATGTTTGTGCATTTTTTTTGTATTTAGTATTATATTTACATAAAGTATTCTAATATTACTATGTATTTTACACATGTATTTATTATTATGTATGATTACATTTTGCATTTATAAGATATTACATTTCAAATATCATTTATCTCAGACTTGAAAAACGCTTTAGAGTGTGATATTTGGTTAAGCATATTCTCTTGTGCAATGGTGTTCTGAAGAATTTTCAGCAGGATCTTGTTTTAAGACATTAAGGACCACTCACGAATTTTCTCGTGTTTCGTTTCCCATCTGTTCACGAGTTTTCACGTCTTACAAATCCCGTCTGTCATTAAGTCACAAATAACAAAGTTATGATTTTAAAATGCATTAGTTTACCCAAAAACGTGCCGTCTCAGGAATATAAGATCTCTTTGCGGTCTTGAATGCGTTAAATATTTATCTCTAATTGGCTAAGCGTCGATTTAGTCGAAAAAACTCGAAAACGAGATCTCGTGACCAAGTCACAACGTTCGACATGCTAAAAACGAAAAATCTCTTAGCTCGTACGAGATTCAACTGAAAAATAAATAGACAAAATATCCTTTTTATGAATGTTATAGTATTTGTTTAATCTTCCAAACGAAAAATTCCCCTGGCAGTAATATGAAACTTGTCTTGCGTTGTTTTCTTGAGTAGAGACCCTTCCTTGAACTTTTCAAGGAGGCGTTGTTCACTCTTACAAAACGGAGAACTATTTTATCATTATGGGACTTTTTGCTATAGACTGCTTTTCCTCTACAATACTTGATAACGTTTCTTTTCAGGAGCTATAAGCATATCGACTTTTTCTATTGCAATTTTGGAACCTTGCTTACCCATTTGGTTGATGGAATCCATGTCTCCTCCAAGATGGCAGCTGGGTAAGAAAGTTTTCTTTAAAGATGTATTTAAATGATTTTATGAACATTGAATTCAGTAGATACTGCAAATGAAGGATATATTCTCTAGATTTTTTTAAAATTAAAGCTTTATCTGTAATTTATTAAAAAATCCTGAATTTTTTTTTCATATAAATTAATAAGAATGCAATAAATATTAAACTATTTCATCTATTTAAATATTCGGTGCCTATTTGTTACTTTCATTAAAAGGGGAAAATAATTTAATAATTAAAAACACTTGCCTTAACTAAAAGTTAAGACAAGGTTAAAAAAACTATTAATTTAAACTGGTCACCGAAAAAAAACATTACAGAAACATTGACTTCAAAATAAGATGTCGCAAATTCCTTGAATGTATTTTGTATTTAAAATTCAACAGTTGCTACTATTTTCTAAAATATAAAGAGTGTTCATACTAATAGTGACCTAATAGTTAATTTCTAACTCATTAAAGATAGCAGTATCGCTAAAGTTAATTTTTTTAGATTTCGCAAGTAATTTTGTTTTAGTTAAAAAATTACATCTAGAAAAAATTATTACATCTAAATTTTTATTCATTTCTTCAATCATATCTAACAATCATGGTGGTATTAATCATATTTAGCAAAATATTTTAGGAACAATAACATTTCAAATAAAAAATTCTTTTCTGAACTGATCAAAACAAAACAGATAGAATTATGAAGCTTTGAGAATATCACAATTGAATTGTTTTGATCCGAGCTGAGCGGATTTATTTTGTTTAGAATGTTTTTATGCCAAAAAATATTTTACTAAATATATCTAATACGACGAGAAGATTGAAAAATTAAAAAAAAAAGATTTTTTGCTCAGTTTTCTATGTTTATTGAAACAGCATAAAATTCAATTCTTCATGTCATTTAAAGCATTTTTCCAGCTGAAAGTATAAGCCTATTTTTAAAAATTTAGAACTTAACTAGCGAGTCAGGATCGGTATTTAAATTCTAATAAATTTTAATTAATTAGGCAATAGCTTCCTAGATTATTCCAAAGCAATAAATGGGATTTTTTCTCTATAAAATAAGATAAACATAGAAATAACAGCAAAAATTTGTTGGTTGGGCAATCGAAAAAATGAATAAGTGTTTGCTTCGAAGATAACTTATTTCCTCTTAACGCACGCCATATTTTTTTGAAGCTTTCTTTCAGGTGCTCATAGACAGAGCCTTTCACTTTTCAGGTTTTAAAAATTGGGATCACATCTGATGATTTACACAAGAGACAAAAATATTCTTTGGTTAGTCAAACCATTGATAAAGATCCACTGGTTATTTTCGTAGTATCATAAGGCAATATATTTGATTTGGCATTTCGGTAATAAAACTGTAGTTTAGAAGGCGAACAAATATCTACTTTTATGCAATATAATAGCAAATACAAATGATCAGAAGATTGAATGAATTTCCGAATGCACATTTTCTTTCTAGGAATGAAAATTTGTTTAGATTGAAAGTTCAGTTAGAAATTAGTACTTACATAATTTCACTTTTCTGCTAAAAAGCTAAAATTCAATGTGTAGCGAAATTTATTTTTAGAAACCTTAATTCTACAGCTTAAATGTTGTTTAAATAATTTAGTAGAACTGACCTGCCAATAATACTAAATCACATATCTGAAGGTTTTTTAAAAAGTTGTAAGCAATTTGATAATTTATTTTCAAATTTATTTAATTAATTTTTATTTTATCATAATACTTGTATAAAGAATTCAGTAGCAAGTACAGAATGGAAACTTTACTATTATTGCCAATGACATGGCAAGAATTACATTTTTGTCTGTGTAGAACACAGTAAAAATGACGACTTTAAAAATATTTTTTAATTCGACAATTATCATTATAGTGCCCAATTTACAAATGTATTTGTACTGGGAAGTATAAAATTTTCCACTTACTCTGTTTTTAAATGAAAATTTGCTGATACTTTTTATGCATACAAAGTCTGTTGCTCTACTGTATACGAATAAAGGGTTTAGAATGCAACGAAAGTGCTCAAGAAAAAAATTCTAGAAAAATAGCTAGAAAATAAAGAAATAAGGAATGATAATGAACACAAAATACAAAGATACAAAAGGTTGTATAAAGATAAAACCAATTTTTATGAATAATAGATAGTAAGAAGGTTCTTTTTTAAAAATAATATGCTTTACGAAATTTTGTGATAACTTTTTTACGACATTATAAATGGCAAATAAATGGAAACACAGGAAATGGAAAACACAGGAGCAGGTACATAATCAGAGCAAACTTAAAGAATTCCCAATGGCACTACTGTTATTCCAATTCCTACTATTAGCTCACACTCTCCATATTATATATATATATATATATATATATATATATATATACACAACAAATTTTCAATCATTAATAAACCACTTTTTATTCATTCAATAACCAAGTTCAAGTAAATTTTTTTATAACTTGCAGTAGATGACATTTGATATTAATTCATTATTAATTAATTAAAAACTTTCTCGCCAAAAATCTTCATTTTTCCGCAGCCAAATAATGAATTCAATTTGTTTTTTACACAAGATAATGAGGTAAGGCTTAATATGTTTTCGGTCGATTATTTCAAACGATTTTGTTTATTTTCACAATGTTTAATGCATTTAAAATTGATAACTTTTTCATATTTATTTTGAAGTAATTTCGAATTAAAATGCATAATAAAGAATATTAGAAATTTCTAATCTGTTTTGCTTTACTGGTGTAGAAAATTCACCCTAATTGCGTTGCCAGACCTTTGAATCCTCAGCGGGCGTTGAAAATTCAATGCTAGTATAATTTTTTGATCAATTATTTATAGAAATTGCAATTGTTAGGGCTAGATAGCCTAGTTAGTGGGGCTCGCATCCTTTGGGCTGGGGGTTTGAACTTACCAGCCGAAGACTCTTCGTATGGTGGGCTTTAAATATGTCGCGGTCCCAAAGTTCTCCATGTGGACAGTAATACCACTGGGGATACTGGGTCAGAGGTGATCATTCTCTGTTTCAGATCTAAATTGCGACCCGTGGATAAATGAATGAAATGCATGAATGCAGTCCGTCCCGTAAACAGGGGTTTGTGACATATGTGAGGTAGAAGTCAGATTTATGCTCTCGTATGCTCAGGGGTTCATAACCTCAGAAGCTATTGCACCCTTCCTTTCGTTGTTAAGTGGAACACGAGAACAACAACAATAGTATCAACAATAACAAATTTTTACAAATTCTTCCTGGAACCCAAATTTCATTCGTCTAGGCTCTGTTCGTTTCAAAATTATGAGCGAACAAAATTTCGGAATTTTATTCATATCTTAAATATATCAAATCATCAAACTTTGTTTCGAAAACAAAATATTCTACACATTTTACATACATATTTATCGTTCATTTATCTTAAATTTGGGCATAAATCGAAAGACAAGGCAATTTTATGGAAGCATGCAACATTTCTGCCGATTTCCAGGCGTATTTTTTGTTATATTAACATTTCTACATTGTCTCTAAAACGATGCATTTAGGGGCTCATGCACAAATTTGCATGCAAAAGTGTTGACAAAATTTCAAAGTGTTCAAAGTTATTTGAAATCATAATGCTATTGATCACGTATATCTTAAATATAATTTTCCCTCCTTATAATTAAATATATATATAAAATAATTCGTCTGTGACAAAAAATATGAATTCAAAATTTAAAAAAATCTTTCCATTGCCACAATAATTAATAGTTGCTACTCTTAAAAGTGATAGGGTGACTGATCTTGGGGCAAACTTAAATTTTTACTCATCGGCACTTACAATGAAACTTGTATAAGAAAATCTGGAATTTTATTTCGTAGTAAATATTTAATTATTGTAATAATTTATTTTTCTAAGCATGCCGACAAAATTAGTTCTCTTTATAATAAATATATGACGAGCTCTATATTTTGTAACGAGAGAAGGGTTGTTTGTGTTTATTTATAATTATTAATGTTTGTATGCTCAATATTTTTTTACATAAGTTTCAGATTTCACAATGTTAATGTGCAGTAATTGTAGTTAGTATTACATGGTATTTAATCATAAATAGGGAAAAAATTCCAACATTAAAACACCAAATAACACAATTGCCATCAATTTTTCGTATACAAAATATATAATATGTATTTCCTACATATGCTAAAACGAAATTTTTAAATTTTTTTATCGATTTAGGAGATTTTAATTACAATTTTTGTCATCCTAATATTACGTATTTTTTAAATTGTAGAATCAAATTAAATAAAATTTTAAAACTACAAATTTCATTTTGCTTGAATGTCGAAATGAATAAACTTCCAGAAATTAAAAAGGCATCTATTATCAAAATATTTAGTAAAATTGTTGTTTTGATAAGAAAGTATTAACCAAAAGAGCAATAATTATAAAAATCAATTAAAAAGTAAATATTTCCCGAGCCAAAACTTATTAATGACACATTGTATTTAGAGAGCTCCAATGCTGCTGCATCTAAAATACAAATGAACTTAACCAAATTAGAAATAAATATTGTTAAATGCAAAAATGGAATTAAATAGAAAGAAATAGTGAATCTGGCCTGAGGACATTTTCAAGGATCACCCTCAGGCAGAGATTCAACCACTTCAGAGATTCAACTGACTTTCGACCAAAAATAGAGCTCCCGTGATCCGAAAAATTATCAGAAAATGAGATTTTTAAAATAAGAGTATCATAAGTTCAAAGACAATAAATTACAGAATAATAAGCAAAATATTATTTCAAAATTTGCAATCTAAGCAAGACCACAGCTAAATTGAATCAAATCAATATACAAAAAGGCCATTTTACCATTAAAAAACCATAATATAAAAGCAATTGGTTAAAATGGTCATTAGTGTGCCCCCGAGTTTGTCGCCAATATGGCAACCCAAACACAAAGCTCTTGTAGTAACCCTAATGATGTTTTGTTTACTTCTTCCTGCAATGGTTGAGTTGTACATGAGCTTCAACTCTTTTATGAAAACTGTTAAATTAAAAATAATAAAATATCAATTAAATATTTTATTTTTGATCTGTATTAATTTAAGATTTTTTTGTATAGTTAATAAGAAGTTTCAATTATATTTTTAATGCGAA
>JAOUZG010030883.1:2215395-2228878 GCA_026289955.1 Argiope argentata | reverse complement strand
TTTTTTGTATAGTTAATAAGAAGTTTCAATTATATTTTTAATGCGAATATAAAATATTTATTCCTTTCCTCATCTTAATTGTCAGTATGCGATTTCACAAAATCGATTCATTTCTTTACGAAGTCGTCTGCTTTCTTTCTTTAAAAACCGTCTGCAATAGAATTCGCATTTCTCGTTCTTTAAAAGTTCCTATTAAATCCATTCTTTTTGCATCTTTGTCTTTCTCAATTATTTATTATTTGCTATTCATGTTATCTGCACATTCCTTATGTTCAATGTGCTAGCGAAGCTACTAGTTTCCCGCTCCCGGGCCTAGCGAAGCCGTAGGATGCTTTTTTAAGTTAAAAAATTCTGCCCGGTGCCTTCAACAGATGCCTCAGGCATCTGTTGAAGGCACCGGGTCTGAAAAAAAATAAATAAAAAGACAATGCTTATAGGTTTAAAAAAATCATATTTATATTGCAAAAAGTCGTAACCGTAACTATCCCATAGAAGTGTTTGTTTACTTTGTCCGCCATCTTTATTGGCGACTTGGCATCCTTGGAGCGGCAAGGGGCACACTATACGTAACCTTTACCAAGCAATATACCAATTGAAAGTAAAAATTCTAAAAACTTAGTTAAGAAAATAAATCTATCAAGGCAGACACCCACAACGCTAAACTCAATTTAATTTCCCGCGTTTAAAGCTGCATGCGTCTATAACACTTCGTCATATAAGAAATATGAAGGATCTTAGCGCCATCTATTGAGTTAAAAACTGAAATGAATCAACTAGTTGTGAAAAAAAATGTTAGAAAATTGATAAACCTTCTCTCATTAATACTTTTTTATTTCAAAAGTTTTTGGGAAAATAATGAGACGATTTTAATGAGGTTGTTTGTTATTTGAATATAAGAAGATTTTTATTACGGATATTTTTAATCCTGTTAAATTGTGAGAAAAACAAACTTTTGAAAACTTGACTTTAAATGGCAGGGTTTTTACTAAGTTTAATTACTTTAATTCCTTCCTTTTATTGTAAATTAAAAATCGTGAATTATGTAAATTTAATATTTCCGAAAATTATATTTTTTCGTGGAACTGTAATTTGAACTGAACTTTCGTGGAAAAGTAATCAAACAACTTAATAAACGATTGGAGATATAATGATGACATACTTTTGTTAAATTGAGATAATGCTAATGTTATTATTGATTATTATCCAAAAAGTTTAACCTACTTGCATTTAAAAATAGAGATTTCTAATGGAAAAATTTTAGTAGATACTTATAGTAGGTATTGTGTAATTTATTGTCTCTGATTTTATGCTACTTATTCTAATCTCTAAGCCCTGAAATTTTTTAGGATTTTCGAATCATGAGATATCAATAGTTTGTATGAAAGTCAGATCCCTCACAGAAAAAATCTAATTTCAATCCCAGCCTGAGGGTGACCCTTAAAAAAGTCTTCAGGCCAGATTCATTCTTTCTTTCTCTTTGGTTCCAATTTTGAATTTAACTAAATGTTTATTTCTAATTTGGGTTTTTTGATAAATTATATTTTTATGTATTATTACGATTTTGTATTTTTTAATTGATTTGATTATAACAATTTTATATTAAACTGATAAATGTCAATTTCTTTGAATTCATTTAGATGCGTCTAATCATCAAAGCTCTGATATAAATTTTTAGTTATTAAATTGAATATTTCTTATGAATCTTATGGAATAATTATTCTCATAATTAAATACATACGTATATATAGATTAAATACATATGTATATATAATTATTCCTATAATTGTACCTGCTTTAAAATTTCCATTTATGTCAAAAGGAGAAAAATATATGATCAGTAATAGCTTGAAAAATGCAATATTAATGGAAAATAAGAATTTAAAATAAATAATTGAACGTTTGGAATGATATTCTGATTTTTGTGTTCCTTGTTTGTATACAGAATACATGCTTATTACTTGTCTTCGTATAACAAATTCTTTCATGGACAAAAAGCATTTGTTTATAACATTAAGGTGCCGTTAAGTATGGAAGACAGCTGATTTACATTTATCAATGAACAAACGAAATGCACTCTTATAATATGCTCGCAAAATTAAGTGGCGGATCTCATGTTTATTTACGAATATTAAGCAGTGATAGCAGTAATAGAACATTGATAAAGAAATAAAATTCAGTTACATTTCCAGTTCATCGGTAAGATAATAGTTTTAACAGTGAAAGTAATATTCCTTTTAAACAATAAAAATATAATGAATTCGTTCTCTTTCACACATACAAAGAAATCTTTCCATTTCGATACTTTTAGCGTAATGGAAATTTCGGTTCAGATGCAATTTAAACAAAAATTTTAATGTTTTTGAATATGTATTTACCAAAAAGGAACTTCGCATAGAAATTTTCCTTATAAATATTTTTGTCATTCATTAAAGATCAATCGATTTTTTAATGTAGATTGTGATCTCACAGATATCTTTAAAATGTCACACAAACACAAAAAAGACATTACTGAAATCCAGATATCTAATCTACGTTTTAAGATATCTAAGCTTAAAATTGAAAATTATCTAAACATTAAAGAAAATTCACTCTTACCTGTTTTTCCTGGAACTTTTAAATTAGAAGAATCGAGGTATTCCTACATGAATTAGTTCACACAAGCATCGAAATACTTAACCTAAGCATTCTCATTTTTATCATCTCTTATTCTTTGAGCGAGGACACATGCACATATAATTATTTATAAATATTTACATATTTCCTTTTACATGCACAATTTTTTTTTATATATAGATACAACCATCTTTGGTTCCGTTCTTATATATTTCATCAACCAAAATTGAGCAGAAACCGAAACTTTCTACTGTTTCTGTGGGATCACAGGATTATTTTTCTGACGTCACCATTTGGGCGTGCGCAGAAGGGTTTCATTATAATACGTTTAAGCCAGGAATTCCAACACTAAGTGAGGCCATGGTGGCCTGGTGGTAAGGTCTCGGATAGTAAGCCTTAGTGTTTCAGGTTCAAGCCCCGATTCCACCGAAGAACCGTCGTGTAAGAGGGTCTTTTGCACATTAAATGTGTCAGGGCCGAACATCTTCCCGCTGGTGTGTGGTGTGGAGAGAGGGGTGTCAGTTCAGGTGCCGTCCTCGTCATCTGACTGTGGTTCAAATTTATGAGGTCCGTCTCAAAATAGCCTTTTAGTTGCTTTGCAATGGGACATTAATATAACTAAACCAAACTATTCCAACACTAAGTACAAAAACGACTCCTTAACAGAAAATGTCAAATATCTCTCGACATAATCATGCGTTATTGACCAAAGTTTATACTCAGGGTACTTTTTCCTAGTAGAATCTATTCAGGGCATCAAAAAAGAGCGTAGCCAGAGTAAATTTGTAAAATTTTTAATATGTAGATAATATTCTACAAATATTGTAGGTCCAGTATCTTTTAGTATATGTTGTTATCATTAAAATAGTAATTTTATCTTTCTTTTATACTGATAGTTAGGATAATAAAGCTGGGTAGCTCTTTTATTCCTCCCGCGACTGGACACCAAAATTTTAGTTTAACTGTTGTACTTATTCGGCGGAGTAAAAATCCAAACTTTAGAGTTCAAAAGTGACAAGAGAAAAATATAAGGCAAAGAGAAAATAAGGTCTGAAATTGAACAAAAATTAGAGTTCCAATAATTAATTTTTTTCATTAGTAGCTTATAATCCTTTCTGCGATATTTTTAATAAATGAAGAAATTTTCCAGTTACAAATTGTGATCACTAAAGAAACAATATCGAATACAATTAAATTATAAAAACGATTTAGATATGCAAACGACTTTTAGTTCATACATGTATTAATCAAATATATTAGAATTATTGATGAATTATGCAAAGATTAAGTTCAATAATCCAGATAAATAATAAGGAAATCAAAAAATTTCCATCAAGTCAAGTGCCAGTGTAAATAGATTCTGTTTAAATAATTTCAAGAAATTTTTGAAATATGTTAAAAAAAAAAACTGATGATATATGCAATCTTTATTTTTTGCTTTAACTGTTTTTCATCATTGCGCTTTCCAAGACTAATGTTCAAGACATCCTTAACTCCTCTAAAAATTTAGTTGTCATGATCGAGGCATGTGATTCCTGCCAATATATAATAAGATGCTCACTTATTTGCTCTCTTTTAATTGTAGTAAAGAAGAAAATATCTAATTAGATAGTAGGTGTGAATCACAGTCGATTCACGTGGGTGCAACATCTTGAAACAAGGAGGTATAGACTAAACGTAGGCTTGTTCTCGCATCAAATTCTACGGTGACTTTGCTGTCACCCGAATTTGGGTGACACGGCAGTCTATGTACTAACATAATTTGAAACTTTTTTTTAGTACAAGAATTTTCAAATTATGTTAGAGCAGTTAATAATTAATATTTTCATTAATATGTGTGTTAATATTTTTATGGTATTTATAGGGCGAATCGATACAATCTGGTAATTTACTTTTAAACTAAAGTTTTATAAACGAAAATTCATCCGATATTTATTAGTTTGGAGCATATACAACTCAAAAATTTATTGTAGTCTAAATTCAATTAAAAAGATATTAGTCTACGGAAAAGCTATATTAAAAAAAATCTCTATACTTTTTTTGAATTTATGTTGTTTATTATGTTTTATTATGGTGAGATTATGTGATTATATGTAGTTTAATTTATATTATAGTTGTTATTAGCTTAGTTTACATTTATATCTTAGTTGAGATTATGACTTTTCACATAAATTACTTTTCATGATACATGCCACCTTTAGTGAATAAATATATATTTATAACAGTAACATAGAGTATTTACTAATCTACAAAAATATAACATATTTTTGAATCGATAAGAAATCAATTTTGGTGCATCCGAGCTTTACATACTCATGATACAGAATCGGTACTTTCTCACAGCAACTATAGTTTTGATGTCGAGAGAGTGTTAATATTAGTATATATAATATTATAGAGTATTTGCTCCTCTACAAAAATATAACATTTTTGAGTCTATAAGAAAACGATTTTGATGCATTGGAGTTTTGCATACTCATGATACAGAATCGGTACTTTCACTCGCACAACTATAGTTTTGCTGTGCGAGAGAAAGTGCCACTTCGTAGCGGCAATGAATTTTTCATTAGAAAACAGAATTATTTCAACAAAATGTCAGTAAATATTTCACAAAAATAACGATTTGAAAAATAAAAATTCTTTATTTTTTATTTTACACTGCAATTATATTTGTCCAAATATCGTCGACGCGCTGAGTAAAATGTCTTGTTAACCCTTCAAATAATGATGAGTGATGACCAACTGTTGCACACCCTCTTTCATCAGGTCAGATTATTTTATAATAATTAGCAGGACTTTTAAAGATAAGTTTCTAGAATGCATGCCTTTATTTATTGATTGGATATATCCCGTATTTTTGAAAAAATGTTAAAGAACTACTCTTTGGATAAAAGTTTTCGTTGATAATTTGTGAAGAAACGATATTCACTAAGTAAAACCTACAGAAGATGCTTATTTGAAATGAATTATTTTTTCAGGCACAGTTTTCATACCAGATAGCCTTGGATATTTTGTTGGCACAAACTTCTTTGGAGAAGTGGGATTCAAAGTGGGCAGGTGAGATAAATGAATCATTTTAAATGCTGATTATGTTAAGTGTCAGGACACTGCATATCATTTGAATAGCTATTAATATTGAAAACTGACTTTTCTCAATGTTTTTTTCTGCAGATGGTTCACGGCAATGGTCTCATTGTTTATTGTGGGTGTCTGCGCTCTAACGGTAAGTATAAATGATTTATAATCTCCCTTTTTAAGATAGTTGAGAATAGGAATTATTTTGATACAGATGCTTCATTTTCATAGTTTTTCCCTTTACAATTAAACGCAGCTCAAACTCACATTGATGCCCATCCATATTGACTGTTACAGACTATCCTACATCGAAGAACTCCCTCAGATATTTTTCCTCTTAATCAAAGTATTTTAACCGTAGTTTGATAAATTTATTGCTTTTTTAATGACAAAATATGTATGTCTTATAAAAATAAATTGTTTCTGATTATTGGAAAATTGGAAAAGGAAGCTGGCGCTTATTTTCCCAAACAAAAATAAACATAGATGAGAATACTTTTTTTAAGAACGATATTTTCAATATGGTACACTCCTACACACAAAAAAAATAAGGTACAACCATGAAAACTCAAGATGCACATGCAAAACGACGAATTAAAACAACAGAGATTGAATTGCCGAATACAAATGGGTAAACAAAATTAATATAAAAAACGGTCACACGGTCACTCCTTATAAAGGAGTTTATCTGATGTATGCTTGTTTGCAAGCAGTGCTAATTTTACGAAATTCGAGATAGCCAAAGCAGAAAGAATGAGTAGAAAAAACATTTTTCACGATGAGAAATGTTTGCATATTGCAAGTTGATGCAAGACAACCTGCTGTTATCAGAGAACTGAATGTTCTTCGTAGTGCCAACCATAGACTGCGGGAATATAATCAAAAGGATTAAAACGCCAGTAGAAGACATGGATCTGGTCGAATTAAATCATCAGACGACCATTACCAGTTTCAATGTAACAGACACTGGACAACACTAACAGCGCTACAATAGACATCACAGCTCTAAGTTGCTGCAGAAAGGCCAAGATTCAGCCAAATTGAGACGGGGAAAACTGCATGAAAACGGTCCATTTGCACGATGACCTGTCGTTTGTGTTCCCTTAATACCACCGCTCGTCAAAGCACTGTTGCTTTGGGCCCGTGAACATCGCATTTGGAATTGGAGCAGTGAGACCGTATACTCTTTACGGATGAGTCGCGATTGAACAATCAGAACGATTCTCGAAGGGAAAGGATATGGCGATAGACAGGGACAAGCTATCAGGCTTCAAATATTGTCGAAAGGGATCATTACAGGGGTGGTGGTTTACTTACCTGGGCAGGCATTGTAATGAACGTTCGGACCAACATCCACATGTTAGCTGGGATTCCGTCTCGGCTGTTCAATACCACTGAGAAATCCTACTCCCTATTGTGCAGCCTTTTATAGCTGCAATAGGTACTGATGTGATATTTATAAACGATAGGGCCCACCCGCATAGAGCAAGACTAGTGCGAAGTTATCTGGAGAGTTAAACCATTCAATAGGTAGCGTGGCCTGCTAGATCACCAGACTTGAATCCCCCAGGACATATAGGAAAGATACAAGCCGCTCGAAATGTGTCACCAGTCACTCTCTACGAGCTCCAACAAGCCTTATTACATAAATGGCCATTACTGCCATAGCAAGCGACCAATGACATTATTACTAACGTGCTCTGTCGTTGCCTAGTATTCATTTCAGCTAGAGAGTTTCATACCAGCTATTAGCGTTGGATTTCCGTCGCATATTCTGCCTATCAACTACAACAATAATTATATGTATTACAGCCTCGACAGCTGTAATACATATAATTATTTTTCTCTTTTCTTTATGCAGTCTAATAATGCCACACTTATCTCGTGTGCCAATTTCCTTCATATCCAGTAAATAATTTTTGTTTTATTTCGAGTTTGAATTCGTTGCTTTCTTTTTGAGTTGCTGTTTAGTTTTGAACTCGAGAGAATATTTTACTCATATATTCAAAATAGAGATTTTTTTTTAAATATGTTCTTTTTTTGAAGGAATTAACAACTTTTGCCGTTTAATTAAATATACATTTTACTCTTAAAGTGATCAAAAGCAATGTTTAAATTTTTTTTAATAACAATATTACTTTTACTTAATATTAAGAATAGGACGCAGTTATTCAATAAAACAAGCAAGATTAAATTTTTTATGAAACAACTAATCAAAATTGCTAAAAATAGGGATAAACACTTTTTGAAAAGTACCCTATCAAAATATAAACAGTAGACAATGTTAAACAAATAATTCGATAAAATTTTCTTTGGGAAAATTTAATAAAATTATTTTCAGAACGCGTCTTCAGATAACTGTACGATAAATTATTTAAACAAAATTATTTCTAGAAAGTTTATACAGTTAGCTGAAAGATAAATTATGTTGCTCTGAAATGTTTTTAATTTTCTTTTGAATTTTAATGTTAAATGCGCTTATTTTTTTGTTTAGTATAAGTAAACACAATATAAATATTTTACATGGAACATCATACAATAAAAGAAAAACCTTTGGAAATTATTCTTTTTAAAAGCCTTTGATAATGCACAAAAATAGAATAAAAAAGTTAAAGCTAAAGATAAAAGTTACAGAAATGAGATTTTTCTTAAAGAATGAATCATTCAGTAATAATTATGCAGAAATTCAAAGATATTTAAAAGTGAAAATGAAATTATTCTAGTAACCTATAGACGTCAACACGAAGAAGCATTTTTGAATCATGAAGCTAGAATAAATACAGTGGTGACTCATTTTCATTTGTTGGCTTAGAAACTAGTAATGCTGTGAAAAATATCTGCCTAAAGATTGCAATTTTAAAAATACTACTTAATTAAGAAGCCTAAAATTGTTGACTTCGAAATCAGATATAAAGTTTGTTGCATCTCAAAAATATAAAGTAAACAATGTATATGATATAAATTTCCTACGGTGTTTCCGATGGAGAATATATGATGCGATTGGTAAAGTGATGATTCAGTTGATAAAAGCTCTTCTATATTCATCCACTCTGCTCAATAATAATATTCTAAAAATGAGTATCGATACCATATGTAACAAATGATCTGCAAAGTTTATCCCTTTTTACATGTAATACTTGATAATAATTTATAATGTTATAAAAATGTTCATCTGAATAACATTTTAGTAAATTATCCATGCACTTATTTTTTTCTGAATAGTGACGTCTTACAAAAGAAAATGAATATCCAACAAATCAAATGCGTTTCTGTCCAGACAGTAAAAATCAAAGCTCATGAACGGCCAATGGCAGGCAACGATAGAGGATGGAAAACATTTACGAACGAAGGCGATTTTTGAATAGCAATGGAAAAAGAAGAAAAAACGTTTGTTCTCTTCGAACCGGAGCTAGTCTGGTTGCTGCTCTTATGTCTCTAAATTTGATAGAGAGGTCTAATTCGATAACTCAATTCGATAGCTTTTAGTATCCAAAAATCAATCGATCAGTTATTTGCTCTTGAGCTTTTATAAGGAAGACCAATTCCAACCGCATTTCTCTTAATAGTTGATTTAGTTTCCGCCTAACTTTTAGGTTTTCATTGAGTTTTTCCTCTTTATCATTGATCTTTGTATTCTCAAACCAAAAATAAAACCAAGAAAAGAGCAATGATTTTTCAATGTTGAAAAGCAAGCAAATAAAAAAAAATGAAAATACAGTTTAAAATATTAATTTCAAGGGATACTACTATTCTACCGCCTTTGAATGGGTGGGTCACTATCTAATTTTAAATAAAAATTCAAAATTGTAAAAAGAAATTAATCCTAGTCACGCTTAAAAGATATTTTTTCATATTGTTGCTATATATCATATTTGTCCATTTACTGTCCCGATCAATCAGTGTTAAGTGTAACACCAACAGGCTCGTTAACTAATATGCCCGGGATTCAAAATTGGCTTCAACATTTTATTACAACTCTTGCAAGCAAGCTCCAACGTGTTACTCATTATAAAAAATGATTCATAACCCGAGAAAAATATGTAAAATTTTATTGAAAATTTCCTTAGAATTCATTGATGATGAGGGAAATCAGCTCTGCCCCATCAATACTTTTATATCCTCGGGAAACAATCAATGTCGCCTCTTTCTATTTTCCAATTTACAATAGTAAAGGAAAAAAATGAATCCTTCACAATCCATTTACGAGTAATTTCATTTACTATGAACATGCAATCTCATATCTATGTCTGATCAGAGCTGCATTAACCATTCAAGGGTCCCTTAGGCAGTAATAATCGGATGGCTTCTTTTTCATTCAATTTCAAAACCAAGTACTTATCAATTTCCATTTAATCTTTTTATAAGCATTTTAGAAAATTTGACAAACTAAAATGACAAAATGCTTAGTTGCAGATCACTTCCTAAAAAGCTGATTTCAGCATAAAAGAGAAACAACTGAAATTTCAAAGTAATTTTAAACAAACGAGTAAAAAATAAATAAATTACGAAACCTTTTTTAACATGATCCGAATAATCTTTCTTAACAGGAGGGGGCCTTTTTTTAAAAAATTGTACTGTCCCATATTCTTTTAGAATATGAAAAAAAAAACATCATATAAAACTTGCAAATGGCAATTAGGAATGTTAACAGAATAATTTTCTAAAATTAGTTTAAACAGTAGTGGATTTTAATATGTATAGGTTCGATTGCATTGCTTTTATATTTGAATGCATGAACAAAATTAAACAAATAATTTAAAAAACAATTTTTTAAATCAATTCCTACTTAGATTAACAAAGAAAAAACTTATTTTAGTCACTTTTTGTTAAGTAATTACAATTGTTGTTGTTGTTCTTGTGTTCCGATTACAACGGATGAAGGGGTGCAGTAGCTTTCAGAAGGTATGGACCCCTAAGCTCTTGAGGGCAGAAGTCTGACTTCTACCACAAACACGTTAAAACCCCTTTTTATGGGACGGACTGCATTAAACCATTTCATTTATTCATCCACAGATCGTAACTTAGATCTGGAACCAAGAACGATCAACTCTGACCTAATACCCCCAGTGATATTACTCTCGACATGGAAGACTTAGGGATCAAGACAGATTTAACGTGCTCGAGCTTTCAAACGCACGGAGAGTTTTCGGCTGACGAGTTCAAATTCTCAGCCCAAGGTATGCGAATCCAACGCCCTACCAACCAGACTATCCCGGCGCGCATAATGCTTTTAACATTTGTACAGTCGTACGACGGTTTTTCTGTATTGAATAAAATAGCATTTTTAAAATAAATATTTCCATCTGAATATGCAACAAGCCCTATAAATTAAGAATTAAAATCTATCTCAGATTTTATAGTCAGAAACATGTGCATAGATGAATGCTAGAGAAAAATGTATCAAATGATATTTTTTGCACTACGAGGGTTGTATAAAAATTTAATATTTTTAAATTTTAATCAACCTCCTCTGAAGTGAAATCTTTTTCATACAGTTGGATATTTTATTTAATAAAACATTTTAACTGGAAATGTATGACTTGATGCAATATTTAGGGAAATAAAAACCTGTTCCACTTTTGGGATATCCTACAAGAGAAATAAAACAATTTGGTGTAATACCTGTATGGTTTTTGCTAAAACATAATTAAAATAAAGATTACTTTTAATAATAAGTGACCTTATCAATTGAAAATTCAATCCTCTTTACAAACGCCCCCCAAAAATGTTGGTATTGTTTAAAAGCTAATATCTATGCATTTGGGATGCAATTTCTTTTGAACGATTTTTAGGGCGAAACTATACCTTTTGAATATGTTTTTATTCCTTTTGATAAACATCAAAATTGAATTGAAAAGAGATTCAATAAAATACGGCTCAAACAATTCTACAGTCCTGAACAATTTCAAGCGAATGAAATAACTGATTATGGATATTGAATATGTAATATGGCTTTGAGCATGGAGATTAGTTTTGCACACCGAGAATTCTTTATTCGAATCTATTTAGATTTAGCGACGCGAGATAAGAAACAAAATGCATTTCCGAATGCACTCAAATTTATTGTATTCTCTGAATTTTATTTCATTTTTTCTTTCTCCGTCATCCAATAGCACAGAGCCGATAAGCGTCTATTTATAACAATAGACTCGGTAGACATGGAGAGCATTTTTCTCATTATTTTCACAGTTTTTTGTGTCAAGTTCATTTCTCCTCTAGCATTCAAAAAATTCGAAAGAGCCTTTTCGGTGATCTTCGTTTAAATAAATATCATATCAGGATAGTCAATAATTTTTTTTATTAACATCATTGGTTGTTTTTCAAAGAGATTTGTAAGAACGGAAGTTATTTATATCTTTTGAATTTTCAGATTTCAGATTCATTTTATTTATTACACTTCTTTTGTTAAGAAGCAATTTTAGAAAGGCAATGCATTCAAAAATAAGTTGCATGTCCTTTATTTTGAAGAATTAATATGAAGACTACCTGTCTCTTTAAAATAAAAATAAAATTAGCTTTTCAAAAACCCTCATAGATTGTTTCTTTAGAAGATTTGAATAAGGGAAAACTATTTTTATCTGTGGAATCTTCAAATGGCGAATTCAGGTTTTATTTAAGGGCATCTAAACAAAAGCAATTTTAAAACGAAAATACAAGGGAAAATATGTCGAGTACTTAAGATTTTGAAGTATTAGAAAGCAAACTATCTTTTTTCTTTCAAGAAACGCAGTTTTATGTGTTTCACTAATGCGAAAATTAAACTTCAAGTAGTTTGTCCAGATCAAAAGATTAGTCATCTTAACATCACGTTTCAAATCAACATTAGGAACTATTTTGGGACGGACGTCGTATATTTGAACCATGGTCATATAACGAGGACGACATATGAGCTAGCACCTCTCTCCAAATTTCCACACCACACCAGTCGGAGGACGTTTGGCCCCGACTGATTTAGCTTGCACCAGATCCGCTTACACGAAGGTTCTTCAATGGAATCAGCTCTCGAACCTGAAACCCTCCAATTCCGAACCCTAGACCTTGCTACTAGGTCACCTCGGCCTTATCCAGGTCAAAAGAAGTGACAGTTGAAGAGGTAGATAAGTATAGGGGTTTAAAACGTTCATGTAGCATGTACAGTCATACCGTTTTTTGTGCTGTAAATAGGGATCGGATAAAAGAATCCATTCAAAGAAACCGAATCGTTCTAAAACTTCATAAATAGCTATAACAATTTTTTACAACTTATTAAAGAACAATTTTTAATCAGATGGAAAAGGACTCCATAAAAAAAATCTCACTCATAAAATATCTCAAAGATTTGCGAAATGGCTAAAAAGTGCTATCTAAACAAAATAAATACTAAAATGTTTTTTTATCATTTTAAACAAGGATATATTTTCAAAATGCACATAACTGAGCACTAATTGTCGTAATCCAAAAATCGCATCTTCTTCTAATGAACTGGTTCAAAATCGTTTTCGTCACTTGATGATGTACATTATTTGACTACAATATTCCTTACTTGCTTTCGTTTATTGTACGGTTAATAGATTAATTTTTAACTTTTACAATGAATTCATTTGATTTAAAATCCTTATCAACATGTGTGGATCCTTCACCATTAACTAGTCTATTTAATATAGAAATTTTAATTCCTAATGCGTCTTTTTTATCACTTTTCTGGCTACAATTATTCATTTTAAGGGGTTATTTATGTTCGAAAATAAAATAAAAACCATAAAAACTATATATAAACAGAAAAATTAATATTCTTTTAATTTCAATATAAAATGAA
>JAOUZG010030883.1:2185495-2213969 GCA_026289955.1 Argiope argentata | reverse complement strand
ACACACACACACACACACACACACACACACACACACACACACACACAGTATATACGTACAATGATAGAAAACATTACAACAATGCTCTCACAAAACAAATCACACTCAAGGAAAAAAAATCCTCGCACAGAAAAGGCTCACACAAAAATAGGGTTGACTGTATCGCTCCCAAGGATAGCTATTCTATATGGGCGATTTGTTTTATAGGGCGAATCTGCCTGATGGAACATTCAAGTGTGGTTGCCACGGTAATACACGCCGTCTAAAGAGCTACTGTGAGAGCCACCAGTGGCAGCCTAGCTTTGGCAAGCATCATTCAGATCCAAGTTCGTACTTGGGTACTTGTGGTCAGTCAAAATATAATCAGGGGTGGCATTTCCATGCCTCGTACTCTTTCTTAGCCTCGGATGACGAGCCTTTGGACAAAGCTAAGGGATATGAGTATTTGTCTTTTGGGAGAGAGGAGCATTAACCTTTAAAAAAAAAGATATTTTCGCTGTATCTGATTTGCAAATTTTCTCGTACTGCGAAGCATAATATTTTAGATGACATCATATATTAGACTTTACTTTTAACTAAAAATACAATCATATTTTCTTAAAGATCCACTGGTATAACGCAAATTTATGAAGGGGTTTGAAAATAATGGCAGGAAGGAAAGGAAAAGCTTGAAAAGCTCTAATTTTTTTTGAAATATAAAAAGAATATAAGTAAATTAAAAGAAATGAAACAGTTGAAAGTAGGTTTTCATATTAAACACTAATTTTCTCCTTTTAAAAATATTATCTTCCACACAATAACTGAAAGAACTTCATATTTGCTGCCCAATAAAAATAGAGAACTAATGATAAAATCACTGTAATATCATATTCAAAATAGCTTGTAATTCACGGATGAATAGGATAGAAGGAATTGTTACTTGATTTGAAAATGTACATTTTTTTTATAAGTTGATTTGTCTGAATTATTTCATTATTCCTCACCACAATCAAGTACTTGAAATTGCGAAACTTCATACAAACCCACAATGTAGAGACCCAGCATCTATGCTTCAAAATACTTTTTACAAATTCTATAACGCATGTTGTTGTTGTTGTTGTTACGAATGGCACTTTTCAAGACAACCTCGCTCACCACCATCAGTGACTTTGAGCCAAATGAGCTTCTCTTCTTTTTGAAGTATCGCCAACTAGGGCCCAGAGTACGGCTTAGCTACACTCTCATCACATTCGCTTATACAGCCTCTTTTACAGGGGGGCACAGACATACACCTGACAGATATTACACTGAAGAACAACCACATCCTAACCGGGACTCGAACCCGCGGCGCCCAGATCATGAGGATGAAGCGTTACCTCTATGCCAGGGCACCGGAATGATGCATGTTAATTTAGTTTTATTAACTTCCCATTTCAAACTATTTTTGGGCGGGCCTCGTAGTTTTGAATCGTGGTCAGATGACGAGAATAACATCTAATTGGAACTACACTTCTCTCCAAACTTCCATACCACACCAGTGGGAGGACGTTTGGCCTCGACGGATTTAAGGTACATCAGACCCGCTTACTCGACTATGATAGCCTGTATGGCGCGGAATCGGAAAGAATGTTCAAAGTGGGGCTACATCTGAAAGACAGATTATTAGGTACCTCGAGATTGGGACACTCGTATCTACCTAAAGAAGGGTAATTTAGGGGTAACAGAAATATGCGAAATATGCCTTCTTTTTAAATATTATTTACACATTAGAAGGAATAGTTTAACGCCCTTTTGCTACCCAGAAACTAATTAGATCCTTATAATGTTTTGCTGGTCGCATATACTAGTTTAATTACTTAAAAAACAATGCGATTACCACCCAAAATCAGAAATTCTGATATCATAAAAAGTCTGTTCCAATAAAAAAAACGAATTATATATTTTCATCTTTAAGTATGCTTGCAACCTAATGTCCAAGCCAGGGGCATGAACAGGAAAAAAATCACCACTATTTAAATATAAGAATGCAATATACAAATATGTATTCGAATGTATTTCTTGTATTTCGAATGTTAATACATAATGAATCGAATGTTCCAAGAATCGAAATTAATTTATAGCGTGTGCCTTGATCTCTTGCCCTATCATGACTCGGATTTTAATTTTTCTCTGTGTCCTTTTTATTAATTATTATTTTCATTTCTTTTAATTGTCGCTCGCGTTTCATTTTGTCTTTCTGATTTTCTTAGATTCTTCGTTTTGTAAGCCTCGAAGAGTACCAGTACGGAGTACAAGATTTTTTTTTTTTGGAATGAAACAATATAGATTTATTGTTTGAAAAATAATTACTTTTTTTAGTTCCCATAAATCTGAAAAATTCAGTAAATTTTGAATATAAATCTATGTTTTTGAGATATCAGCAGCAAAATATTTAAAAAGAGTCAGAAGCAAAAATGGCAGAAAATTATCTTGTTTGCAAAAACTAGAACTGTGTCAAGTTTGACAGTATTCATAAAACTTTAAAACATATTTAAAAGGGATCAGTTTCATATCGGGAATACGCAACTGATCCCTAGTGAATGTGTTGGTATAGATATGTAATGCTAGATTTCTCTCATAAATCAAGCAGAATCTGGTAAGACGAAAAAGGTTGTGAGAAATATTAAAGGGTCATTAAGATGGGTTTTTTTGTTCCTTTTTTTACTTCCAGTATTTTTATTACTCTCTTTTTAACCAAAATATTTAAGTTCAGTTTTTCTCTATGCCAGCCCAAAACATAATTAAACGAATAATACTTTAGACCTCAATAATATTTTGCGATGCATATACATTGACTAGATATTAGTATTTGCCAAGATGTGGGAAGATTATAAATGATTATTAGAATTTAATTTAGTTATAATAACATGCCCCTTTAAAGCAACATTAGGGTTATTTTGGGACAGTTTTGTAAATTTAAGACGTGGTCAGATGATGAGGGCGTCGCTTGAGCTGGCAGGCCCCACTCCAAACTTCCTCACGAGGGGGAAAGCCTTTGATCTCAATGGATTTGGTATGCTCTTACACGACGGTTCTTCGGTGGAATAGGGTAGGGAGCCTGAAACCCTTCAGTTCCGAGAACGAAACCTTACCTCTAATCCACCACGGTCCCAATAACTAATTAAGAATAAAAATACCTTTTAATTTTACGCATTTTTTTGCCACTTTTGGATGACATTCGTGCTTAATCGTTATAAATTTTTTTGATTGATTTTATTTATTTTTGAGATGTTGAATACATAAAAACAAAAATTTCAATACACAGAGAAATTCCCAAAACTAGTAAAAATCAATCGATTTCCGCTATTCTTTACTACATTAAGATTTTACGAATACGGAAAGATATCAATTTAATTGGTTTTATTCAACAATTCTCTAGATTTTTAAAAATTTTTTAGTATAACGAATTGAGACGAAAAAGAATCGATATTTTAAGCTGCAAACTGTCAGTAATATTTGATCTTTGAGCTACTGATTTTTTAAAACGTTGTTCTGAGCAACATTTGCACTACATGTAACATAAATCAGTTGTAGAGAAGCAGCATTTTAGTTATGTAAAGAATGCTTAAAACAATGATTTATTCAGATCTTTTTAAAACAATTTTTTCATTGCAGCTCCAGGAATTACATAAAGCATGAAAAAGATTCTGCTAGGCCGGAACTATGTCAGGGCAAAAAAATTCTGTAATATAAATGCTTCGCATTTTAATTACTGTGTTTTTGATAGAAAACTCGATGAAAAATGAGTTTCATTCTTTTCAACGAAATAACCTTTTTCCCATCAAATGAAAAATATTTTCCCTCACAAAATTTGTTTCCCCCCTTTATTTTTTGCCTTAACAAGAAACTTTATAATATGGTATTTCTAATGAGTTCTGTCATAATTCTTCGAATTGTGAGTCTAAATAAATACATTATTGGATAAATTCGCAGTTCTATTTAGGAAATTCATTGTTATATTCATTCACGTATAAGAACAAAAATGGAAATCGTATTAAAACGTGTCCCAGTAATTTGAGTTTAAAATTAATACGCATTTTTGCAGAATTTTATGCAGCATTCTATACAACTGAGTAAATACTCTTATTCTTTTTAAATATTGCTAGATTGGTTATTCATCTAACATTTTAAAATCTAAGATATTTTTAGATTGATATGTGTTTTAATAAGCTAATATTTTAAATATTTGATGCGTTTGAATATACGTAAAAAGCCAACATTTGTTCAAAAATGTGAATACTTGAAAATTAAAAATTTGAAAGTAAATTTACATTTATTATTTAAAATACAAAGAAAATATATTTTAAACGTCACCATAAAAACTGGAACTTTTCACATGAATCTCTGACTTAAGCAACGCATCTGTAATTCTGAAACTTTTATTTATAGGACATAAATTGCTGGTCAGATTTCGTTTGGACATAAATTTTCATTTACATTGTCAGACCAATATAAGAAAGTTCCAATGAACCCAATCCATAAGTTCACTATTCCCTTGAATGTTATTTACAACGAACGAATTAATATCCCGCACTGACATTTGTTCCCTGGGAAAATAGCGCATATATTTTCATTAGAGAGAAGAAAGGGAATTTCTTGTACCCGAGTGAGAGAAACGCGAAAGAGCATTTTTTTTGAATTCGTTAATTTTTTCGTGGGTGACGTTTCGAATTCGTTATTTCTTTTGACTACGAAATTTCAAGAATTTATTGCTTTTAAATTTCCATTTTTCGAAATTCAGTGTTTATATTTGAGTTTCTATAAATGATATTGAAGAATTTTTGCTAATTTTTGTGAAGATAATCTTAGAAAAATTGATTAGTTAGTAGCTGAAGCAATTAGGAAACTGTTATAAGTAGGTTTTTGCCCAATGTACAAGTCGTTAGTGATTCAGTTTGTTATTATTTCTTTTTTTCAAAATAACCCATACAAGGTAAACCTTTACTTATCATGGAAAGAAGAAAGAGAATTTCTTGTACCCGAGCGAGAGAAATGTGAAAGAGCTTTTTTTTTTTGAATCTGTTCATTCTTTCGTGGGTGACATATCGAATTCGTTTAATCTTTTGACTACGAAATTTTAAAAATTTATTGCTTTAAAATTTCCATTTTTCGAAATTCAGTGCTTATATTTGAGTTTCTATCAATAACATTAAAGAATTTTTGCAAATTTTTGTGAAGATAATCTTAGAAAATTTGGTTAGCTTGAAGCTGAAACAATTAGGAAACTGTTATATGTTGGTAGTTGGCAAATACACAAGTCGTTATCGAGTCAATCGCTTATTATTTCTTTTTTTCAAATTACCATGAAAGGTAAATGACATTGAAGAATTTTTGGAAATTTTTGTGAAGATAATCTCAGAAAAATTGGTTATTTATAGCTGAAACAATTAGGAAACTGTTATATGTAGGTAGCTGGCCAGTATACAAGTCGTTATCGAGTCAGTCCGTTATTATTATTTTTTTTTCAAATTACCCATGCGTGGTAAGCCATTACTTAGCATGGAGCGGAGTACAGGTGGACAGTTAAGAGCTCAGGATATTCCCTGCTTCAGTATTTAGAATGTTCAGTTCTTAGTTCTGGTGATATTTATATATTGAGCTATCACCAGGGACATTGACAGTTCTTATCACTTTCCAGAGAGCAATTATTTCGCATATCACTGATATCTTATTTATTAAGTAGTCAACTACTATCCAAACTGATTCATTGAATGCCACATTGATGAATCGTCATTAGTTATCTCACTGTATGCAATTAAAACTCTATGAAAATGCTTTGCCCTTTTCTTTTTCAAAAATCAGTAATTTTTCACATCATTTTTAAACTGAGAAATGTTGCATTTTTTCATATCAATAATGTTAACGATGCCTATTTCAAAAGCAGCTGATTTTTATTGTGGTAATGTATAAATGCAATACAAGGTAACAGTTGCTCATAGCAACTGCCTCTTTATTATAAATTTTACTTCGATTGACTCAGTCCATATTTATAACGGAGACAACAAATTAAATGAATAAATTTTAGACGTCTCTGTAGTGGATGAAAAATAGTACAATGGGTTAAATAAATTTTTGTTATGATATACACTGGGGTATGGAGTTAATCTAACTGGCTTCTGAAATAAATTGTTTGTTATTTAATAGCTAAAAACGATTTTCATTTAGAGGTGTTGATATTTATTACAAGAATTTTTTTCTGACTATGTACGGTATGAAGACAATCAAGTGCTTTGATTTGTTAGATGTCTTCATAGCGGAAGAAAAAGAGAACTACAGGTTAACTAAATTTTTATTACAATATACACTATGGTATGGATTTAATCAGGTTGTCTTCTGAAATAAGTTATTTATTATTCAATGTCTAAAAAAGATTTTCATTTAGTGGTGTTAATACTCATTAATTTTTTTATTCTGAATATATACAGTATGGAGTCAATCAAGTACTTTGACAATAAAATTTAATAAAATTCAGAAAAAAGAGTTAATGATTTTGCAAGCGAAGCATTCAAATGTCGACAAAACACTGTATTGTTATATCCACATCGAATAAATTTGTATTATTGTACATTATTTGTAATTACCATACACTTTTTGATTTAAAACAAACTTATTAACAACGGTATCCCTTTAAAGTTATTTCCTTTCTAATTCAGATTAACTTCATACGTTCTTCTCTTTACATTTTATTCATTTCCCTCTCTTTTCTCACTTCTGAATATGTCATATTTTGTATATATTATTTTTCACATATATATTTATATTGTTTTCTTTGTTTCACTTTGTTATGCTTTTGTTTAATTTATGTATGGTGTTTTAGGAGGATAAGTGACATTTATCCTCCTATCAGTTTTTAATTGCCATACCATTCCTACAGTTAAAGGAGCATGAATTTAATGAGATTTAATATTTATTTTTTCTGATGAGCAGTATTTTATGGTTTCCTCTTTCCCAATAACGTCTTATTTCACTTTTCGATTTTTCATTTTATCGCTATTTTATGTGTTTATTATCATTTTCTTTTTCCGATTAACGTAATTTATGAGTCTTTATTAACAAAAGATATGATGCGATATATCCACGTTGCTGTTCGATTCTTTCAATGTCATACAATTTTGAAGTGATATCATTGCAATACTGATGGATATTTTGCATTAATTAGAAACAAAAAGACTATTCTCTTTATACTAATCGTTTTCTTTATATATTTTCCGTTTACATTTTATTTCAATTTGTTGACTTTATATTAATTTTTTGTATATTAAATATAGTGGAAGTCTTAAAAAATGGCAAAAATACTTTTTTTTTTAAAAAAATATATAGCTTTATGTTTATAATATATTTATTATTATATTAAAAATATAATAATAATTTATATAATTTATTATAACTTAATATTGATATTAAATAATAAGAAATTATATTTTTATATAATAAGTATTTTAGATATATACTTTTAATGCCAGTTTCGTTAAATAAGATAAGCAATTATACGAAAACTTTTGTTACTGAGAAGGCTAATAATAAAAGGAATAAATATATTTCATAAGATTTCTGTAGGGAAAAAGACAATTAAATAATATAACAATATATAGTTTTATATAACTCAAGATAGAAAATCCAATAATGTTTAGTGTTTAATATTGCCGATAGATGGCGCCAATGTAACTTATTGCTGCATTTATTCACTAAGCAAGAAAATTCGAATGCAACATTAAAAGTGTGAAAAAATGTCTATAATTATCTCATAATTCTCCTTAAGGATAGCATGATTGTAAAAGCTGAACAGTTCTGGCATTTCTTTTTTTTCTGATATATGAAATTTTACTAACTTATGAATTTGTACAGAATAACGAAATAACATGGAAGATTCCCGGCTGATATAGAAATCGATTGAATGAAAAAAAATCCAGAAATTATTATTTTTTCGTCGTGCCCTTATAATAAAAGCTGAATTATTTAAAATGTGTATATGTATTTTTAAATTTTAATAATGTTTTCGTTAATATTGTCAAGTGGCAGATAGATTTTAGAAATTTAATTTAACTAACTGAATTAGTAAAAATAAAAATAAAAATAAATTAAAAAATTAAAAAAACCGTTATGTTATTTTATATAAAAATATTTTTTGATTAGAGATGAATTCAAAAAATTAATTTAATCAAAAAAATTTCAATATTACCCCTTATAAACTTTAAAATACAAAAATGTAAATTTTAATCCAATTTTTGATAGTTCTATTTCTTAATCGATCCTGAAAGCTTATCATTCCTTTAAAAAAATCAAATTTTCAAATATGGAATTTAGTTGAGGCCCAGGAAATATGTGAAGAATTAAAAAACTATACCATTAGTAGAAATAAATGTTTTTTTATCTATACATAAATGTTGTTGTAATTAGATATTAATTTGAAAAATTTGGTACAGAAAGAAAAACAATATTCATAACAATTATTCCCATACATTTTACCGATAAAGAAATCCGTATTATTTGCGTATTTTTAAATATTTATGATGGAAAATTATTTCTATTTTTTTTTCTCCCGACTCTTTTGAAAAAAATATTAAAAATTTGTTTCTAAAAAAAAGACAATTGTTATTTACTGCATTTAAGCTGAATAGAAACCTCAAGCTAATAATCGACTTCAACTTCAATCTGTAAGCAATGATTAAATTAAAAACATTCAATAACGCATCATAATTCTATAAAACTCACTTTTTTTGAATTTAATACATTATTTCTTAAAAGTTTATCTCATTTCCTGGTTATTGTTTCAAAACTTTTATTCAAAAAGGAAACTGAAAATGAGCATGAATTTCGCATCAATATAAGCTACGGCTAATTAAAAAATGAAATTATATTAATTAAAACAAGATTAAAAACAAGATTCCCAGAAAGAAGTGGCGAGTAAATTTCTTCAATTATTATGTCTCATTACGTGGAAGTTGTTTCAAAACTTTTAAGAAAAGAAAACTGAAAATGAGCATGATTTTCACATCATTATATGCGATGGTTAATATTAAAAAATTAAATTAATTAAAGCAGATTAAAAACAAGATACCCAGAAAGAATTGGCCAGTAAATTTCTTTAATTATTATGTCTCATTACATGGAAGTTGTTTCAAAACTTTTAAGAAAAGAAAACTGAAAATGAGCATGATTTTCGCTTCATTATAAGCGACGGCTAATATTAAAAAATTACATTAGATTAATTAAAGCAAGATTAAAATCAAGATTCCCAGAAAGAATTGGCGAGTAAATTTCTTTAATTATTATATCTCATTTCATGGAAATTGTTTCAGAACTTTTATTAAGAAAACAAAACTCAAAATGAGCATGATTTTCGCATCATTATAAGCGACGGTTAATATTAAAAAATAAAATTAAATTAATTAAAGCAAGATTGAAAACAAGATTTCCAGAAAGAAGTGGCGAGTAAATTTTTTTTAATTATTACGAATAACCATAAGAAAAGCCGTTTCAATAAAATCCTGAAACTGATTTACCAAAGATTTATTTCTCATATATTTTCCAAAGCATGAGTTATGAAAAAGTGGAAAATATTTAAATTCAAAGCTAAATAGAAGCAAAATTTAGTGATTATACTTAAAAAATAATCAATTGATTTATTCTTTTAAACTGTTAAAGCAAATGGAAGGAAGTTAACTGATTAATGCGGCGTCTTTGACCTTAATACAATGCCATTTTCTCTGAATCAATTAAATGTAAAACATATGAATTACGGACAGTCTGGCTTGATAAAAAAAGTATATTAAAAAGTATATAAAAGCGAGTGTTCCTTCCAAGGACATAAAAAATTGATGCAATAATTTTATAAAAAGTCGAATTGTCGTGAAAGTGAAAAAAGTCAAGTTGAAAGTCGGAATTATTATAAGAAATGAAATCCACAGCATAGTTTTATCAATAGCATCATTGTAAGAATTAATGAAACTTAATGAAATCTTAGATTAATTTAGCCAAAGAAGTAACAGCAGATTTTGATTAAAAATACATCTAACTGATTATGACAGACAAGAGTGCATCGTCAAACAGGCATAATATAAGTCCTTGGATGAATAAAAGTTCACCAATTTTGTTTCTATTAATTAAAGTACTTATTCATTCATAAATATCTATATAAATATCGATTCGTAAATTAAAAAAACACATTATTTTAAGTCAAGAATAAGTATCAGTCGTGTTTCTGATTTCTAATTTTTAATTTTTCTTATATTTTCAATAAAAACTTATGAAAATAAGAAGGAATTCGAATTTCTGGAATTCGGATTACTATATTTTATACTAAATCATCTTTTTCTTGTCAATCAAAATGATATACCTTTGAATTTCAATAAAAATATTTTATTTGCTTTGCATCTTTCATCCGACAAGCAAGGCATCGTAGTCCAAGAGCATTATTTCTTTTTTGAATTTATATCGAAATGGGGAATGTTTTGTATAAAATATTTCGTAATTTCAGTTTGAAAAACTCCCTTCTAAATTTTCTCTCCTCATTGTCAGAAGCTTCGACTTTGACATTTTACATATTACTCCCACTTTTTTCATAATGCAATATTCATGTCAATTCTCGTGACGTCACAGTTATATGACATCTAACTACATATTTTCTTATGCCATGACTTTTTTTCTCCGCAAGATAAGCTATGGATTCAAAATGCCTCGGAGCAGATCCATATCACGTGAGCATGAATTGATTCCATTTTTCAGTTCTGTATTATTGATATAAAAAATGCAGGTTAGACGTCATCCAATGTTGATTTTAAGAACAACCGTAGTTTGATTCAATTTTTACTCATTCTTTTTAAGATAAAAAAATACTCTGCTTGGTTTATTCTTTTTATTACGTAAATAATATCTTCATTACACGGAACGTATCATAGGTGTATGATGACAGCTCATTGGAGGTATTTAAAGTTAAATTTCATAAAATTTTTGTTTAGTATCAGCTATTCGAAAATTACTCTAAAAGAGTAAACCAATAAAGAATACAGATTAGTACCATTAACCCTTTGCAGTCCGATGTCGAGTGTGACTAGACATTCAAGACTGTGCATAATTTTGACGTTTTATTTATTTATTTTTCAAATTTAATTGTTAAAAACGCCTACATAATGGTTAGGAGATGTATATTAATTTTTTTTTAAATTCGACTTAAAAGAATAATATATATATTTATTTTTTAGAGCAATAAACAAATCTTTGTATTAAGTGAATAATTTTGTATCTAATTATTTTTTGGACTGCAAAAGGTTAAATATATTTTACAGTACAATATTCGTGATTAAAATAGACCAAATTTTAATTCACTGAATTTCAATTAATAATTCACAGTACAGAAATTTAGTGAATTCAGTATATTCAATAATTAACTGAATTAATTAAACGGAATTTAATTTAGTAAATTAAACGAAAAACCAATTCAGGCGCACAAAAAGAGCAGAGGCAAAAAATTTTGAAGTTTCATTTGTGCAGAGTACTTCAAAGTGAAAAATTTTCCCGCAAGATTTTGAATGGCATCTGATATTCCCCAGGAATCAAGAAAAGTGTTTCATCTCAAACAAATATTGTTGGTTTTTTACCGTGTTATTATTTTCGGGAGAGAAAGTCTGGAAAGAGAAAACTTCTGTAAAAAATCGATTTGAAAGAATGTGGAGAAAATTCTCTTTAAAAAGATTGCTATGCTGTGTCTCCCAATAACTTTTTTTTCCTCATTTGGCTTTGAAAAATAACTGGAATAAGCATTTAAACCGAAGCGAGAGTAACTCTCAGTTCATATAGTATTAGTCTGCAGAGTTAATTTTAATTAACACTGAAATAAAAAAAAACATTTAAAAAGTAAATTCCATCCGAAGCATACCTTATTATTTTGATTATCTAGTATTTAGGTGGATTGAAAGTGTATTGGAATTTTATGTTTTCCTTCGGGAAGGAAAAGGTATCCCAAATCAATGAAATGCTGGACACTTTTGGTATTTGTGCTTCTGATTTAGACGAGAACCCGAATTCTAAAAATTTGATACATTTCAAGTTTGAAAACTGGTTTAAGATGTGTGTGTGAGTGTGTGCAAGAGAGAGAAGTTTCTTTATATTCTTTTGAAACCTTATGAAATTATTATTTCATGATAACATTCTTATGTACATTTGATACGTTTTTAATACGTCTTTGGACCTTCTTCACTGTTGTTGTTGTTACTAATGGCACTTTCCATGGACAAGCCCATTGATGCATTAGCTGATTTAAGCCGAAATAAGCGTCTCTTGTTTGAAGTAGCTCCAACTAGGGTCAAGGGTACGCTTTAGCTACACACTCATCACATTTGCTTGCACAGGCCGTTTTTACAGGAGAGCACAGTCACACGCCTCACAGATAGAACACAGAAGAACAACCATTCCCTAATCGGGACTCAAACCGGGGACGCCTTGATCACGAAGAAGACGCGCTACCTCTGTGCCAAGATGCCGGCTCTCTTCACTGATTTCTATTGATACGTTTAAAAAAATTTAAATCTTCAATTTTCTTAAACTATATTACGTGCTGAAATTTTTTAAGTCATAAATATATACAGATTAAAAGTATACTAATCACCTTTTACTTAAAAAATTTCTGGTCAATTATCAAATTTCACATTATGTAAATAAATTTCAAAAATTTAATTTTAACGTTAAGTATTCAGAGTTTTATTTGTTAGTATTTGGAAAGTTAATATAAATAAACCAATTGAATTTAATATGTGATCATAACTTTAAATATAGGGATTAAATAGCGACAAAAATGGGTGCGGCTTTCGGGAATTTTAAAATAAGTCAGAATCTATTTAAAAATGTAGGTCTTAATTTTTTTAAATGAGAAATGTTTTAGGATATGGCAATTCTTTTTAATCCTGCTGTTGTTGTTTCTTATGCACTTGCCAAGGACAATCTCGCTGAGGTAGTCAGCGATTTAAACCTAATCAGCGTCAACTTGGGACCAGAGTGACTTTTGCTATTCACTCATCACATTCGCTTGCACAGCCTCTTTTTACAGGGGGGAGGGCACATTCACTCACCTTACAGATAGAACATAGAAGAATAACCCTGCGCGAGCCAGGACTCGAATCCGGGCGCCCAGATCACGGGGAAGACGCGCTACTCCTATGTCAGAAGATAGGCCTTTTTAATCCTTCTTTGTATGATGATGGCAATATCCATCATAACATTTAGTGAGCAAATAATTGTACTCAAAACCGGTGTATTGCCGACGTTCTAGCACAGCGCTAGCGCACCATTCACGTGATCTGGGTGTCCTGCATTCGAATCCCATTTCGGGAATGGTCGTTTTTTATCTATTCTATTCTATATGGGATATGTTTGAATGTGTCCCCTGTAAAAAAGAGCTGTGCAAGCGAATGTGATGCGTGAGTAGCTGTTATATATGTGTTGTCTTTATGAAATGTGTAGTCTACTTCTATAAGCTCCATATGATATTTAGTGGTGCACAGGGATTCCTAAATGTTATGTAAAAATAAAATAAAATAGAATTAATGTAAATTTGTTATTGCTGGCAACCTTTTTCACGACTATTGCGTAATTAGAAAGGTAGCTGTAAAATAAATATAATCAAACGTCACAATCATTATAGCGGGTTTGAATTTGTCATTTCACTGTTTGTTGTAATTGAAAGAGACGTGCGAATTCTTTAATATTTTTGACTAATCTGAGATTTTTTTGCACATAAAAACGATGATGTGTGGAGAAATTTAGGAGAGAGGGATATTGAAGATTAACATGTAAATTTGCATGATGTTGGATATTTTCCTCAGAATTCCACAGAATAACTTTATAATATATATATTTCTAGGATTATTTAAAAAAAAACATTTTTTCTTTAACTTCTTTACCGTGCATCGATTTACCGAATTTTGATAGTTGTAAACAAAAAATAGATCATTCGTAACAATTATCATTCAATAGTAAAATGACTTCGAATACTTAGATAAGCCAAGTATTCCATGGATTTCCATTTGAATCAAAATAAGAAAATATTCCCAAAATAGAAGTTGTCATCTTATTAGATAGTAAGGAAAATAAACCGGTTAAGGGGTTAATCTAGAGTATGAATTATATCAATCTGATTTATTTCATCCAAAACAGTAAAATCATGTAAAGTAGGGTTAAATTGTGGTTTTGGGGAGAAAGTATGACTGCGAATAGTTTGATGTATTTTTGTTTTTGGTTATTTGCGACAGTATATGGAGATATCATTCACCATAATCAAGGGAACCGTATATAAAGCGTTAATATCTTTTTGTCGACAGGTCGACATATTTTGGAAGGTGTTTGAGGTATAATGGCGCAAGGGCTAAATATGGCTATACTGCGCTCCTTTTGTCGACAAATGGTTCTAAAAATATAATCAAAATTTTCTCGTAATACAGAACAAAATAAGAAAACTAAAATCAAAAAGGGGGTGAAAAAATTTATATGAGCTGGAAAATCTCAAAAGTCTTTAGAATCGATGGGAGTAATCGATAACGTTTATCGGCATTGATATTCACTGCAGGGAAAAAAATCGTTTTAAAATAGATCGGAGGATCCGAAGAAAAATTCTAAACAGGAGGCATCAGTTTTATCGCTTCCCACCTTCAGCACAGTTTCATGAGAGAGGGAGAGAAGCTTAATGAGCTATAAACGTGATATGCGGTAGATTTCAAGAAGGATCCCATTTTTACCTTCGCAACAAATGACAGGAATATAATTTATAATCAATTATAGAAGATAGTACATTGCACCGAGACTTTTTTGGTTAAAATGGCGAAAGAATTATTTGGTATAGCTTTTAATATATATATTTATAATTATGATTGTCTCTAATAATTTTGCAGAATTAGTAAAATAAACACTGTTTCGGAAGTGAGGCTTAATGAGCTATAAAAGTGGCATGCGGTAGATTTCAAGAAGCAGGATCCTATTTTTATCTTTGCAACAAATGACGGGAAAGGAATTTATTATAAATTTTAGAAGATCACACCGAGCTTTTTCAGGTTAAAATGGAGAAAGAATTATTTGGTATAGTTTCTACTATATATATATATTTAATTATGATTCTCTCTAATAATTTTGCAGCATTAGTAAAATAAACACTGTTCTGGAAGAGAGGCTTAATGAGCTATAAACGTGATATGCGGTAGATTTTAAGAATGATCCCATTTTTACCTTCGCAACAAATGACAGGAATCTATAATCATTTATAGAAGATGGTACATTGCACCAAACTTTTTTTGTTTAAAATGGTGAAAGAATTTTTTCGTATAGTTTTTACTATATATTTTTTAAATTATGATTGTCTCTAAAAAATTTGCAGCATTAGAAAAATAAACAATGTCCCACAAGAGAGGAGGAGAGGCTTAATGACCTATAAAAGTGGTATGAAGTAGATTTCAAGAAGCAGGATCCTATTTTTATCTTCGCAACAAATGACAGGAAAGGAATTTTAAATCAACTATAGAAGATAGTGCTTCACACCGAGCTTTTTCAGGTTAAAATGAAGAAAGATTTATTTTGTATAGATTCTACTATATATATTTTTAATTATGATTGTCTCCAATAATTTTGAAGCATTAGTAAATTAAACACTATTCCATGAGAGAGAGAGAAATAGGCTAAATCAGCTGTAAAAGTGATATCCTGTGGATTTCAAGAAGCAGGATTCCATTTTTAT
The DNA here is from genome assembly GCA_026289955.1 of Argiope argentata. Classification (NCBI taxonomy): domain Eukaryota; kingdom Metazoa; phylum Arthropoda; class Arachnida; order Araneae; family Araneidae; genus Argiope; species Argiope argentata. The sequence continues at coordinate 2,198,236 of JAOUZG010030883.1, read as the reverse complement.
CTTCGTAACAAATTACAGGATTGGAATTTATAATTACTTATCGAAGATTACGCCAAACTTTTTTAATTTAAAATGTAGAAAGAATTATTTGCCATAGCTTTTACAATATATATTTTAAATTATATACATCACCAATAATTTTAAGGCGTTAGTAAAATAATCAGAACTACTGGAACGGTAGGTTCATGGCTTCGTTCTCGGTTCAAAAGATCTGAAAACGCTTTTAGTAAATTAACACAAAGGTCGTAAGTCAATAGGATCAATATTTTGAAAAATACAAGTCGTGAAAAACTTGACATTTAAAAACAAAGGTATATTGCTAATAAGAAAACGCATGCAGGCTACAATTCGCAATTCTAAAAAGGAGGGCGATTTAAAAATAACTGGTTATGATTTATTAAGTTACCCTGTAGTAATCTATGAAAATTTGAATTACCTAAACTGGTTAGTTAAAAATTGAAAATTTTAATTAATAATTCGTAACTCTTAAAATGAGGGAGATTTTAAATAATTATGTAATGATTTACTAAGTTAACCTGTAGTAATTTAAGAAAAATTCATTACTTAAAATGGTTAGTTAAAAATGAAGAATTTTACACTAAATGGTGTAAATTTTCCTTTTTCAAATATAAGCTTCATACTTAGTATTTTTAAATAATTATGCCTTTGTTTTTGTGAAGAATTTGAACCTCGATTCTTCTAGTTTTATTGGGATCAAAAAGTATTTATATATTCATACAATAATGAGTATAAAAAATTAACTTACTTTTTTTCCAATCCAAGAAGTGGTATTTTCTTGACGAGGTTTATTTACTACATCAATATTAATCTCCTTCAAAAGGAAAGTCCATATATGCGTTTGTATAGAATACAAAATAATATTGAACAAAAATTAACTTTTGCACTTGGATTGTGACTTTCTTTCACCATTCAAGACGATGCATCATTTTTATTTATTTTTTAATTTTAACTGTTAAAATTAGATTTTAGAAAGATTATTTTAATTGTTAAAAATAATCTTTCTAAAATCTAATCTTTCATGAAAATAATTATAATATATAATATCTCTATAGTATTTTTATTGCACATATAACAAAGGATTACTTTTCAAATCGCATATTCATAACTGTGTGTTGAAAAATCAATCTGGATATGGCGAAAGGTTCCATGCCAAAATAAAGTTATTTCCAATTAGTTTTTATAATTCAAGGCAATATTCTAATGTTTTGTTCTGAACAATCCTCTTTTGAGTTTCGAGATATGTATTTTCGGAGTTCAACACTTCATAATCTAAATCGAGTGATAATCAAATGTCACATTCAGATTTAGTTGTGATTTGATTCGAATCAGGAATTTCTTCGTGATCCTTTGATTCGAGGTCTGGTTCAATCGAAAACCTTCGTGTAAATGAATCTGTGACACATTAAATCTATGAAGGCCGAAAGTCCTTCCGCTGGTGTGGCGTGGTAGTTTGGCGAGGAGAAAGTGCTAGTTCAGGTATCATTCTCGTTATCTGATCGTGGTTCAAAATTACGATTTCCGTCCCTAAATAATCCTAGTGTTACTTCGAAACAGGTCGTTAATATAATGAATGTTGTGATCATTTGATTATTACGAGCAAAGATATTTTCTGTATTTTGCTTTAAAGGGTGCACTTTTCGATTGGGTCTGATCTCAATTCTTGCTTTTCTATTATTTTTTCTTATTACTCTCTTTTTCTCTCTCTCTTTTTTTTAAAAAAATAGTGTCATCAATATTCTTCCGAAGTGCCAATATATTTTTTTCCCGGCTACCATTCCTGAATCAAGCAATATTTTATATTTTAGGATTATATTCTCTATTAATTCTTGCTTTATTAGGCAACTGACAATCTGTAAATCGTGATTCATAAAACCAATCTTGGTAATCAAGAGAGGAATTCAGGTTCTTGCGTTTTGAACAAAGTCGTATTACTATTCCCTGATGGTTACTTTGAGTTTGTAAATCTCGCTTAGTACAAAGCAAAGTATTAAGGCTGGTAATGTTTAGAGGCAATGGCTGTTTTTCTACGTTGGATTCGAAGGTGGGTCGTGCCGTTGAGACTAAATTTCTATTAATGAAATGCGGAAAACGAGAAATCCTTCTCTTAAGCGGCTACTATTTGAATTGAAAAACAAACAAACCCATGAAATAAATACAAAATACATGAAAAACATTTGATAAATTTTTGTTTTCCATTAAATTTTTTCAACAAATGAGTTCTGAAACAGTGGTAACATTTTAGGTTTTAAAGACTTTGACTAAAAATGTGGATAAAATTCTATAAATTATTACAATTTCGTTCAAAGAATTTCTCTTGTTGGCTAACCTTGCAGATTGTGTTGATAAAGGCGTTGTGAACAAATAAAATTACTGTTGAAACTCTCAGAATTTTCAATATATTGATAAATGCGCTATTCGGAGAAATGCCGCAACACTCCTTTAGAAGAAATTGCAGATAAACTCAAAAATGAAGGAATGATGCAAGCTTCTTTATAAGTAATAAGAAACCCAAGTATTTATTTCTATACGAAGCCAAGGACAATTCTTTGATATTTGATGTCTAGTTTTTGCATTAAGTAGATTTAAGTTGCAAACACTGGCGTCTTGGCATAGGGATAGCGCGTCTTCCCAGTATTATAGACGTCCCGGGTTCGAGTCCTGGTTCGGGCATGGTTGTTCTTCTGTGTTCTATCTGTAAAGTGTATGAATGTTCAACACTGTAAAAAGAGGCTGTGCAAGCCAATGTGATGAGTGAGTAGCAAAAGTCGTACTCTTGGCCCTAGTTGGTGCGACTACAATACAAGAGACACTGATTAGGCTTAATCGCTGACTACCTCAGCGAGTTTGTCCATGGCAAGTGCCATAAGAAACAACAACAACAAGTTGCAATCGTTTACATATGTAGAAGGATATATAATCTAGGATGTAGGTCTTGTATTCCAACTTTTTTATGGTGCTTAATCTTTCTTTTTTTGCATAAACCGACCTACCCGCCTCCACTGAACGAAGCAGTATCGACATGATTTGTTGTGACCGATTGCTGTATTTATCCTAATATATCCATATTCCTGGAAAATTCTCCAAACTGATATTCTTTTTGAGGCGGTTGTCCCTTAATACACAGGTGTGAGACTCTTACCCTACTGGTTATTCTAAAGTTACTTCCGAAGAACCCTAACTGGAGTCTTCTGTACTGGAGAAAGGCATGAAAATACTCGATGTTAAAACAAAGAAAAATGCGTCAACTTCAAAGGCCACTTCGGAATCTCAGAAAAAGAGTACGACGGAATTGAAGAATAATTTTTTTCTTTCTTGAAACTAGACAGCTCCTACACATACAAAAACATCTATAGAAAGTACGAGGGCCGCGGTGGTGGTTCGAAGCCCGATTCCACTGAAGAATCGTCTTGTAAGCGTGCCTGGTGAACGCTAAATATCCTCTCGTTGGTGTTGTTACTTATGACACTTGTCATGGACAAACCCCCTGCTGATACAGCAGCAGATTTAAGCAAAAGAAGCGTCTCTTGTTTTAGAAGTAGCGCCAACTAGGGCCAAGAGTACAACTGAGCTATATACACTCAGCACATTTGCTTTCACAGCCTCTTTTTACAGATGCTCACAGTCCCACATCTCAAAGATAGCACACAGAAGAAAAACCATGCCCGCACCGGGACTCGAACCCAGATGCCCAGAACACGAGAAAGACGCGCTACCTCTGTACCAGAAGGCCGGCCTCTCGTTGGTGTGGTTTGGAAGTTTGGAGAGGAGGAACCCAGATGCCCAGAACACGAGAAAGACGCTCTACCTCTGTACCAGAAGGACGGCCTCTCGTTGGTGTGGTTTGGAAGTTTGGAGAGGAGGTTACCTGCTCCGGTTTCGTCCTTGTCATATGACCACGGCTCAAAATTATGAGGTCCATCCCAAAAATAGTCCTAGTGTTGCTTTAAAATACGGGACGTTAATATAACTTAACTAAATATAGAAGGCACGTGTAACTCTTCAAACACTTTCTGTAAAAATATAATCCAATAAAAATATTTTCTGTAGTCACAGATTCCAGACATTTCTTCAGTAATAATTAAAAAAATTACCTTTGTTTGTTTATCTTAATCATGAAGAGTTTAAACGAAATGAATTGAAGTTCTTAAGAAAATTCTTATTTTCAAATCATCATAAATTGAAGAAACCACTATGTCGTCCACTGACATTACGCTAACGTTACAGGAAAACTATTGATGAAATGCCGATGACGCCATATTGGTGGCACGCGAATTTTTATTTATTTTATGACTTTATTTTATTTTAATTATTTATTAATTGTTAATTATATTATTTATGAAATTAAAATTATTAGCTCCCGAAAACCAAGCCCAAGCAAAAGAATTTCGATCAGACATGTTTACGCCATAGTGTTATTTATACAACTGCATCGAAATTTTCGAAAACCTTAACTAAACAATTATTCAACTCTATTCTAATTCAGAATAATTTTTCTAATTTTAAGCTGGAAATAAACATCTAATTGCCAGCATTGTTCATATAAAATCTCTTAATCCACTATCTTTTGTTCAATCACGATGGCAAAAAAACATATTTAGAAGCTGATAATAGAAGCAGATTCTTCGAAAGAGAATATTTTCGGGGAATATTCTTAACAAATATTGTTTATCAATTTGAAAGAAGGTTTAGGTGATAAATTTGAGGATATTTGTGTCTTATATGTAAACGCTGATAAAACATGGAAAAAAATTAATTATAAACTACAAAAATGCACTACTATAAGTTTACTTTTTGTTGTTAATGTTTCATTATTTAAAAGTATAGAAGTGTAATTTACTTTTTTATGGATAATGTCAAAAAATGGATAATGTAAAATATAATAACTATGGATTATTTTATTTTACACTTCAACAATTTAAGTTAAGGAATTTTTCAATGACATTCTTTTTGTAATTTTTTTTATCAATGAGTCTTTTTTTTAAATTCTACCGTGTATTTTACTTACGTGCTCTTATTTTAAAACACATTTTTATAGTACGTGCTCTTATCTCTAAATTATTTATTTTTTCTTCAATTCTCCCACTCATTTTATTCACTTGCTCTTATTTTAAAACAAATTTTTAAATTTTCTTACGATACAAGTAGCTTTCTTTAAAACTCAGTTTTAGTTAAAATTCAGAATAAAAATCAAAATCTAAAAATATTTTTACTGTTTGAAGTTAAGGGTAGATTAATCAAAACTGCCCCTTACTCTAGAAAATAACAACACACTCTCACTAATATGAAAAATCGAATTCCTTTGAAAATGAAATAAGATGCTTAATTTCATCCTTCTTCTTTGAAGAGAACGCAGTCGACAAAAAAACCCATTAGTAATTTGATTTATCTAATTAAGCCTTTCCAAAGTAATTTTACTTTTGTAATGATTTTTAGAAAAGAGGCGAGGCGAGTAGGAAGTATCCAAGCAACGGGACATCTGCAACTAAATGCTTCGACTTCAAAAACTTCGAGGAATTAGAATGAAAAATAATATTACCGAAGTAATAGTCAATGCATTTGATTGTAATTCTCAGTCTTTTGCAATTGGTTGGATTATTTTAGTTCTAAATTTAGATTTATTCATTTGATCTTCTATGCGCGTCTTCTGTTTGCAGTTCTCGAATTACTCGAATGTGAAGAAAAGTTGTTTACTGAACAAAATGATTATTTTTTAGAAAAAGGAGAATTACATTTGTAATCAGTAAAAGTACACTCGAGAGAATTTTGTTGAGATTAAATGTTATATCTTTCGATAGAATGGAATAGAATATTGCGTTTTATGGCACAAGAGACGATTTGGATTATTTTATGCCAAATAAAAATTAAAATGTAAAATCATTCAATAAGATTCTAATTAGAATTAATAAATAAATCTTAGAATCCTTAAAAAAACATTTCAAGTACGTTATAAAAAATTAACAAGCTGAAATATTATCTATCAAAACTGTTAAACGCTATATATTTCGATAGAATGGAATGAAATATTGCGTTTTATGGCGCAATAGACGGTTTTGGAAATGTCGCTGCAAATAAAAGTTGAAATGTAAAATTATCTAAAAAGAATTCTATTAGAAATGATAAATAAATCTGAGAATCCATATAAAATATTTCAAGTAAGCTATACAAAAATTAACAAGCTGAAATAGTTCAAATCAAAACTGTTAAATGCTATATCTTTCGATAGAATGGAATGGAATATTGGATTGTATGGCACAGGAGACGGTTTTGGCTATGTTGTGCCAAATAAAGTTTAAAATATAAAATCATTTAACAAGAATCTTATTAGAAATAATAAATAAATCAGAAAATCATTAAAGATTTTAAGTAAGCTATAAAAAAATCAACAAGCTGAAGTATTTCTAATCTATTTTGAGAAACAAACAAATATTTAAAAAATCACATCAACGCAGTTAATGAATTACAGGTAATATAAAACATTTTTTAAAGTCAGTTCTTACTTAGGTAAACAAAGAAAAAATTATTTTAGTTACTTTCTTTAAATAATTACAGTTAATATAAATAATTTATCAAAAAATTATTGATGTTCCCAAGAATTGAACTCGCATTCTTCACCTTCACGTGAAAAATACTTAAATGCTTGCATTTTATCGATTGAGCTACTGTCTGTTGATTTCAATTTTCATCACAAACTGCTAATATTCTATTTAAAGCATTAAAAATTAATTAAAATTAATTTAGGAATTAATACTTGAAAAAACTGTATTAATATCGAGTCATCCACTACAAGTTTTAAAAAATGTATATGTATATATAGAGAGAACTAGCAGTAAGTGGAAGTAAAGTGGGGAAAAATTGCATTATTACTACAATTCTTGTATACTAAAAATACCCGAGGATTATGAGGTAGTATTTCAGATATTATTTTATTAATAAGCTAATCAATTTTAAAATATTCATTTCATTTATGTTTTAAGTTTACAATTAAATAAAAATAATCCAGTAAAAATATATTTTCTAATTTATAAACAAAAAGATACCAATTGGATTTCTGAGAAAAATGTAATTCTTTTCTTACAATGTTAATATAAATCATTATTAATATTGCAATAACTTTAAAAAATAGTTTATTTTTGTAGACGACGATATTTATTAGGCAGCTAAACATCTTTATAAAAACTAAACACTAAAAGATGGAACTTTAGAGTTCTGAAAAAATGAAATTATATAAAGATTAACTATAAAATGCATAGAGCTTTTGAAAACTGAAAAATAAAATCAATATTATTCATATTTTAATTGATATAGAATCCAGCGAATCATAAGAAAATTATCCAAAAATACGAATAAAGCTTTGTAGAACTACCATTATTTGGTTTCGGTAATTTAAATAAAATAGTTGTCACCAACTAATTTGAATTCACTGGATGAAACAAACGACTCAGTATGTTTTTTGTTTATAATTATGGCAGATGTCATTTAGAACAGACGCTATACAGTCAAAGCAGGTGATTGCGTAGTTAAAAAAACAATCCCAATCCCTTTCTCTTCAGAACATAAAAAGCAACAGATGAATTGCGTTGATTTCAAATCAAAGATAAATTACTCAAAATTCGATAATCAAATAATCTTTATATGAAACGTTATAAAAAGCCTTAAAAGAAATATGAAATTAAAACTTTGATAAACCTTTTTCTTTTACTTAGTATGACAAAGGAGTAAAAATTTCAATTTGCATATCATAATTTGTTTAACCGATAGAACCTTATTTGAAGATCAAATGCCGATGAATAATGTGCATATTCACTGTTTTTATCATTTTTTTAAAGTATCAAAAAATTACTTCCATCCGATTTGTTTACTCCCATTTTTAATCTATATGTTAAAAACATATGAAAATTCAACTTAATTGGAAATGAATTTGATGCAAGACATAGAATATTAAGATCTAACGCTTCTTTGCATTGATGAAATTTATGTAAAGAAATAATTTTGAGAAAAATTAATAGGATGTCATCTTTTATGGATGCTATCAGATTATTTAGGAAGGATTTTGTTATCTAATGCATTAAGCGTTTGCATCAATTATGTTACCAAAATAATGAGCGGCTTTATTGCATATTTATTGAAAATTATTGAAGCATATTTGACTTCTATCGTTTATTTTATATTTTTGTGTATCTTATTTGAGCGAAAACTCCTTTTTGAGAATTTTTTTTGAAAAAATAAATTTTGTTTAACATTAAGTATAGAGAATTCTGACAGTAAATTTGTTTTTAAAGTTTTGATACATAATTTCATACATAATCGCTATTATGCATAATTTTGTTATCATCAAGTTGGATCATTTGAATTTTTTTTTCTGCATTTTTAAGGATTACAGCGATAAAAAGGGGATGATGGTTTAAATTTAAAATGCGGGGAAGGAAAATTATTACATTTATAAAGTTGGGAATATGTAAATTTAAATGTGAGGTAGAAAACTACTCATTTTAAAGAAGGATCGATCTTTTGTAGAAGTAGAAAAAAGCAATCGGCACGCTTTTGTTGTTTATAAACAGTGAATATGATGTTTCAGCAGCATGACATAGCTAAATCGGTAGCCTTGAATAATATTGGCAGTTTAGTCCAGTTCAGTTATATCAACGTCCAATTTTAAGGTAACCCTGTGGTTATTTTGGGACGGACTTCGTAATTTTGAATCGCGGTGAGATGACGAGGACGAGACCTGAGCTGTTACCATTCTCCAACCTTCCACACCACATCAACGAGAGGATGTTTGGCCTCAATGGATTTAGTGTCACTTTGTGAGCACGATTACTTAAAAAGGCTATGATCTAGATGGATGAGGTTTGGAACGAAACTGAATATCCAAGTTGCATATTTTTGACAAATTTCGAGGAATTTTTTATTTGTCTGTACCTGAACATGTGAATTTAGTATTATAATTTAAAGGAAATTTTATGCAGTCAAATTTGAAATGCTAATTTATCAGAGTTATAACTGCTTAAAAGAGTTATAAGAAAGAATAAAATTCATGAACGTGTTGATCCTCAGTTGGTTTGTGCATTCGAATTCATGCAAATGCAGTAATTCAAAAATGCAACGATTTAGGCAAATGCTGAATGAGCGTCTAACTAAAATTGTATTTCTCTATTAACATTTGGTTTCAATTGGGTAATTAAAAGGCGTCCAAAATATATATTCACTCTTCTTCAAATATACTATGAATTACAAAAGGCTCCTTGAGAGACTCTAAATATAAAAATCTGACCAAACTCCAATGTTTTTATACGGGTTGAGTTTTTATGCGGTTTATTTGAGAGAATTCGATAATTTTCGAATTCCAAATGGGTATTACTGATAGTTTTAGCTCAAAATGGGGTTATTCATTGATAGGTTTAGTTTAGTTATATTAACATCCCGTTTTAAAGCTACACAAGGGCCACATTGACACAGGCCAAGTAGTTTTGAGCCACGGTCAGATGACGAGGACAATACTTGAACTGGCACCTACTCCCCAAACTTTCACAGCACAACTAAAAGAGATCGTTTGGCCCCAATGGAGTTAACGTCCACCAGACCCGGTTACAGGATGTTTCTTCGGTGGAGTCGGGTTTCAAACCTGAAAGCTTCCAGTACTTTACCACCAGGCCACCACGGTCTATTTGGTTTTAAATGATTTATGAGATATTCAAGGGGAAAAATTAAATAGCTTGCAAAAGTACTATAACATTTTATGATATAGAATTGGAATTCTTGTAATGACTGTAAAATCAAGTCGCATCAAAAATTGATGAAATACGGCAAACATTTTGTATCCTTTCTGTCCAACATAAATGACGGAAAATGGTAATAAATAGTGTCATCTGAAATTTAAAACCTTTTTATAATTTCACTTTAAAATACAGACAAAATTAGAAGATTTTTGTCTTATTGACCTTAACCTGTTATTTGACATTTTGTCCAATCAAAATTAAAACACATAGAAATTGTGTCGTCCAAGACACAAACATATATCTGTCACATAACGCCATCCTGTGCCCCCGGTGCATATATATATATATATATCTGCCATATATCTGTCACAGAGATAAGGTTTCTCTGATTGAGCAGAACTTTTAAACGAATAGTGATTGTAACTAGAAATACTAAAAGAATGTTGATCAGATCTGTCGATAAAGTTACAATGAATAAAATAATAACCATTAAATGTGCTAGGACGAATCATACTTAAAAATAGAGCAAAGATAAGATTGATGCGTCTACTTCCTCTGAATTTAGTCAATGGAACAACGATAATATATTACAGTCACAGACTCAAATCTCATGGATAACGGCTTCTGTCGATATGTTTACCAGTACAAACAATATAATGTATAAAAATTTACTTTCAATATTGTAAGATAGACATAAAATATCGGACAAGGCTGTGACATCTATCGCTCACGATTTCAATAAAACTCAAGCCATCGGATATATAGCAAAAGTTATATATAGACCAGATTATCTACAGATAAATTAACATGTTTTCAGATCAAAGCTATCTCAATTCGATATTTTTCGTATCAGTTATAAACTTTAAGGCTTCAGAAAAAAAAATCAACGCTGTCAATAAGAATAGTGTTAGTTCAGTTCTGTAAATACAAACCTTGCTCTTGGCATCTCCCACTCGAAATAACCTCTAGTTGCGATTAGGGTTACTTTCACTAACAAGTGTTGTTGTTACTTATGGCACTTGCCATCGACAAGCCGCACGCTGAGACAACAGCAGATTTAAGCCGAAAGGAGGGTCTCTTGTTTTTGAAGTAGCAACAACTAGGCCCAAGAGTACGACTTAGCTACATACTCACCACATTTACTTGCACGGCCCCTTTTTACAGGGGGGCACAGTCACACATCTCATAGATAGCACACAGAAGAACAACCATGCCCAAACCGGGACTCCTAGGACAGGAGGAAGACACGCTACCTTTGTACCAGAAAGACAAATCACTAGCAAGTGTCAATGACGTCGTAACCTAGGGAACTGCTACTACACACTTACCAGCCTCCATTTTGTTTTCTGAAATAGATAGATATGTTAGTGTTGTTATAAATGGCACTGCCTATGGACAAGTGCGCTGACGGCCGTCAGCGATTTCAAGCTAAATGAGAGTCTCTTGTTTTCGAAGTAGCACCAACTAGGGTTAAGAGTACGACTTAACTATACACTCACACTTTCGCTTGCACAGCCCTTTTTACAGAGGGGTACATTTATACATCTCACATATATTACGCAGAAGAACAACCATGCCCGAACTGGGTTTCGGACCCGGGGCACCCAATTCACGAGGAAGACGTGCTACCTCTGTGCTAGGACGCCGGCAGATAATTATATACTTATAAAGTTTAAAAGAAGGAAGAATGTTGGAAGGTAGCCTAAATTAGACAGAGGGTATTTGTATATAGTTCCGAATTTCGGAAAATATTGTCCTTAATCGAGAAACCAAGATAGACTATTGAGACATCAGGAGACAAAAACAACTTGATACCCAAATTAATTCTTAAAACCATTGGAAAGTAAAAACAGAATTCACAATTGTCACTTTTAGATAATAACAGTAAGAAATAAAACTTACCATAAGCCACTGCTTCAGTTACTGATAATGAGTTGGCCAATAATGGAATATAAAAGTTTTGAATCAATAGGCGTTACATTATAGGAATCGAAATGTTTGAATTAACAGGTGATTCACCTTTAAAACGAGTCAAGTATCAAACTGCAAGTATAAGAGCAATTCTCGTGATATTCTATGAAATCCATTCATAGGGGCTGGTCTGAACTTAATACAATCATCTATCCTTCAAAAAACCCTCGGAAAGGGTAGTTGATATAATCATATTTATCTTATTCATTTTCATTTAATGAAATTATCTGGTTTGTCTATCTGACTCGTTTCTATTGTTATGACTATCATAATTGCACATTTTTTCCAGCTTTTATATGTGCCATTTTTTTAAATGTTGCTTCTATTTTTTAGAGTATTATGATTATCTCTTCTCATAATTTCTTTTTAAAATCTATGTTGATAATATTACGCCGAAAAAAACTTTTATTATTCATTCTACACAAGTTAAAAGTTTGCTTTCACGAATTTTTTTATACATAAAAAGTCACGAAATCGAGTATTTTGATAATGGCCAAAAATGTAAGAGAAAAAAAGTCTTCGCTTTTATTTTACATCTTTTGTTGACTTCTTTCCGTAAATGAAAATTTTATTTAGCGATATATTTTGTATTGTGGTACAATTTTGTGTAATTTCTTTTTTTTTTTGTAGATTCCGATTTCGACGCATATTTTGCAACTTGTGATTCCCCATTTTGGTTTGGGATTGGGAATTGGTAAGGAATTTTTTATCAATAAAAAGATTCAAAACTGAAATTCTAATGACTTCCAAAACAAAAATTTAGAAGCTTGAAAAATTGGTAATTTTATGAGTGAGAAATATTTATTTGGTACTATGAAAAAGAAAGGAAAATGAGATAGTAGTATAGTTTAATAAAGTAATGATCATTAAGGAAATACATTTTATAATGATTACTCTAATAAGTTTGTACGTGTACATTCATGGCTATATATAGTAGAAAATCGAAAGATGATGTATACTTGTTTCAATTCCAACTATTAGCTCAAACTTTCTCTCTCTCTCTCTCTCTCTCTCTCTCTCTCTCTCTCTCTCT